>WKFP01013887.1:0-60449 GCA_011057875.1 Pterocles orientalis
GGCCCCTGGGCCCTGCGCTGGGAGGGGCCGCGGCGGTGAGAGCGGGGGGATGATTCTAGGATGGTGGAAACCCTGCACCCAGTGCGGAGCTCCCTCCCGAGAAAAAAGGATTTTTTTTTTTAGCGTGGCCTTGACCGTTGTGAAATCCAGAAGTTAGCGGATAAATGCGGTGTATCAATGATATGAATCATCTCTTGGCGTGTATAGGAACAAGTGCTGGTGACTCAGCACGCTGGCAGCTTGCGGGAACGTTGGGGTTTGGATCCTGGCTGGCAGCAAAGCACCACAGCCGCTCGCTCAGCCTCCCACACTGCTCGGGGGTGGGGGAGAGAATTAAAGTGGTCAAGGGAAAAGAGACTTGTGGGGTGAGATAAGAACAATTTAATAGTGACTCTACAACAAAACTGAAAATAATAAGGATGATAATATTTATAATAGTAATATATACAAGTATACAAATATGCAAATGAATGATACACAGCAAACCACTCACTGCTTGGTGACCAAGGTTCAGCCCATTCCTGGCTACTGATCCTGGAGCTGAGAGAGTCCTGAAGCTGCAATTCCAGAAGAGGCAAGAGCCAGAGATGACCCAGAGAGAGGGGGGTGACCCTGAGAAAGACAACCTGGAGAAAGCCAGCTTCTAGACAAAGCTTCATCTATATTCTGGGCATGCCGTGCATGGTATGGAACAGACCATTGGCCAGTTTGGGTCTTCGTCCTAAACCTAAGGTTGAATCCTGGGCCAGTAACTGAGGCCGTGCTCCCTCCCAGCTCCTCCTGCCCCTGCAGACACGGGCACAGCAGAGAAGCTGGAAAGTCCTTGACTGTCCTGGCAGCAGCTCTGCCCATCAGTGTGTGATGATCAGCACAAACCTAAACACAGCCTCTCACCAGCTGCTGTGAAGAAAGTGAACTCTGTCCCAGCTGAAACCAGGACAAGGAGACTAACTTTTGGCAGCAGAAATATGTAAATTTGGGATGTTATAGAAGCCATTTGTAATGTGTTTGAGATCCTGGCTGGCTTAGCAGAATTGAATAGTCTCTTCTTTGTATCAGTCCTGTATGCTAGTTAAACCAGTGTTAGTTCAGAGTTTTATTTTGACAGACTGCTTCTCCAGTGTCTTAGTGCTTCATCATTCTACCTCATCAAATGTAGAATCATATACAATTTCAAAGGATATGGTTGTTAGTTTCTCCCGTTGAGTCCTGAGTTGGCTTTCCTAATGTTTCTACTTTTGTTGAGACACAAAATAAATGCGAATCCACCCCAGTTAGCTAAGAACATAAAATGTTGAAAAACTTGGATATATAAAAGTATAATCAAAACCTACATGCTCATTTCTAAATGTATTTCAAAAGATTTATTCAAAATGAGCAACTCATTGAAAGACAGTGCAGACAGTATTCGTATTTTTAAATAACTTCCTCACTTGATATGATCATATGTTTAAAAAGGGAGGGAATTCTTAGACGCCTGATACTGTTCCTAGACAGTAGACTAGTCTGATAATATGTCTGTAATCTGACTTGCTTAATTCTGTTTTCATCCTTATTTGTGTGTACTGCTGACTTTAGTACTTATTTTCTAAAGCCTTAAGTTTTAGCACAGTTATTCTTGCTTTTCTTGGAAACTTCCCCTCTGAGGCACCACTTCAACATGGCTTGATGGTTTCCGGGCTGGGGGGAAGAGAGGATGTGCTGAAATGTAAGAATGTGTAAAACCATTCTAATTGGCAGTTGCTTTTATTTTGGCAAAAGTCTCTTCACTGCTTTGATCTATGGAGAATGCAGCATCATATTGGTTTGACTCTAGTTTCCCAAGAGTCAGGCAGTCGGTGTGTGTTCTCCATGTGGCTGCCAGTATTGCCATTGCGACTGCTTCAGTGCAAATCGTGTTTGTGAACAGCTGTTAGGTACTTGGTATCGCAGGATGAAGGGGTCCAGTTCTTGTTGTTTGAGAGCAAGGAAATAGATTTGTGTCTAATGAGAATGTGAGTATATAAGCACATCTAACTGCTGTGGCTGTGTTTTGGGGAAAACTGTGGGAAGCTTTGAAAATAAGTGACCCTTCTGGAAGGGCTTGCCTTTAAGTAATTTTTAGCAGTAGACTAACTGGTATCTGTATAAGGGTGAGATATGCTCTTTTGACCTTTCAGGAGAACAATACCTTTTATTGGACTCCTGTATGGATTTCCTTGATTAGAGATAACTTTTGAAGTCTTAAGTGCTTAAAACTAGTGAAACTGCTGCTTAATGGAGTTTAAACTCTGTAAGACACTCCTGTTTGGCTGGAGAGGTATAAAAAATAAGTTTCTGGGCTTTTGTGCGCTGTGTGCAGGCTGAGCATGTGTTGAAATAAGTAACATAACTGTTTTTACAGGATTCTGAGCTCTAGTATTTTTTGTAAAGTGGTTTCAGTGTGTTTAGTTTTTCTATTTAAGTATTGATATTTTCACCAAAATCTACATCAAGGGCTTAGAAAATGTGTCAAACATTAAAAAAAAAAAAACAAAACAACCCATCCAAAACTGTCTAGCACAGTGTAAATGAAGCCAGAGACGCAGGTATAACTACCCAGTGTTCTGATGGCATCTGAATACCTGGCTTTGCTCTTCGTTTGGTATCCTTTCCATCTGTCTGTTTTTTCTACCTGTTCACCTTCATGGTTCAAAGTTACTACTTCATATTTCTTGTCTCTAAACATCCTTTTCTGGATGCCTGCCAAGCCACCTGGTTCTCTTCTGTCTTCTTTTCTGAGTGTATTATCCAGCTGCTGTTTTACCTTATTTTCTTGAGATTTCTTTTTTTCTTCTCAGTTGTTGACTTTGGGTATGTAGGCCAGACTTTCCTCTCTGTTTCATCTCCCAGTAAATACAGGTCGTCTGCTTCTTGGTGGCTTTTTTTCTCTCTAAGGCTCTAAAGAAACAGTTTTTACTACTTCCCCACTGCATTGTAAGAGAACAGAGAAAAATATTTGCAAAAGCATTCAGAGGAGTGTCAGGTTAGGACTAAGAACTGCATTTTAGCCACTGCATTTTGGATCTGCCATGGATTTCTGCAATCAAAGCTGACTGCAAGGTAATAGTCAATACTTATGTTTTGGGTGCTATGAAAAACTGCATTACCTTGTGAAGGAAATTGCAACATGACAGAGGTATGACTATTTAAATTCTAGAGTTACTGCAGTAAGTTATGTAGCATGCTCAAGTAACACTAGTTTTTAAATCTGTGCTACCTCATTCCTGTGCTGCTAGCTACTATATTTTGGATTGTATCTATTTTTGAACATAATGGTGAGATGAACAAGTTTTTTTCAGAAGAGCTGATTGGCATTTCTGTTTTGCAAGTGAAACAGAAGTTTCAGTACTTTTTACTCTTATAGCAGGGAAAGAAATGATAGGGAAAATCTGTTGCAGAAGGGAAACTTGAAAACTTACAAACATTTGTCATGAAGAGGATGCAGAAAGAAGATGTAGGAAAGAAAACATGGTTTGAGTAGACTGGTGTTCTTAGTGGGCTACTAGAGATCACAAAGCTTAGCTCCTCTAATCTGTTACCTATCTTAACTTGATAGAAAAGAAGTGCTGTTGCTTTTTCCTGTAAGAACTCTGTTGTAAAGCAGTAGTATGAAAAGCCAGCATGCTTGTATAACCTGTGAATGACTGAAGCTCAGGACTCTGTAGTTTGTCTGACCTGATAAGATTCTGAGGGTGACTTCAGTTTTGTCAAATCATAGAATCATAGAATGGTTAGGGCTGGAAAGGATCAGCAATTTCCTTAAAAAAAGGAACTGCTTTCATTCAAACTTAGTTTTACACTCACTGCATGGTTTTAAGCTTATTCTGCTGTCGTCTTGCTTGTTTGTGCAACCAAATACCTCTGACAAGACTCCAGCATCACTTTCTAGGAGTCTGGAAAATATCTTAGTTGCCTGTTGTGTTTTACATCAGCTTGTTCATAGCTTGAGCTGTAATTTGGATCAATAGATCTCGACGGTGGGCTGTACATTAAGAAGCGTTGTTGTGCTTTAAGCCTACCTGGCAACTAAACACCACGCAGCTGCTCACTCTCTCCTCTCCCCAAGTGGGAGGGGGAGAAGAATCTCGAACAAAAGGTAAAAACCTCATGGGTTGAGGCAAGGACAGAGAGGGATCACTCACAGTCACAGGCAGAAACAAACTCAACTTGGGGAAACACAAAACTATTTAATTTGTTAACAGTTAATACCAGAGTAGAATAATGAGAAGGAGAACCACATCTTAAACACACATTCCCCCCACCCCTCCCTTCTTGTTGTGTTCAAAGAATTTGCTCCTGATTTCTCCACCTTCTACCCCCTAGTAGGGAAGGGAATGGGGTTGTGGTCAGTTCATCACATGTTACTTTCTGCTGCTCCTTCCTTGTCAGGAGGAGGAGGACTCATACCCTTCCCCTGCTCCAGTGTGGGGTCCCTCACATGGGAGACAGGCCTCCATGAACTTCTCCAATGTGAGTCCTTCACGTGGGCTGTTCTCCTCTAACTGCTCCAGTGTGGGCTCTCTACAGGGTCACAGCCTCCTTCAGGCACATCTACCTGCTCCAGTGTGGGGTCCTCCACGGGCTGCGGGTGGATCTTGGCTCCACCGTTGACCTCCACGGGCTGCAGGGCAAGCTCTACTCCAATTCCTTGGTTGCAGGGACATAGCTGCCTCACCATGGTTTTCACCACAGGCTGCAGTGGACTCTGCTCCAGCACCTTCTCCCCCTCCTTTCTTCCTGATCTTTGTGCAGTTGTCTCTCTCACATCCACTCCTCTCTCCACTGCAGGTTCTTTCACTGGCTTCTGGAAAGCTCCTAGTGCTTGGGTTGGGCTGGCCAGGCTCCTGCTGCTGCTCCATGCGCTGTGCCCCTCTTAAATGTGTCATTCACAGAGGTGGTGATTGGCTCAGCCTTGGCCAGAGGCAGGTCTGAGTTGGAGCTGGGGAAACTTTCAGCAGCTTTTTACAGGAGCCATCCCTGTAGCCCCTCCCCTGCCACCAAAACCCCCTTACACAAATCCAAAACAAGCATGAAGCAGCCAGGTTTTTTATTGAAGCCTTATGTGTTGTGAGTACTGTTGCCTGTTTCCCGTGTTAGAGTAGATCAGTTAATCATAGCAAAAGGACAATTAGTGCTCCTCTAATTCTTAGCAAATGAAACATGTACACTTACTCAAGTAAGCTGATAAAATTACCTTTGTCTTCACAGAGGTGGCCTCAGCAACATGCTGTTTCAGTGCTCACTATCTGATACCATTGAGACAGTTGCGGATGAACCACGGAAAGTTCTCCTGCGCTTATATGGTGCAATCCTGCAGATGGTGAGTACGTAGAGTGCTTTGGGAGTGGGAGGGTTTCTGTAGTGTCACTGTAATATGTTTGGAGATCTTAATTTGTGGCACATGGCAAGTGTGTGCTGCTTTATCCTTTGGGGAATGTGTTTTAGTGGTAGTGGGGTAGATTGCTAGCTTAAAGCAGTTTTCTTTCTAGTTTGTTATTGTCTAGAACTTACACTCCTTTCTATACAGATCCTGACTGGCTTGCATCAGCTGAAGGCTCATTTGCTGTCTGTTTGATCAGTAATGTTTTGTTTATGGTGTCAAGTTTGGACTGTGGTATTTCAGAGAAGTTATTAAAGCTTGCTTCTGTACAGTCTGTAGGACTTTGGCATAACTAGCAAGATTGCAAGAGACTAAACCACTTAATTTTAATCTTGGTACCACTTACGAATCTTGGAGATAAGTTGAAGGTTTTGTGAAACTGCGCTCAAGCATTTCGTTAGAGATCTCATGGGTAATTGTGTTGCCGGAAAATTCGATCTATAGTGTTAGAATAAAAATAAGCGCAAACATCAATACCGTACAGCCATCTCATTCCAAAACATGCTTTCCTAAATGTGTGATATGCCTTGTAGCTGGCATAGAAGCTTAACCAGATGTTTGTCGAACTCCTCCGATGTTACTTTTCTTTTATTTTGTTAGTACAATGTAAATAGTGTTGAAATTTGTCAAACCTTAAGAGAAGTGGTTGGCAAATCTGTTTTAAATTGTAAGGTTTAAAATCAAGAATATTTTATAAAGGTGATCTCTTCTAAAGCTTATAGGCTGTTACCATAGGACAAGACCTTAACCCATCCCTGCTAGCCAGTTGATTATATTGCAAATAAATAATTACTCATAACAGAAGTGTTTAATTGTATGAAAAATGGCAGCTTCTTAAAATTACATTTGGATGTTGGCAATTGTTTCTATTTGACTTAGAGGATCTGGTTTTATTATCTATTAATTTGATATTTTCCAGTACTCAGTCACTTGGTTTGAATAACTGATCCAATATCTGCAGGAGATTGACCGTTTCTGAAATTTCAGCCCATTCTTCCTGCTTCTGCTGCCTTGACCAAATTTACTATTAATTTACTATTAAAGTGTTCTTTCATTGTACTGTGAGGCATTAACTTTCCCGTGGTAGCAAACTTTATCAGGAATATGTAAAAGATTCCAGTGGTTTGCAATGGCATGAAACAGTTGACTATACCACTTCATATGTGTTGGGAAAGTTTAAACTGTTAAACAAGAAGTGTGTAGAACTTCATTAATTCAAGCATGAATAGTCTTTCCTTCAGTTTAAGAGAAACCAAAAGCAAAGTGAAAAAAATGGTGATGAGAAACTTTGTTTTTGAAATGACTCCTAGGATTGATGCAAATAATTTTCAGAATTATTAGTGGCTTTAACATAATGCTGAGTTAATATGTAGAAGGCTTAAGTAGAAACATGGGCTGTAAAACTTCTCTAGTGGTAGAACTTCTGTTGCCCAAGAGCTGTGAAGAAATGTGGCCTTTCCTTTATATTCCAAAGGAAAAGTAGACTATAATTTGGTTGCCCTCCTCTTCCCTAAGGGTTTTTTTTAACTTGCCTTTTCTGTGCCCCCATCCACTGAAAAGAAATCAAAATAAAATTTTGGGCTCTAAAATCAGAACTAATTTGGTTTGAAAATTGAAAGTGTGTTCATAACTTTCTAACCTTTCTACTCTTGGTGTTGAAGGATCTTTTGAGATGTCTAACTTCCTTTATTTCCGTAGTGGCAGTGAAATGACTGCTTTTGGTGCAGTTCACTAAAGGTTAAGTAAGCAGAGAAAGTCCCAAGGTAAAACTTTCAGATTGCATTGAGGTTCACAACTTTTGTCGACAAACATTTGTCTCTTCCAGCCTGTCTACCTTAAATGCAAGTTAAACTATAAGCAAACTGTTTTATTGGGGTATTTTGAAAACCTCACTTGGGATTCTTCTGAACTTCTGGGTGGCATAAGCAGAATCTTATGACAATCCTGTTAAGAGGGAGTAACTGATGTTTGTAGTAATGTTGCATGAGTTTAAAGCCCTATAGAAATTAAGGGATACTGCTTAAGTGAGTTGAGTTTTGAGACCTTATGCTAAAATCACAACTTAATTGTAACTGCCACTGGGTATTAGTAGTTAACACTTGTCTGTTTGAGCCCTTGTAGCATGTTTTTTTAACCCTTGTCCATTTTACTTTCTGTTGAAATTGGAGCACAAAACAGTGATAATATCATCTCTCTTGTTCCTTTACTGTAATACTATAGATCTATAGAAATCTGCACCAAATTGTTGTATGTGCAGAAGACAAGTTTAAACTGAAGTTTTGAACAGAAGTGAAAAATAGATACCTGGTACTAACTTAATGAATGAGACTGGCACCATAATTCTTTGAGCCACCTTATAAAGGAACCTTCTTGCAGTTTGGAAATAGCCCCAGTTTGCTTATTATGAATCTTGGAAGACACAAATGTCAGTACATGAAACTCATCCAATAAAAACCACGCCAGTTGGCTAAAGCCGCCACACAGGGAAGGCTTTGTGCCTTCTTCTGTCATAGCTGATACATTTAAGCCAATTTTTTGTGTGCATGACTGTTTTGGGGGGGGGATGAACTGAACTGGCTCGGCCATTGTTATGAATGGTCGCACTGGCATGGATGTTTAAAAATCAAGGACTTCTCTTGAGTGTATCCTTGAGCAGAACTTTTTTTTTCAGACCAGTATTTGTGCTTGTGACAGGTTAAAGTACTAACCACATTAAAACTCAAATATTTGAGGCACAATGCAGATATGTTCTACATTGAAAAAAGGGAAATGTCTTACTCTGCTTCACTTACTCTTGCCCCAGCTTAGCTGCTAAATTTAATGGGGAGCATTGAAAGTAAAACTTCCTTGTGACAAAATGTCTAACTGTTGGCTGTATCAGTGTTAAAATAGCTGAAACAAAAGGTTCTCCAGCAATATGCCATGTGATGTCCAGACTTTAAGACTGGATTTCATATGCAGATCACTGTAGTGTTTCGACTTAAATTCAGAACAACCAAAACTTCCCACCTCTTAGAAATGCTGATAGGTTTTCAACATGAGCTAGTATCAACAACAAAATGCTTAAATTGGGTGAACTTCAAAGAAATTCACCTTATCAAAAGGTAACTTGGGGATTGATTCCCATTCTTTTACACATGTCAAAAGAACCTTGAACTCTGATTCACCCCGGGGCTCTATTACTTTGCAACAGCCAAAACAAAATATTCTATACAAATGAGGAAAACCAAACCAGTATTCCTAATGTTCCTCTCTGGTCTCTCAATTTCTATGTGAGCAGATGTAAAATAAGTATAAATGGTTGCCACAGTTCTGTGGTAAGTCTTTTTCCATACCTGCCTTGCTGCCTTTTATCTTTTGTAACTAAATACAATGCAGACTGCTGTGTAACTGTAATTATCAATGTCTTCTGTGGTTGTTGGTGTCCATGTCTGTTTGTAGCATGGAGTAACTACAAATCCCTGGCACTGGCAGACAGCTTGAAAGAAACCAAGCACCTCTTACGGGGATATATTTGTGTTGGGTGGAGTTAAGGGTGTTCTGGGGGTAATGTACCACTTTAGTTGTATATGCATGTGTTCTCTGCTGCAGGCTTGCCCATGCGATCGTGCCTAGAGCACTCTGGTTTCCAGGTGACAGACACGATTCACGGTATAGTATGAGATCTCTGAAGTTGGAGCGTTCTCTACAGCTTTCATTTTCTTCAGTACTGGATTTCATTGTTTAAAAATAAGGCTTAAGTAGCACCAGCTACTGCCTGTGCATCTGAATGCTTACAGCAATAACAAAATATCAAAATACTGCCCCTTCCTTTCCTCTGCTCCCTCATAAGAGAATGGTAACTTGAAATGAAGAGGATTAGAGATGTCTTTGTGGCTTTTGTAGGGCTTGAACTGGGAAATCTTCTTCAGATGCTAGATTCTAGGTCTTAAGCAAATTAGTTCCTTCAGGTCTGTCAGGGATCAGTGATCAATGGCAGATTCTTAGGAGCAGAAATAGTTATTGCAGGGTCTAAAACTGTTTGTATTCCCATACCCCAAAGTTCAAATCGATGTCTTCCAACAGCTTCTAGAATTAAGAAAAGTTTCCCCTGAATAGGTTGCCTCTAACCTCTCGGGCAGTTCCTTGTAATATTATAATGCCTTGGGATTTGGATTCCTAGGGCTTTGTGTAAATCCAAGTATTGCAGTGTTTTGAAATCTTGGAAACTACTAAAGCTGAGTAAACTCAAAAATGGAGTTAGAAGGTAAGGTTTGAATTTGTGGGCAGAGCAAAGGGTTATTTGGGAAAGAAAGCTGCAAGTTCTTCTTATACAGAATTCTCCTGCCAAGCAGGATTTTAGATACAGAGCTCATCTTCCAGCCACAAGAGAAATGTGGGGCATTGGAGAGAAAATTATGGAGCACTAAGTTTTCTCTGTCAGACTGCCAGATGTATAAACCTTGTCTGGCCGTCTTCTGATCACAGAATGGGTAGTGTGGAATGTCTCCCATTCTAGGAGTTCATCTTATACCCAAAGTTTCCTGCCCTAAATCCAATTTACATGATCACAAAGTAGATTCTGTAACAACTTTGGTTGTCTCTGTGCATGTAGCTGTCCCCCCCCTTACTAAAATTGTAGTGAGCTTTCCTCTTCTGCTTTGAGAATAAATCTTCCCACAAAAAAAAGCATTGAACAAATATATAAAGACATCTTAAAGATGTAGAACACAGGTCCATTTCTAGTTAATATTTCCATAGAGAGTGATTAAAAACCTTTAGGAGTTATTAAATCATTCTCTTATTTGGGTAATTAAAGTCTTCTCATTACTGTTGAAGTAAATAGCTCCCAGAACTGGACATAAGCTGGAGCGAGCTATTAGAGTTTATGGAAAAAATGAAGTTTTGATTGGTTGGGTGAGAACATCTGAGCTAAATGTGTAGGTCAAATACCTCATGGTATGAGGTGTTTCGCTTTGAACCACTGTTCTCATAGATGGCTGTGCAGTCAGGAAACAATAAAATCCTGCCACTTTAACACATGTTAAACTCTTAAACTTCTGTTACATAAAATTGCTTCCTGCTTACTTCATTCTACTTGACCACGTGTACTGGAGACTTTCTTAATTCTAGGTTGAGGACATGGCCACTTGTGAAGACTGATCCTCTCCAAGCTCCCATTCTTATTTGCAAGTTATTTACAAATCACTTTGTATTCATTCTCCTCTGGACACTAATGCTCCATTCTGAGGGAACAGAAAAGAGGAAGGGATGCTGCAGAAGTCTCTTTTTCTGATGACTCTGCAGGACACATCCCTAACTGTCTCTTTCTGATGGCACAGTAGGTGCCATTAGGCTATCTCCAGTGCTAATTTGAGGTGGACTCTTAGAACCGGCTAGCTCTTCATTCAGTATGACTTCTGGAAAGTGGATGCCAGTTCAGGTTCTAGGGAAAAGCCTAATCTGCTTACCTTCTGATGAACTGAACCATTCTGAGAGCACCATTAATCAGGAAAGACTCCTGGATGGTGAGTAACTTTCTGACTGTTCAAGAAAAACCTGTAAGATGAAGAGTGGTATTGATGTAGGACATGCTTGTTCAGAGAAGCCCTCTGTACATTACTTTAATACTATTGAGCAGTTAAGCATTTAGCTTTAGAGAATGTTTTGACTTTATTAATTTCCTTGAAAGGAATATAAACTAATAGTAGTTTTCATATTGTCTTGTTTTAAATGTATTATCCTAGTGCAATGGGAAGTACTTGCTGAAAGACCACTGATTCATGTTAACTGTACTTTTTCTATAGCTTCTGAAATACTCTAACTGCATAGCTTGTGTAAATCATTAGCTTGTTGTATTGTACTTAAGGCAGCTGGTGTTGCTTAACTGTATTCCATTAAGTTCATACTTCCACCCTTGGTTTGGATATGTTAGAGCTTTGGGACAGAAAGGTATGCACACGGTTCTGTGAATCAAATGCTTTTTGTTCAGAAGGTGGAGATGCAGGCTACCTTTATGGGCCTCTAAAGCTAGTCTGGTTTAAAGTCAGCGGTGGAATTGCAACATAAATAGCAGCCACAAACTGTGGCTAATTCTAAGCAAATATTTACATTCTCTTCTCCTTACCTTCAAGCCCTTTAAAGGACAAGGCTTTTGTTACATCTTGAATTTTAAATGTGGAGCTCTATTAAAAGCATGTGCCACTGAGGGTTCAGTTGCTGAGGGTATGGGTTGACTGCTTTATAATGACTGTTAATGATCCCAGCACAATACATTATGCGTGGAATTTGGTGCAGTTTTGCTAGCAAACTGCAGATCTTACTGAGACGTCTTTAGCTTACATGAACAGTTAGTTTGAAGAAAAATCTTAGATTTGTGTGGCCAGTGGTACATTGTACAGATAGCTTAGACAGTGTACTGTAAATAAGGAAATTCTAGCCACAAGAAATCTGGAAAATAAGGTAACAAAGAAAAGCAAGCACTTTGCAGGCTTCATAACATGCCTCTTCTAATAGTCCTTCTAAGGCTTTTATGTAATCTCTGTAATGCGTCTTTTATGTGCTTTAGCTGCAAGAAGAATATCATTCCAGATGTCTTACAGGGGGACTTAATTTTCTCTTAATTAGAAATGTTCCTCTGAGCATATGATACATTGAAGTCTTGTTTTGAAATACTGGGAAATGGTAAAACCATACCTGAAAATCAGCTCTCAGGCTATTTACAGGAATGGTTTGGTCTCAGTGGCACATCCTTTTGAAATATTTCATAATGGTTGAACCAGTGTGGTGGTCAGAGGTCAGATGGATACTAGTGCTGTAGCTGTCACAGGTCAAGGCAGTGTTGAGACATCTAGTTAATTGTAGCTTGCACTTCTACTCCCTTTGTTCTGGTGGTACAGATAAATCATGTTAAATTTCATCTTCTCATTGTGTTTGCTTTTTCTCATTCATAGAGGTCCTGTAATAAAGGAGAGTCTGTGCAGTCTCAGAAGGAAAATGACTTGCAAGTGAGTAATTAAATTTGCTGATTTCACAGAATTTTGTAGATGATAGAAATGTGGTGATCCTGCTTGTTATAAACCAGTAGTTACTCCACCTGCTGTCTGGGCTGTGTTTCCAGAACTGTAAACAGTAATGAAGAAAAGAAACCTATTTGCTCATAGAAATACCATCATAATGTGAGTGTACGTGCTCTGGAAGGATTGAAGTGTTCCACCTTCACAAGAAATGCACACCACACCACCACCCCCCAATTCTACCCTAAATGGTTTCTTACTATTTCTGACACTGGCATAAGTACCACTATTTGTAATACAAGGCTCTTCTTTCTTTAGCTTTCTTTAGTAAAGAATCAGTACTCTGCTTTACCTAATTCCTGTTTTATAATACATTGAACTCTTCTGAGGGAAGTCTATGGAGCTGGAGAGAACTTCCTTTTGAATGTGAAGTGTTTGTTTAGCATTGTTCTTGGATCATCTGTGTTCTGCAGACTTTAAGGTTCTTGCATTTGGAACCATTTCTGCTCATCCAGCATGTTTGGCCGAGTGTAGTTTTTCATAGTCATCTGAACAGAATTTGGTAAGAAAGGTTTCTACCCTGGCAGTATTTTTTCAGTAGGGGATAACATTGCAGTGTGTTAGCCAGATGCTTTGTGTGTTACGTATTGGCAGTGATTAGGGAGAAGTATGTTTTACTTGTTTAAGTTCTGTTTTTCTCCCCTTGTATTTTCTGCCTTCTGGGAATGCCATCTGAAACAGTTCAAACACTTAATTTCTTTTTTTTTTCTAGTGAGTTGAAACTTGTTTTAAAATTTTTGTTGTTGAATGACTGCTTTTGAAGTTTTGTTGAATTTTCAGTTCAGTTTACTGGAACAACTTCAGTCAATTGGACCAAGACGAACTAAAACATGTACTGGTTTGATTCCTCAGTTTTCTTCAGAGATAAAAAATTGAGGTGGTTCTTTTTTTCTTTCCCCTGCCCCAATCCAGTAAAAAAAGAGTTCTTAAAGTTATAAAAGAAAACAGAAATCCAAACAAGCCCCACCCTGGCGTCAGGAGCTTGTGGAAGTTTTGCAGTACAGAAGCAAGGCTTTGAACTTGAGAACTATCTTCGTTTGTTGCCCGAGAATAGTGGTTCTGTGCTGGGAGGTTATTGTTTTCTGCTATTAATCTCATAGTGCTGGAACTTCACTGCTGGATCAGCATACTCAAGAATTCCTGTTGGGATGGATTTGTTAATTTTCTTGAGTCCAGGTAAAAATTGTAGGTAGATTTGGTCAGAGGAGTTAATGTCTTCCTTTGGAGGGAAGAAGAGCCTCTGGGTAATCCCAAAATGTTCTGGATCACTAGCAAAAGCCTTGTGGCTGCTCAGAGCTGCCTGGTGTTTGACAGGTAACTAAAGATGGGATATTCTTCTGTTAGCTCATAAGGTCTTGTAGCAGGGATAATCTGTTTTTCTTTAGGTAGGGGTAATTTTCCTCGGAGTATTAATATTTCATGTATTTCATAGTGAACTTTTTGTTGATGCAAGAATAAAGCAGAAGCTTGAGTTCCAGCTGAAGTCTAGAAGGGCTTTTGATCTCTCCTTGCCTGAATGGGAGTTGCATGCTGGAAAAGTCTTGTAAAGAGCGTTTATAATTATTAGGTTTGAAACGCAACATTCAGCTTTAAGTATTCATTTAAAAGTGTGAGTAGTCAAGTCTTCTCCAGAAGCTTTTAAATAAATTGCTTGTGTCAATTTGAAATTGATTAAAATTGAGAACTTCAGAGCTTTGAAACAAGTTGTTGGTAGAATAATTATATATTGCAAAGTACTTGAAGTAATTGAGATATGTCATTTACTTAGTTATAATGCTTGGTCCTTTAAAAAAGTCATCAGTTGAACATGTAACTGAAGAGTTAGACACTTACATTTGTTCAGTGTCCACGCAAAGCATGTTTTAGAACTTTGTAATGTCCTTTAGTAGTTTATTTCCACACCTATACTTGACAGTAGTGTATGGAGTGGGGACTTGGTGAAAGGTCCATCGGGTAGTATGAAGGAGAAGCCTTTGTGCCTGATAATCTAAACTTCTTTTGTCTTTTAAAAGTCAGGCCCCAGAGCATTCAACATTGAGTGTTCTTATACTGCTGCTTTCAAGTCGTACTTGCCTGTGCTTTTTAATCCTGAAGCAGGTCTTTCATGGAGAGATGCAGCCATCCTTGTTAACACTGCTGCTGCAGAAGTTTGTGAACTTGCAATTGTTTAGTTGTGGATTGTCTGAAGGCTCTAAATTTTTAAGCCCCTCTTAAAGAACTAGGGCTGGGCAGACATGTGGCAGAAGTAACCCAGAAGTGCACTATTGAGTAATTGGGAATTTCCCTATTTCTGGCTGTCACTTCTGATGCCTTAAGGGACATGTTAATGAAGAACAGGCACATGGTATGTGGAAAAACGTGGCCCATTTAAGCTCTGCTTATAAAATATAACTTCAAGTTTTCAGCTGTAAGTGAACGACTGTAGAAAAGAGTTTATTATCGTAAACTGTTCTGGAGCTTATTTGTGTTAATAGATCTAAATTTTCTTTGAAATTTCTTAGGATAAAGTCACCAAGCTAGGTGAGTTCAAGGAATCTTAAGAGGGGTGAAATGGGGAAAAAAAACCCAGGATTTTCCTCCTACTCTATGTAAAATGGATCACATTAATAGGATATTTTTGGAGATTAGTAACAATTGAATAATTTTAGTTGTGTAGGATATTGTTTCTTTTCTTTGGTGCTTGCTGTTATCCATGTATCAGGAGTTGGGTTATCAGTAAGATGTGGAAACAAGGAAGTGACATTTTAATGGGAACAGCCAACAGGATTGCTGTAATCAGATTTTAAAACACTTTGGTGTTGTACCAGGCACAGACAAATTCAGTATTGGCTAATAATGGAGCAGGCATTCAGTAACTTGTATCTAATTTGCTTGTTGCTGCTTGGCATTAGACTTCAGGACTGAACTGAAAAGTTCAGATCTGTGGTGGTGAGAGAATGTGAAATAATTAAAAGTATGTAATTTTGGTGCTTTAGTTCTGCTTCAAGGAGTTGAGACTGAAAAACAGGAGGACATGGATGTAATATATTTGTATGCAAATTATCTTAAACTCCCAATTTATATTCTTGATAGCTCTTCCACTTTTTATTGAAGTTAATGCTTCAGAACATAGTAACGTCAGTTTTCCTACACTTCAATATGAGATGCTAGAATTTCTTGAGAAGGTGCCAGAATAATAAGGTGTGGGCCAGTAATAAAAATAATTTCTCAACGGAACTGCCTGGAGCGTAGTCAAGAGTGAAACTTGAATAGAAAGTTATTTACTGTCTGAGACTGCAGTGACTACCATAACACAAAATGCTCTGCAGTCCAAAATATCTGAGAGCTTTTATAGTTGTGTTTTTTTAGTTCTTGCGCTTTGAAGTGTCATGGGTCTGACTTTGGGGTGAATTGCTCAAAAGTAGGCAGAAGCTTAGACCTCTAGGATTTGAGTACAGCTGGATTCTGGTTGACATAGTTGCTAGAAGCAGTGATTTATACTGAGGCTTCTATGTTTACTTACTATCTATTATCTAATCTTGCCCATCAAGAAAACTCTACTTCAGTGATTCTAACTGTTTTGAGAATATTTCATATTTCTATTACTTTTTAAACACTCGTATTAAAAAGCTGTCTGCTTGTGATTGCTACAGACTGAGTTTATTGATGTAAGGAGAACCTTGAAGAAAAGTTATTGAAACTTGTGGTATGTTTGGAGGTAGAAAAGGAAGAATGTTCACATACACACACATTCCTTAGCAGGAGTTGAAATTATTCTCTCTAAAACAACAAAAAAAGATGACCTAAAACGTGCTTAATGAAAACAATTCCCAAGTCATTTTTCTAAATGAAAAGTGGATCAGTTAGCTTGTTCACTTCATTCACTTGCATAGTTAAAATATCCTTTTGTGAGGCAGTGTTCCACAGTGTGTTAAAATACCCAAGGATGATATTTATAGCTGCTGTGCTGTGTTTCAGTGGATAAACTCCTTCAGGAAATGAATTTGCAGTGTTTCCACAGGTTTGATTTTTACATAATTTTCCTTTGAAAACCAGCAGTACCTGTTAAGTAACACGTTTTCATTCCCAGCTTTAAACTTGAAAGCAAAATATTTGTATTGCTCCCATGCTAACTGTTATTAGTCAAGAAACTTTGGTTAATAAAATGTTGACTCTTCCTTTTAAAGCTAACCCTAAAATTTCCCACTTTGCAGCAGTTTAGTTATTGTCCACACCTCAATTAATTCCTGTGCAAGCACCAGCTAATACTTTTTTTTCTGTAGGGGGCAGAAGCCATGGTTCTGGAAAGTGTAATGTTTGCCATTCTTGCAGAGAGAGCTCTTGGCCCAAAGCTGTATGGAATCTTTCCACAAGGGCGACTGGAGGAATTCATTCCCGTAAGTCATGTTCATGATCAGTTAGTGGGCTGGAAGCTGTTTTAATTGATCGTAACAAAAAGGTCTCTGGACTGCCCAGAAAAGCAGGGATGTGGGAATGGAATACTTTGCAGCCTGCAGTAATTGCTAGCTGGAATTTGATACGGTCACAGTGGGTGTTGAGAGAGCCCAATTATAGCTCTTGCCAGTGAGAGATATCTAAGAACTCTTCAGCTGTAGCAGGGACTAATGAAGATAAAAAGCCTGTTAGATACCAAACACAGCGTTAGAAGCTGTGGAGTAACACTTTCCTTTAACAGCAACAAGAACAGATGCTTTTGATGTTCTCAAATATTTATACCCAATGTGCTTTGAAGATATTCTTAGTGTGAGATTTGATATTCCCCAGGTCTGGGTCTAGAAGAGAATTGACTTAAGTCATAAGTAAGCTAGGCTGGCTAACTCAGCTTTTCCAGAGACAGCAATTTTGTAAATCTGGAATGAAAAAAAAATCCAAGTGTGTATTGCTTGAGTACTAAGTATTTTATACTATACCATATAGAGACTTATGCTAGTGTTTGTAATTAATCAGTTAACTGTATTGTAAGAATATTATCTTTTATTACAGAGCAGGAAACTAAGTACTGATGAACTAAGCTTACCTGACATATCTGCTGAAATAGCCGAGAAGATGGCTAGATTTCATGGCATGAAAATGCCATTTAATAAAGAACCTAAGTGGCTTTTCGAGACAATGGAAAAGTAAGTCATGCAATACTTTAAAGTATGGAAAAAAGGTGACCTGTTGTAATTCTGATAAGCAGATTATTCTTACTGAATGCTTGAGAGCACAAGCTCTCCTGGCACCCAGAAGCTGTTTCATAGTTACTTGAGGAAATTACCTTGTAACATGTTATTTAGTAATTCTTCTTTTTAAACTTTCTTGATTTTAGTTTAAATGGTATCTTAGTATGAGAAGACTAATGTACTTGTTTTCACAAATGCTGTACTATTGTCTCTGTTTTCCACAGATATCTAAATCAAGTGCTGAGGATTAAATTTACCAGAGAATCCAGAACTAGAAAACTGAACAAACTCCTCAGTTACAATCTCCCCCAGGAAATGGCAAACCTAAGGTTAGTGGTAGACAAAATAAGCCTGTCTTCCTGTTTGCACAGTTTTAGTATGAATTTGTATATGTCTTCAAACACAGTATGATAACCCTATACTCGCAAGTTGGGGTTGGTTTGGTTCTGTAACCAACCCAAGCCTCAAATGACCACAAGTTGATACTATCGGTTGCTGATCTGGCTTGCTGATCAGTGAAGTCCAACTTCATTGTCCTGATCATAGGCTCCTAACTGAGAAAACAGGGTCTTGCTAGACATTAATGGCACTTCAGATTTTTACAACAAAATCCATTATCTGCTTGGAAGGGGAACTGAACTTAGTGATTTGTTCCTTATGAGATCTTGTGTTACTGTTTTCTAGAGCTATGCTTGAAGCTACTTCATCACCAGTCGTATTCTGCCACAATGACTGTCAAGAAGGTAAGCTGCTAATATTTCATGACCTTGTTTACTGATGCAGTATTAAGCTTTTTCTGGTCACTTATTTGATTTCTGAGAAGGAGTCACATTGTGGAGGTACTGCCCTGGAAGCTGACCTGAAGCAGCAGCCTGTACACTCTCAGCATGCGACGGTTGCAAAGCAAAGTGTGTTGCCTTCAGGGTGATGAAGAGAATGTCCAGTATCATAACTGGATTAAGCCAAGCATGTATGCATGCTCTGTTAGTACAGGTCAGCTGATGATGAGAGCCTTGTGTGTTTTCTGCTAAGACTGTACCTCTTGTAGCTGTCTGCAGTATACCTGATCAGGGTAGGGTGTATTTTAGTCCTTTTAGAAGAGTGATACTGAAAAAGTACAGTGAACGGTGAAATGGAGACTAGGGTAGTGTGACTCAGGAGCTCTCAGCTTGTATGGGTCAGAAACATTAGGAAAGCCTCACCTACCTTTTTTTAGTACTTGCTCTCTGGGAGTCCCAGAGGGAATAAGAATTTTTCTGAGACAGTTCTCTAAAGAGATGAAAAGGAGGCACGGCTGACGGTGTTGGGTATGCTGTGTTTGTTTCCTCTCACCTGTGCAGTGGGTAAGCTGGGCTGAGCTGGAAGGATGCTCTGCTAAGACCATATGCAGGGCTGTTTGGTTCTCAGGAGTCCCACTTGTTAGCTGAGGCTGAGGAGTTGGCCTGGAAGGGGGTTGCCCTGGAGGTTAGGCACATAAGGGTAGGTAGCGTGAGTGGAAGAAGCCACTGGTCTGGGATTTGAAGAGCTAGCTCAATAGTGGTGGAGTTTGAAGTCTCATTGCTAGTGTGGCAGGGTGCAGTACTGGAGGAGTCAGAGCATGGTTGTGCTGGGGCAAGCTTCGGAACCTTAATTTTCCTTGGTGTACTGGGGCAAAATACTGTCTGTTCAATTGGTGCAAGGGTATGATACAGAGAGCAGATGTACCTGTGGAGATGGGACAAACTACTGCAGAGATTGAAATTACTCTATTTACTAGTTGGCACTTGACAGAGGCACATGTGATATCTTCCAGATGAATTATAGTGACAAAATGAATTGAAAGACAAATAAAGCAATGTCACTGTTATAGAAAAACTCAGTCTTTTCCTTTGTAGGTACTGGTTGTGCCACGTATTAGAATAGCAAAGTGATCAGTCTGTGGCTTTCAGACTGTAAACCAATTCCTGTCCCAGGTGTTGTGTGATCAACGATAGTGCTGTGCAGGTATGAGAGGTGCTATGTAATTTAGACCTAAAGCTGTGGAAAGAAGCGATTCACCAAGGGTGCTAAGGCTGACAGCGTCATCTAAGTTAGCTGCAAGCTAAACACTGGAGAAGCAGGACCCTTGGGAGAACAAATCTACTTCTACCTGTACAGAAGAAAAGCTTTCTTGCTTTTGGCTTTACAAGGTTTATAGTATGACCAATGTACCAATGAGCTGGTATACTGCCAGTGCAACTTGGCTTTTCCTGTCATTCTTCTGCACAGATGTAAGGAATAACTGGGATCATACAAACAGTGTTTCTCATGATAGAGTATTGCTTTTCTATAATTTTCCTGGGTCTTTATTGAATATGCTCTATCTTAAAATTTTCAGGTAATGTCTTGCTTCTGGAAGGCAGAGAGAATTCAGAAAACCAAAAGCTGATGCTTATTGACTTTGAATACAGCAGCTATAATTACCGGTAAATCACTTTATTTTCAATAGGAAGGTGTATTGCTTTCCATGTAGTACAGCAAGAGCACGTGCTGTGCTGCTGATTGTCTCTTCTAGTGAATTGTGTTCTGCTCTTAGTGGTGGACAGAAATATAACTAGTCAAAACAGCTCTGGTCCTGATGGCATTGGGTACAGACATGCAGCAGAGTCCAAGTTGTTGGAGCTGGAACATAATGCAACCCTGAATTCCAGTAATGCTAACCCTGCAATAATGTTGTCATTAGAGATGTGTCTGACTTTGTGCTGAGATGTAGTATGGATGCAAGAATTTTAACTGTCTACATTGGTATAAAACTTGGTAGCAAAGTCTAGTACTAATTTTCATGTAACTGGTAGCTTTCATTCTTAACTACCCATCTTTACTAAATGATTTTGCTAACTTGCAGAAATTTTGTATTCTGTCATCAGTTCTCTATCTCCTTTAGCAGAACTGCAGTAAGTTCTAAGTAGCCTTGTGCTTTTAAACTTGATTTTAGGTTTGCTTAAGCAAATCTAGATTGCTAATATGCAAGTATTGAGGTGCTCAGTCTTCTATCTCTTGTTCAGAGGATTTGACATTGGAAATCACTTCTGTGAATGGATGTATGATTACACATATGAGAAGTACCCATTCTTCAAAGCCAGTGTTCTTAAATATCCTTCAAAGAAGCAACAGGTAGGCACATAAGACAAAATAAAATGCCAGTGTCCACAGTCTTTGAATCTTACCTCTTTTCCAATGCTGTCTTGGACTTCCTCTCTCCCAAGACCTCTCCTCCATGTCTTCCGTAAACATAAAACTTTGTGTAATCCTGACTACGTAAACATAAAACTTTGTGTACTCCTGACTACCTTTGCTTTAAAAATCATAGAAACTTCATAATAGCTATTCAGGGTACAATATCATGTAGCTATCCACCACAAAAAGTCCAGTAGTTGTGGACTGCAGCTGTGAAATGAGTTGGAAGTAGCAAGGTGTCGTCTGTTGTCCTAATATTATAGCTTTTCTTACAACAGACTTCCAAGCAATTAGTAGAACCACCATTTATCTGAAAGCAAACTCCAGTGTTGTCGATGTTTGGAAAAAGTAAAAGATAAGTTACTAAAAGGCTTGCCTAGTTCTGAAAGAATCAAATATGTCTTGAGACAGAGTTGTAACTCTTGTTTATTTGCCTTCCAGCTTCATTTTATCTCCAGTTACCTGTCTGCTTTCCATGATGGCTTTGAATATCTGAGCAATGAAGAGAAGTCCAAACTAGAAGAAGAAGTGTTGATAGAAGTTAACAGGTAACTTGCTTTTCACAACTGTATCTTGAAACTTCCACTGTGATACACCTATACTTGTATACCTCACTGGGTGGAGGAACTTCAGCCAAGAGATTCTAAGCTATTTATAAGTGGTAAAGAAAAGAATCTGTCGATTGTAACCTCTGAACATGTGGTATACACTGATAGTGGAATAAACACAATACTGCTCCATGGGGAAGCTAATGGAATTATCTTTGTAGTGTCATACTTGAAGAAAAGGCATGGACATCCCCAAAGCAGGGGATGCTATACTGATGGATTGTTGAAATAAGGTGGTGTGATTTAGCTGGGTATTTCAGTAAACATAGCCTTGTAATTTCAGGTTTGCCCTTGCATCACACTTCTTCTGGGGTCTGTGGTCTATTGTACAAGCAAAGATCTCATCCATTGAGTTTGGTTACCTGGTAAGTTGTTTAATTACATGAAACTACAATTAAACATATGTGTCTTTGTGGTACATTATCATAAAGTAAATGAGAAGGTATTAGTTGCTGTGAGATGCCATTTAAATGGAGTAAAACTTTTAAAAATCAGTGTGTTACTAGTCTGTGCTCTTTCCATGAGAATGTAAAGAATGTCTAAGATCAGAAAATCTTCAGAAATGCTTCCCATTGTTAGATAGAGACTGTAGCCTTATGTGTCAGGCCTTGCAGTGGGGATGGCGCCTTGTAGGGAAATGATTCTTCTACAATAAGAGATCCAGTTAAGCATGACTTTGGAAATGGAATAGTCAAAGTGCACATGTAACAACATGTTGATACTCGGTGTGCACCAATAGCAGTGCCAGGGAGCTGCTTGTGCTTGAGAAACTGAGTGGTCTAACTCTTGGTCCATGTTTACTGCGCTGTGAAGTGGCATCACTTTCAGGTACACTGAATATCCTGCAGGACGTGTTACAGAAGCCATCCTATTTGGTGAAATCCTGACCTTTTTTTTCCTGCTTTTTCTGACATGCTGGCAGCAGCTAATAGTGTTAAAGTTGAAATAAGAGTAGAGGAAATTTTAAGAGGCCAGAACAACTCTGGAGAGATTATCCTTCCCAAATAGAGCTAATTAATGCATTGAGATCATGGATTAGGAAGGTAACACAGTTAATACCTTCATCATGCTTCCCCATCCCAAAAAAAGAAAACTCGGCTCTGCTTACTGTTCTGAGCACTGAATGTCCCTTATTTCTCCAGGAATACGCGTTATCCAGATTCGATGCGTACTTTGATCAGAAGAGGAAGCTGAAGGTGTGAATGTGGGAGGAGTGGCCTGGTGGTTACTGTATGAAGAGGGCAGCTGGACAGAACTTACACTGTGCTTAGGCTACTGTATCTCTAACAAAGGTGTCACTGAATTCCAGTTCCTTGGAACACAGGTGTACAGTACTGAAGACTGTATAAAAATGACTTGTTTACAGTTTTGAAATACTTGGAATGAGATTGGGAGGCAAGTAAAATAGACCAGTGCAATATCTTTAAATCTTTTTGCTCTAGAAGGTATTTTATATTATGGGAGAAGCTTACAATTCAGTGTCAATACCACATGCATCAGAGCAAGCTGTTACTGTGAGTACATTTTCTAGGGGGGGTGTTGGCATTGAGGTTTGTGTTGTAAGCAAACAGTTGTAAAAGATGAGTCATTGTAGACACTGCCTTTTAATGAGAAGGAAAAGCAAAGAAGACAACTGTTAAACTGTGAAGCAGACTTGATCTTACTGTAAGATTAGGATCAACATGCCCCATGAACACTATCTTCAAAGCTGCTGATACGTTACACCACTTTAACCATAGAGTAACTCAAACACTTTGAAGCAGTGCGCTTTAAAGTGTTATCTACGTATACATGAATGTTTCTTTTAAGCGAGTGTGCTTGTGAAGTATGAATGAACTTTGAACTGGACATTCTGAAGGAGTTTGTCTTGAACTGTTCATTCCATGTCCTTCAAGAACATAATTTATCCCAGCCTGGTTGTCTCTTAAAATGCTGTGTCCTGCATAGGGGGTTCTGGGGGCTGGCAGCACTGGGAAGAGTGCCTTCTAGCAGCTCCCCAGATAACTGGATTGGTGTTGACAATACTTGTAATTGGACCCCATCCCTCTTCCTGTGTTGCCACAGTATATGGCTGTAAGAAATACTAGAGCCAAAGACTGTGGAGAACACATCAGGAAATTGCTGTTCTGCCCATCCAATGCTGACGTGGCTTGGGAGGTGCTTTTCTTGCACCTTCAATTTTCATCATGTTCCAGCAGTCCAGTAACGTGGAGTGTCCTGTGGGGAACAATAACATGTATATTGAAACTTGAGTATAATCTGTGTACATGTCATCTAAAGATCCTTTAGATTTTTGGAACTTGTTTATTTTGAACGCTATTTGTGCTTTCTAACACACCGTTATTATAAATAATAAACTTGTAAGTCTACCATTTTTCACTTGTATAGCAAATACTGTTTCAAGCAGCTGAAAAAATGTGCATTTCATGTACTGTATAGCATAACTTGTAAAAGCTGTCATTTTATTCTCTAGTATAGAGAATCATTTTCCGTACACTCAATTATTAATACTTTATAATAAATATAAAGCACTTAAAACCACATAGTTCATATTCTTAAGTCTTTGTTGTACCTGCAGGATAAAATAGATGCTGTTTCTAGCCTTAATCTATGCTGGAAATTCTTCCTTGCTTACCTTCAAAAGCAGATTGATTTAAGCTTTAGGCTCAAGGCTGTGGAATATACCTTCTACTTAAATGCAGCTCTAGCATTTATTGTATAATTTGTATACTAATCTAAGACTGCAGGAAGTGCCCAGACCTTTCTCCTGGGGTAGGGGCAGGCAGAGCACCTGCCTGCAGAAGGTGTGCACAGGTGGAGGAGCTCCTGCAGCAGCTGGCTGAGCTGCAGCAGGCGGTGAGAAGGCTGCGGAGCATTAGGGAGGCTGAGGAGGAGCTGGATAGCTGGTTCCATGCACGGTCTGTAGCGGACCCACTGTCTGTGGTCACACAGACACACACAGAAGGGAGGGTGATAATGGTTAAGAAGAATGGAAGCTTGCAAGGGCAAGGATCAGCAGGAGGAAGAGGCTTCCCCTGAAGCCTGAGGTGCCCTTGCAGAACCTGTTCACTGCTCTGCAGACTGAGGAGGAAACACCCATCACATCAGGAGAGACACTGTAGCCGGGTGAAGCAGCCCCATCTGCTCCTTGGATAACACCCAGCACATCTAAGGAAAACCGACAGGTGATAGTAGCAGGAGATTCTCTTCTGAGAGGTGCGGAGCTGACCTGACCCACTCTCTAGACATGTGCCGCTTAGCGGGGGCTTGTATCAGGGACATTACCAAGAGGCTACCAAGCCTCGTACAGCCTGCTGCCTATTTTTGACTGCTGTTGTTTCACCTGGACACCAGTGGTGCAGCAAGAGCGATTACAGAGCCCTGGGAGCAGCAGTCAGGGATGCTGGAGCACAGATAGTTTTATCCTCAGTCCTCCTGGTCCAAGGGAAGGGGTTTGAAAAGGCCAGTCATCTACCCCATCAACCTGTGGTTCCAGGAGTGGTGCCACAGCCAGGGCTTTGGCTGCTTGGACCATGGGACTTGCTTGGAGAAACCCAGTCTGCTGGAGGCTGATGGTCCATCTTTTGGAGAAGGGGAAGAGCACCTTTGGCCATAGGCTCGTCAACCCTGTGAAGAGGGCTTTAAACTAAAGCTGCTGGGGGGGGTGGAACCTCACTCCATCCTCCTCACACCATTTTGAAGCCAAGGCCAGTGACAGATGCCTGGAGAAGAATCACAGACCACCAGGAAAGCACCTGAAAGGCAGCATAAAGGCTTTCCTCCCAGTAAGTCAGCTTCTGCGGGGGCCCCCTGAAGTGTCTCTGTGCAAACACACGTAGCGTGGGGAATGAAGAGGAGGAGCTGGAGATGCGTGCGCGCCTGTGGGGCTGCGATCTCAGTGTTCACAAGCCCTGGTCAGAAGTCAGTCCTGTGCTGTTCCTCCGCAGTGGTTTGTCTGTCCCAGGGCGCTACAGCCCGGGCAGGGAGCTGCCAGGCAGCACAGCACAGCCCTGCATTGTTTCAGTGGCTTACAGAAAAGCAGGTACAAGGAGGAAGCACTGTTTGCTGTGCTTTGCAAAAACAAAAAGGCTTTTAAGAACTCAAATCCTCCCTTGAAAGATTTTTGAGGCAACCTTTGGTGAGCACCTTCAACTGCCAGGCAGGGTTGTCTCTGATGCCAGCCTGGGTTGGCACGGAGCAACAAACAGAGCGTTTCACCAGAGCTGAATAAATATCCGTAATGGTTCTGGACTGAAATAAAATACAGCATGTGCTTACAGGGCAGGCCCTGGCAGGGAGCAAAAAGGAGCTACTGTGCTTGGTACCCAGGCAACAAAGCTGCTCATTAGCAAGCAGGCTGCTTGGTTTTTCCTAATGTGGAATTCATTTTTTATGGCTTTCATTTTCAAAGCATGCAGAGCTCCTACTGACTCAGCGTTAAGTGCAATCGTATTACAATATGCAAACAAAGCCGTGTGTGTGTGTGTATATATGATTTAGATGTACTGGTCTCATTAAATAAAGTCTGAATGCAGTCCAGTCTGCCTTGTGTGAATACACCGAACCCTGCCTTAGCAGAAAGCATCCTGACCAGGCGTCGGTTTGAGTCTGAGAGCATTAGAGCTCTGAAGGGCTTGTCTGGGGAATGGAGCCAGAAAAAGCCCTAGGGTAAGCAGAGATGACAGGGTTTGTTACAGGTCACAGGCTGTCTCAGAGCCAGAAACAGCCCCCAGCCGTTGGGTTCCAGCCCAGCGTGCTGTGTGCTGGACTAAATGTCTTCTCAGAAAGCCTTACAAACGCTGCCTCTGCTGCCAGTCCTAGGGAACGTTATTTTTATTTGTTGTTCCCTTCTTAGAGAAATAAATATGACTCGGGAATTAGCCGTCCTTCCTAATTTTCAAAGCCTACAACTTTCAAGGTGGTGTAAAGTGGCCCAGTGGCAGAATTGCGATGGCACACGGCGGTGCTCAGGAGCTCCAGCATCCTGTGAGGGCATCCATGAGAACCTCCCAGTACCCACCAAGTCGGGAAAGCAGCATAGCCGAAAGGTACAGCCCTGAAGAGGGTCAGAATATTACCAGCTGCCTGCATCCTGCCTTGGAGACAGAGATCTTCACACCTCGCAGGACACCTACCCTCTGCGCTGCCTGCCCTCATCTCAAACGCTTGCTGACCCCTGCGCTGGTGTTTGCCGGCTGGAAACTCTCTTTCCTCTGTGCGTGGGGTTTTTTCCTGCCATTGCACTTCCTCCTGTAGCCTGGGAGGAGGTTACCCTGCTGTGTTTGTCTTGGCTGTGTGTCCTGAAGAAGAGGGCATTGCAGTTTCTGTGTTGAAAACCTAACTCTTCCATGCTGAATAATCCCTCGGAGTTCGTGTTCTTCGCTCTTCTTGCTGCATCTTGCTGAATCACGGCGCAGGGGAAGCCAGCAGAGACTGTGGCCGTATGAACCTATCGCAGACTTAAAGAAAGAGAACAAGGGATGGCAAGGAAGAAGGAAGCCTGCTGTAATTACCCAACACAAAGATTGTTAAATAATAAAATAATTTCCTCAGGAAGAGATTATAGAGGATTTTGTGTAATGTCTCGGCTATCAAGGGCTTAGATTAATTAGAAGGCTACAGCTGTAAAGAGAAATGGTTATTTCATAAATCCGTCAGTAGGTTGTTTGGAAAAATACTGGTTTCTCCTTAGCAATAAAATTAATCAAACTATTCATTTACATTGGATTATATTTTGGATGAAGACTCAAACTTCAGGTTTTTTGAAATTGGCTTTGAGGTCTTTTTATTCCAGTTTGCAAGTGTGAACAACCTAAAGGAAAATTAAAATTTTCCGTAACATCGTCATTTGTTTTTCTTTCTGACCTCTCCCAACTAGTTTTTATTTTTTTATATTTTTTGCTAGGTTTATTTATAAATATGCAGGCTTTTATCAAATATTTCCATAAATAGGTATCTGTGCACCTATGAAAGTACGGAGTGACTGGTGGGTGACAATGTTTCCTGAGGAGCAGGTGGATCTCATGGTTATGGTCCTTTCTACTCTTCAATTTAATCAAAAGACAAAATAAGAAATGTGAAGTCATACCTAAGCAGCTGTTCACATGGCTGCATGCTCCAACTGCGTTATGCATGAAACTGCTGTTTGTGTCGCAATTTGTGTCCTCACTTCCTAACAGAGTGAAGAGGAGCCAAAAAGAGGAAGGGACAGAAAAGAAAGACAAAGCTGGAGGCACTGGAAGTAGCAGTTGTGCAGATGCCCCCGTTGCACAAGTCACTGGTTCTCACTGGGCGTCCTCAGGGCCTGGCTCTGTCGTGGTCCCTCCGCACCACCGTGGGCGGATGCTCAGCGAGGTGGTGACACGGCAGCGTGGACCTGCCGGGGAAGGGGCTCCCCCCATCTCCAGCTTGTGCTGCTTCTGCCGTTGCCTGGCTGCCTCATGGCTTGCAGCCTCACAGCCTTTGGGCTTTGCAAAGAGCTGGCAGCAAAAGAGAGTGGCTGCAACTGAAGCAGGGTGGGGGTCCTCTTGGCAGGAGTGCCCTGAAGAAGGGGATGCCAGCATCCTCACTGTCCTGGGTTCAGCTGGGACAGAAGTAGCTTGTAGGATTCTGTGTTTGGGTTTGTGCTGAGGAGAAGCTGATCACACACTGATGGGCAGAGCTGCTGCCAGGACAGTCAAGGACTTTCCAGCTTCTCTGCTGTGCCCGTGTCTGCAGGGGCAGGAGGAGCTGAGAGGGAGCACAGCCCCAGTGACCAGCCCAGGATTCAACCTCAGGTTTAGAACTGAGACACAAACTGGCCAATTATTCCATGCACATCATGCCCAGTGTATAGGTGAGGGCTCTCCAGAAGTCTGTTCCTTTTTTGCTCCGGGTCAGCTCTCTTTCTGGGTCATCTCACTCTGGGTGGTCCTTCTCCCTCTGTCATCTTCCTCCCTTGGTCAGCTCTTCATCTGGGACACTTGGGATCTTATCTCCATTCCTGGATTGCAGTTTCAGGACTCTCCCTGCTCCAGGATTGTTAGCCAGGAATGGTCTGAGCCTTGGTCATCGGGTGGTGAGCAGTGTCACTGTGTATCACTCATTTGTATATTTGTATATGTTACTATTATTATCATTATTACTATTTTCAATATAATTGTAGTTTAGTTATTAAGTTGTTCTTATCTCAACACATGAGTCTTTTTTCCCTTTACCCCTTTAATTCTCTCCCCATCCCTGGGAGGGTGAGTGAGCAGCTGTGTGGAGTTGGCTCCCAGCCAGGGGTAAAACCATCACACTCTCTGTCCTCAAGACAGCAAACCAGGCTTCTGGCTTTCGCTTGCTGCTGGATGTGGTAATACAGAATCCAGAGGAACTAACAAAAATATAGTCTCCCACTGAAATGTTTAGCAGTTGCAAAGAGTTTGTATCTCAGGTCTCAGACTTTCTGGTAATGTTGCCTTTCTGTGTTCACATGTGGGAGAGACTTGAGCTGTCAGAGTTCTGCTATGAGTTGAAGTCTCTGGATATAGCTTTTTTGGTTGGATTTATCTCCACTTCCAGCACAGGTTTCTATTGTGCACCACACATATTTTTGAACTCCTGCCTTCAGCACAAGCAGGTTCACCCTGACTTGCGGACCTGACACTCTTCAGCTGTGGAGCCCCCAGCATAAAACAGACACGGAGCTGTTGGAGCGAGTCCAGGGGAGGCCGTGAAGATGGTCAGAGGCTGGAGCAGCTCCTGTATGGGGACAGGCTGAGAGAGTTGGGGGTGTGCAGCCTGGAGAAGAGAAGGCTCCGGGGAGACCTTAGAGCAGCTTCCAGTGCTGAAAGGGGGCTACAGGAGAGACGGGGGATGACTCTGTATTAGGATGTAGTGATAGGACAAGGCATATTGTCTTCAGGCTGAAAGAGGGGACACTGAGATGAGATGTGAGGAAGAAATGTTTTCCTGTGCAGGGGGTGAGGCAGTGGCCCAGGTTGCCCAGGGAAGCTGTGGATGCCCCATCCCTGGAGGGGTTCAAGGCCAGGCTGGATGAGGCTTTGGGCAACCTGGGCTAGTGGGAGGTGTCCCTGCCCATGGCAGGGGGTGGAACTGGATGGGCTTTAAGGTCCCTTCCAACACAAACTGTTCTGTGATTCTATGATCCTGTGATTCTCGTGTCAAGTCTTAGACTTCTAATGTCAATCCTGAGTCATCTCTGAACATCAATGTGCCAGAAATCTTGGCATGAATGTGACCAAATCTGTCAGGTTATTACTTTCTGTTCTCACTGAATATTTTACTCTAGGAGTAACCTTAGCTCCAGTGTATTTGTACATCATGGATTCCTCCAGCAGTAGAACAACGTAACCCTGGCAATGCCCACGTGTTGGACTGGCTTCATTTTGGAAAGCTGCTCATATTGATTACCGGATAGTCTCTGGAAGAGCAGAGTGCTCTGCGAGGACGAGCTTGCTGACCTCTCAGAAGGATGATGAGCTGATGCATTGGGCTCCAGGTACATGTGCCAAGCTGCAAAGGCTCTGGGCAGGAGATGGAGGAAGCATGGGCTGTAAAAGCCCATCTCCAGGGAGCCAGCAGAGCCAAGGCATGATCCCGTGGAGCCTGGCGTGTTCCCAGCTGAAGCAGCAGCGAATGGCGATGCTGAAATAAGCTGTTTTCATAGCGGCCACCAGTGCGCACCAGAACTGGACCAGAGGGAGCAGGACTCGGGATCCGTGGAGCTCAGCGTTTCCACTTGGTTTGTCCCCGTGTAGCTGGAGTTCAGTGGTTCAACAGCTTATTTAGAAATTGCAACATAGCTTTTCCCGTCCTGACTCTGCTCCTTCCTCAAGGGAACCTTTGCGCTCAAGCTCTGCCTACAGTTCCCAGCTGCTTTCGAGTCCCTGGGAGGGAATTCCCTGGTTTTCCCAGACGGAGGAATCCAGGGCTGAGCCACAGGAGCAGGCGGTTCCTGTAGAGGCCAGCTGCCCTTCGTGTGGCATTCCTAACCCCACCACAGATGATGAGGATGTCACTCAGAAGGAGGAAGATTCTTTTTATTGTGCTCTCTCCTCGAGCCCTGGCTAAATCACAGGTTTCTTGGCTTAACCTTTACCTCCCAACCACACAGAGCTGGATTAATGCACCCGTATTTTTACTACATCAGGGTTTCTATGAAGACCAGTTGCTGAGATGCCATTCCTCCTGTTTCTAGGAGAAAGTTATGTGGATTCTGTATTAAGGTGTAGGCAAAGGATTGCACAAGTTCTGCAAGCAGATGAGAAAAGACAGAGAACATTTTTGACCCGGTAACCCTCATTCCGCTCCCGTGTGCCTGGCCGTGGCTGCAGACTTTGCTTTTGTTCGCTGCCAGCTTTCCCCTCCCGCTGCTGGAAACCCTGGGAACCTCCCAGCGATGGCACCCGCCTGTTTGCAGAGCCAGCCCCAGTGTCCTGTGTACACACTGACACGGACACTAAACCCCTCTCCTGCCAGGCAGTTCGGTTCCTGGCCCTTGTTTGCAGCAACTGATTTTGGCGTCAGTGTTTGACAGCAGATACTCAGTGTGTGCGGTGACAGCGACCACAGCTGGGACAGATGCTGGGCGGGCACCGGGAGCCCGTCAGCCCCTGGGGCAGGGTCCATGCGAGGCAAACTGCCCACGTGCCTTCTGTGCTCCCAGCTGTCGCTGGCTTTGTCCCCAGCCTTCAGAAAACCAAAGCGAGCTCTGCCTGCCGGGGGCCACATCCTGGCTTCATTGGTTTGACAAAACGGAGCTCGCCGGTGCTTGCACAGGCCATCGGAACATTTGGGTATGTAAAAAAATGGAACAAATCAGGGATGGCTTGATTAAAAACTTCGTGAGTTTCTGGGAGCCCAGCTGCTCATTGTGGGGTTGGGCTGAACCCTCCCTCCTGCGTGTAAAAGTGGTGAGGGCAGATCCGAAACCCACCTGAGCGGGGAACCTGCTCAGCAACCTCCAGATGCTGGTGGGTAAAATGGGATGGAAAGAGGAATCCGGGAGAGAAACCTTTTGTTAGGGTCATGAAGAGACCAAACCAAGGTCCTCATGGGATGGATACAGTTGAGTCAAGCCCTGTCCTCACTGCAGACCAGTGGCTGGGGGGGAGAAAAGCGATGCCCCCGTGCTCTGGGAGCACTGTGTCCTGATGGCCTGACTGTTATCTCCTCTAAACCTCCGCTTTTGACCCTGCAGGGAAACTGCGTCTTTCATAGTTAATGATTAATCGGTTCTTCCGGGAGCCGTGACTTTGCTTGGAGGCATTGGCTTGTTCATTAACACACATTTGTTTAAAAATGCAGGTATCAAGGACGTTCTGCAGAAGGCACTTGTTTGATGGGGTTTGGACTCAAAAATATGTCTCTTTTTTTCTGTCTTTTTTTTTTTTCATTTCACTTCCCTCCTGGTGAGTGAGAATAGCAAGTTTGCTGTTCTGAGTGTCATGCTGAGGGTGTTTTCTCCGGATCCTACAATCTTTGGTGGAGTCACTTAGGAATGTGGCCTCGTCGGGGCTAGGTGGGTACAACACGGGGCTGTGGGGACGAGAGGGATGGTCTCAAGGAACAGCAAACAGGTGCTATTCCCCTTTAAACAACCCAGAGACGGGGACGAAAGAGCCGAATCTTAAGCAAACAAAGTGTAACTTCCCTGCATTGGGCAACGAGCGGGCTGGGCACCAGCAGCACAGGTTTTTCTAAAAATGGAAGTGAAGGTTGTTGTATAGCTGGGAGCGGGAGGCTGGCCGGGGTGCCCCTGGGGCTGGCGTTTTGACTGCAAACACGTTTAACCAGCGTCCCTGTCACCGAGCCTCTGGGGCAATGGGGGCACGAGGCTGAGCTGAACTCGGAGTGGGTCTGGAGCAGATCTCAAACACTCGGTTCTTGAGCAGAGACTCAGCTGTGTGACGGTGAGCACCCCGTGTTTCTACGCAGTAAAATGTGTTTTGCAAAGGGGTGTTCGACAATCGGTGCTTTGGGCAGACTCCTGGATAGTCTGAATTTGGCATCTGGTCAGCTGGATTTTATTTTGGTTTGTGTTTTAGAAAATCCTTTAGCATGGGCGGGCTTTTGAAACATTTCTCCATCATCCGAATGCCTCAGGAAAACAATTTTTCTCTGCTTTGATGATGTCTTTCCCATTTTGTTCCTGGTTGGGGGGAGCGGGTGAAGCCTTTCTCCTTGTTTTGAAAAACAGGGAGCTGTGGTGATAGGAAAGATGACCTGATTTTGTAAAATCTTGCAAAGACATCTGAATGTCAGAGAGATTTAGCACTTCCAAAAAGAAGTCTGGCACTGACCAGAAGAGAGCCAAAGCCATCACCTTGGCAGCCTGGAGGGTGAATTTCGGACTAACCTTGGAGCATCATTGGCAAAATGGATGTTGGGAATAGGTCAGGATTGAGCCAGAGGCTGAGATCTCCCTTTCCCAGAGGGAGTGTCCTAGGGAGGGTTTGCTGGAAGTGGGAACCCAGAAGAAATGACGTTGCTCTGTCTCCTTGAAAGCTTTCTGCTGCCCGGCCTCTGGCGGGTTGCCATGCCGCAGTACAAACACAGAACCACAGTGGGGCTTGTTTCTCAGTTACAGGCAAAGATTTATTCTAGTTAAAGAGCTCATGGTGCTATTAAATGAATGCGCTGGAATCTGTCCCGCTGGCTAGGTGGTCTTGGAGCCACCAGGACTGGGGTGTTGGATGAGCTGCTCTCTCAAAGTATTTCACACCGCGGAGCTGGAGGGGCTGCGTCCCACCCACAGCTGTTCATCCAGGGCACGCTGCAGGTGGCACCAGCCAAATTCATTCCGGGACTCTTCTTATCAATACCTCTGAATGCTCACTTACAGGTATTTTTCCCACTGTCAGTCTTGCTTAACTGAAAAAAAAAAAAGTGTTAGAGTGCTGCCGTTGGGCGTAAGGCTCTGAGAAACATTTGCAGGCTTCTTTTGAGCGAGAATAAGAGAAACTCAGCGTGCATTAGGGTTGCTGAGCTGCTGAAGGGGGAGAGGGAATTCCCTGAGAGCCCCGAGTCCGGCAGGTTCCACTGCCTGCAGGAGAGGGGCAAGCTGCCCCGCAGAGCGCTGCCAGTCTCACCCAAACCTGTCCCACGGCTGAGTTCAGTGGTCATTCAGTTCACGAAACGGGCTGAATTGGGCACGTTTGTCGCTCTGCCCATGGAGTTGCTGTGGCGAGAGCAGGGCTGCTGGTTTTGGCTCATGGTGCTGTCATGGGGCAGCACAAGGGGCTGTCCCCGAGCAAACACTCTGCTTTGAAGCTGGGCACTGGGTTACCTGCCCAGGACATTGGGGCCGGAGCCCCAGCCAGCTCCGCAGTGTCTCTCCTGGCCTCTCTTTAGGGACTAGAAAGTCTCCATCCTATTAAAAAGACATTACAAAAACAGGCTGCCTGGACCACAGCCGTCTTTCGTGTCTGTGCCAGATGCTTAAAAACGAGAGTTGCAGGGTTCGGGTGCCCAAACTTGCCGCAGCAGTGAGGCTTGAGTTTTCCAGGCTGTAGGCAGGCTCTGGGGGAAATCAGGTGCCTTTAGGATGTCAGAGTGGGTCTTAGCTGCAGAGGCACCAGAAAGCATGCAGGGGGTTGAATTGTTTCTCTCACTCTTGCCCAGATGCGGTTGGATGGCAAAACCATCCCTGTAGGACCAGCGCTGGTTCCAGGAGAGGGAAACAGAAGGGTTCATCCTCAGGGCTCTCTGGGGATGGGCTGAGTGAACCAGGGTCTTGATTTCCCTCCGAACTGAAGCCTGTGCTTGGCTGCTTTCACCTCCTTCCTCCACCTCATCCCCGCCCCGCCCCCCCAGCACACGCCTTGTTCCCAGCGCAGTTTTTCCTGCACATCATTATCCCATCACTTGCTGGAGCAGCAGTTGGATGGTGCGGCCACTGGGGTCAGCAGTTCCTCCCTTCCAGCCAGAGCGATGTCACATTTGCTGCCTGACCTCCACTGTACTCCAGGCGGCAAGAGGGGGCCCGGCAGAGGCAGCTGGGGGGTGCCCGCAGTCCCGGGGCGTGAGGCGTCCATCAGAAAAGGAAGCTGCTGGGAGCAGGCAGGGGATCCTGGCGCCTCTGGGACCAAAAGCCAGGCTCAGGCAGAGGGATGCTCGTGGGGCACCAGCAGATTCTCATCAGGGAAAAGCCGAGCCTCAGCTCTCAGCAGCTTTCACACGGGTGGGTGCGCGGGGAGACGCGGCTGCAGACAAAGCGACATGGATCCAACACACCTGTGCCAAATCCCAGGTGTGTACGAAACTCAGATTTCTGTTTCTCCAAAGGATGCAATTGCCTTGTATTCCCCCCTCCACTCTCCCACCCTCCTGTCTTGTTTTTTTTTTTTAAAGAAAACCCTAATTTTAACCCAGGATTACAAACGTTACACTACTACCAGGCAGCAACCTTCATCTTCTCATTTCTGCCCCGGCCGCAGGGCGGTTGGACCGGATGGTCTGAGACATGGCTCATACCTCGTACGGGGTTCGGCTGCGTTCCTCCTGGGGAGCAAAGCCTCCCGCTGCAATAACCAGCAAAACCAGGGCTCCACAGGGTGAAATTCTCTTATTTCTTTTATGACACGCTTTCTGTGTGATCTCAAAGTGTCCTTATCTCTTGCACAAGATAACATTCGCCTCCCTGCTAGTTTGTTGGAAAAGTTGAATCGGTCATGAAGCCACTCGGATTCTGGTGATGGGAACCCGGAGGAGGAGGTAAGTGGTATGTGGGACACAGATGCTTATCCAGAGCCGAGCAGACCTTGGAGGCTCCCAGGTGATGCTGCTGTTCTGCCCTCCCAGGGACTGGCTGCTCCTCCCAGCGAGAGCTGTCCTCTTGGGGACACTGCCAGGGACCCAGTGAGAGCTGACACAGTGACACAGAGATGCCGCCCAGTCCTCTGCAGTTAATTTTTTGAAACACATACTTGCATTTTGCTTACGTGGGGTAAATGCAGGGGGAAGGAAGCACCATTCCTCCCTGCTGGCTGTTGGTGCCACCTCCTGCTCTGCTTGCCTGGACAGGGGCCGTGGGCCACCCGTGCCGCCGGGAGCTGGGTGGGGACCAGATGGCAGGGATGTGGCAGCAGACTAGGAGGCAGCCCTGGAGCTGGCCCGAGCACACACTACTTCTGTCCTTGTAAGCACAGAAAAATCCTAAAACACCCAGAGGAGATCCCAGAGGGGTTACATCCCAGTGCGGAGCGTGGGTGATGGATGGGGGTGTGTGTCCGGCTGTGGGCAGGCACGGCCGGGGTGCCTTCTGACCCCCTGCTTCTGACGTCCTCATGGATGGGATGGTTTCATCTCGCTCTGGGACTCCAGTTGGGGTGGGACATGTTGCCTGGCTTCAGGTCCTGTGAGCTGGAGGCAAGGTTTGGGGCAGATCCATGGGGTTTCTGAAGGAGTGGGCCTCCGTCGGCGCTGCTGGGGAGGGTCGATGGGACAGCAGCTCCTGACAAGGGGTTGTTCTCATCAGGACTGCGCTGGCTGTGCCAGATGAGGGACAATCACACCCTTGTTTTCTCCAGAGAAGCCGTGGCTCCTGCAGCATCCCCCAGCAGGCAGGAGGGCAGGAGCGAGGGGTCGGGGGTGGGACTGCTTCACCTCCCCACCAACTGCGTCTGCACCGGAGCAACATCCCAATGATGCTCCATCACTGGGATTAGCATCATCCGAGGTTTGATTTTTCCAGACAAGAGCGAGCGAAAGGCACCACCAAGACCTGCCTTGGCCCCCCCAGGAGGTCAGAACTGCTCCTGGAGATGCTCACCCCTTGGGGGGTGGTCGCTGGTGGGGCTGGAGGCAGGCGAGCAGGGTAAGGCTCAGCATTTTGGGCTCCTTCCCATGACAGCCCATCACAGATTGGCACCTTGCAATACCCCCAGCCCCCTGCCACCCCGGAAGCTGCCACTGTCCCCAAGGACATGGCTGCGCAGGGCAGGAGGAGGGGACCCCAGGGGGGTACAGGCAGGGAGCCCCACTGCCAGGCTGGCTGCTGCGGGCAGGGGAAGGCTTGCGTTTGGGTGAGCTGTGGGTGGCTTTTGCTTACCAGGTCCAGGGACCCACATGGGGTGTGAGCAGCACGGTTGGGAATGATTTTAGGGTCTTGGTGGGACAGCACAAGAGGGCTGGACAGGTCCAGCAGCGTGGGGAGCTTGGCAACAGCGGGGGAGATGCCTGGGCTCAGTGTGCAGCACACGCTCAGGGCTGTTCCCTCCTGCCTTTGGCTTTCAGCTGGGGACACATGTCCTGGGAGCAGGACTTGTGCTGCAGGGAGATGGGGCCAGCGGGGACGGGGATGGGGACAGGCAGCATCTGCTCCCTCCCGGGCTGCAGAGAGCAGGTGCTGGGAGAGGAGGAGCGAGGAAGGGGGGACACGGGAGGTCTGGCAGGCACCAGAGCAGCTGGGAGCTCCCGGACACACAGCTCGCATGGGCAGATTAACGAGCTGAGCTCGTCAGGGGCCGCTCAGCCCTGCACACATGCCTGGGGCTGGCTGCCAGCACCGCGGAAATGGTTTTTGCCTTGCCAGCAGCTGAACGAAGGTGCTGTTCCATGGGGGCAAATTCGTGATGGTCTGAATTTTTGCTCCCACCAGCCAAGCCTCTGCTGCAGAGTCTCCTGGCTGGGATGAGGCTTGGGCAGCAGAGCTCTCAGAGCGTGCAGCAGCGCAGCCTGTCTGCCCTCCGAGCCATTCCCACCAGCTGAACGGCAGCACAGCACTGGGAATGGTGGGTTATGGGACTTGAAACCGAGTGCTGAACCCCCTCCACCTCCACCGTGCGACACGGGCGAGCTGCAGCTCTGCGCCCGCAGCTGCGTGCCTGACCTGGCTGTCCCCAGGTTCAGACTCCTCTGGGCTCAGGGAGAGACATCCCCCTTCACCAGCCGTCTGCAGGGGAGAAAGAGTCGCCATCGCAGCGTGTGTGCCCGCGGGGAGAAACCCCGGAGATGCTGGGGCTGCTGCTGATCCCAGGCTGAACCTGAACTGGGTGCTCTGGGCTGGATCCTGTGCTGCACTAACTCATCCGGCTCCACCAAAGCAGCTGCATTTTGATTTGATGAAAATAAAAAAAAAATTAGATATAAGGTGCTGCCTGTAGCCTGCCCTTCAGCGTTTTCCTTGAGACTGAACTCTAATATTTTAACTTTTTAATAACTGCCAGCATCTGCTCGGTATCTCCTGGAGAGGACTGGAAGAGCCCCTGTTCTCCTGTGCCTGGAAAACCTGGATGCACTGTTGTTTTCTGAGTTTTGAGTCCGATCGAACATGACGGCATGAGGTAGTACAGTACAGGTGACATCCACAGGCATACGTGCTAATTTTACAGTACTAAAGTACTAGCCCTTATGACACTAGGGTATTTTTCTCTGGATGGCCGCAGGAAACCCCACAAGCTGTAGACTTTGCCATTTGAGGGTCTGGAGTTAAATTAACACCTTATTGGAACACATCACGTATCTTCCTTTAGGACCATCAGTCTCTTCAAACAAAGCGCGTGGCCACCGCTGTAAAGCACAGTGAACTCTCGTCTCTGTGGGTGGAGAAGGGACAAGGTGCCACAGCATAAGCTGGGTCATCACTGTGCCTTCATCCTTGCCTGGAGATCTCACCTGCAACATACAATTCCAAACGGGGTCCCTGTAAAGCCGGGTCTCTCTGCAGATCCTACCTGAGAAGTGTGCTGGGAGCAGGAGGGGTCTGCTACCACAAATATCCATGGATCATGCCCAAGGATGGAGGGTGGGGATTTTTCATGAACAAAACAAAGGGATGGCTGTATTGACCTGTGGCTCCCTGGCCACGGTGTGGGCACGCAGGGTGAAGCCATGGGATAGAGCCATCGCCTTTGTAGTCTGCTGCAGATCTTCACATAAAACCAAGCTTTGGGAGGCTGTTGGCTTGCTCAGGGTGACCCTGACTCCCCCCAGGGCAGTGTTTCTGGAGTATTTGATGAACCATTGAACCTGAAGGAGAGAGGGAAAAACTGTGTCCATGGGAATGAGGTGTGAGATGGGGCTGTGCCACAAGTGCCTCCCCATGGACCACAGCTGAACCTCATTCCCAGAGAGCTGTGTGCCTCTAGGGCCTGCTGCCATGGTTTCCATTCCCACCTGCGGGCTTTAGGGGAGGCAGGATTGGTCTGTCACTATAGCAAAGAAGTTGTAACATTGAGATGCTTGCTTTCAGTGGTATCACCTGAAAAACCCTTCTGCTCTGCTTCCACCTCTGCTAACGCCCTACAGTCGTTGGACATCTGGCTGCTGGGATATCAAGCAGCATGACCTCCCCGTCCCCTTTCCCAGACGAGCTTGACCGGGCTGTGTGAAGGCCATGTCCCCTCTGATCTTGCCGAGTCCTGCCCTTCCTCCATGCAAGGTCTGCTCCCTGCCAGGGCTGGCCGGAGGGACAGGCAGGTGATGGGATCCCCTTGCACAAGGACATGTCCTCTGCCAGCTGCCCACACGTGCTCCACGGCAGCTTGGGGCTGTTGCTGCGTGTGCTCGCACATGGCTTCAGTCCCTTCTGGCACTCCCCCTGCACAGCTGCTCCTCCAGCACGCGGCCGGTCCCCTCTGCTGGTCTAAGCTCCTGCATTTGCTGCTGGATGCCACGGGAAAACTTAACGGCCAAGTCAAATGGGCTCTGAAGTAACGTGCAACTGGCACTTGTCAAGGACCACGAGATCTGTAGCAACACATGGGGATCACCGTTCAGGTTCAGACCTACGAACCATCTTCTGAAATAGCAGCTGCTGATGGGAGAGAGCGAAACCTGCCGGAGAGCACTGAAGGATTACGTGCCCCAGGGAAAGCCATCTGTCCCTGGCTGGTTACACCTCTAGCTGACACCTCCTGATGGGTCAGTTTGTACCAGCTACGCAGTACTGGTTTGTCTTTATCCTGCTGTTACTGCAACTCAAGACTTCTGGGGGATCCACTTCCCACAGCCTCAGCTAAGCTCTCGGGCACCATGGCAGAATGAGGCGAGGGGTTCAAAGTGCAAAGACTGCAGCTCCATGCCCTTTCCGTGTGCTGGCTGGTGGTGTCTGCAGACCATTCCCAGGGAACAGCTGGCTGGAAAATGTCCTGTTTGCTGTGGATTTCACTCAGTGCACATTTCAAATCCATCCTGGTCTGGAGGAGGTCTCGCAGCTCTCTGTTGCCAAGGCACGGTGTACGTGTTAAATCCCTGGGCACTCACAGGTGCATCTGCACTGTTCCACACCCAAACTAGCTCCCAACGAGGCGGGTTACAAGCAGCAAAGTGAGCGTACCAAAGAGCTGGGGAAAAGAGTCCAACAGTAGTTGTAGGCTGTGTCTGCTCACCACGGCATCTCCATCCCAGCCAGCTCTGCTCTCCCCGCTGGACGACATCCCCCAGCTCACTCACCGCAGGGCCACGCGCTCACCCCAAGCCTCGGTCTCTACACTGTATCCTGATGCAGGACTGTGCATCCAGGCGCATTTCCACAGGGAATGCTTGTGGCAAAGGACAGGGGAACACAGCGCACCGGGAAACACAGATTTCGGGGAAATCAGTTTCCCCCCTACATCAAAATAAAACGCCCAAGAGATTAGCAGGGCACCTCTTTGAAAGCTGAAGTGTTTTATGAAACTAAAAGCAAAAGGGGCTCTGTGCTTTCCGACCCTTCTGGCTGCTGCTGATGGTAACTGGTGATCTTGGTATCACTTGTGATGCCAAAGAGCCAACCTCCCGGCTGCCTGAACTCAGAGAACCTGGTGATTAAACCCTCTGTGATCCTCGGAGGGGTGGGAGGACACACCTCCAGAAGCCATCACACATTTCTTTTCTGGTCAAGGCACCCTTCTTTATGTCTCCTGAGCTCACACCCCATCTCACCTCCAGCTTCAGGGTGCTCTTCTCCACCTCAGCATCCTCCAGGGAGCAAAGTGGTCCCCAAAGGCTGGCCTGCTGCGGTTCTCCACCACCTGGCTTTGCCACACCAGGACTGCACACCGGAGCCCAGGGATGCGGGATGGGACCCGCCTGGATGTCTCCAGGCCCGTCAAAAATCAGCTCATGTGGCTCTCTACAGTAGATGGAGAACTTTAGTGTGTCCCAGGAGCAGGGCAGGAGCTCCGAATTGCTGCAGAGGTCCTCAGTCCTGCTGGAGGAGGAGATGAGGCAGGGGCACAGCTTGGTTCGTAACTCCTCTGCCTAAGGAAAATGAGGACAAGAGGAAAATAGAGATGAGGGTCTTTTATAGTCAGGTAGTGTTGAGCTTCATAGAATCATTCAGGTTGGAAAAGACCTCAAGGATCATCACGTCCAACCATCAACCCAACACCACCCAACCCACTAACCCATGTCCCCAAGCACCACATCCACACGTTTCTTGACCCCCTCCAGGGATGGTGACTCCACCCCTTCCCTGGGCAGCCTGTTCCAGCGCTTGACAACCCTTTCAGTGAAGATTTTTTTCTTAATATCCAATCTAAACCTCCCCTGGTGCAACTTGAGGCCGTTTCCTCTTGTCCCATCACTTGTCACTTTAGAGAAGAGCCCAGCACCCCCCTCACTGCACCCTCCTTTCAGCAGCTGTAGAGAGTGATGAGGTCTCCTCTCAGCCTCCTCTTCTCCAGACTGAACCCCCCAGCTCCCTCCTGTTCCTGCAGCGGTAGGAAGAGAAGCAGGGGTGTTCAGACCTGGTGCCTTTACAGCAGAGCCAGGGGACCCGTGGGGGCTCGTGTGTCACTGCCAGCACCCCGCACGCTCCCCTCCCCAGGCAGTGGGGCTCTGGCACAATGCAAACACCCATTCCTGGTTCAGCTGCAGGGACGAGCGAGCTGGGAAGAGCCCGGCCTCGCTCAGGGGCCGTGTGTGAGCTCAGGCTGGGCAGGGATGGAAAAGCCCAGCAGAGCCCACAGCTGGGCTGCACAGGGAGGTCACACACACCACGGCAGCTGCTCTCCTTGCCCCGGTCACGCAGGACGGGCTCTCTTTCTGCTTTTTCCACCCTCTTGCCGTGCTTTTCTTTGTGGCATTGGCTCTCCTCACTAGAGAGGAGCAGCTGCAGCCCTCTAATAGCCACGCGGTACGTAGCAGCTGCTGGGGGTATTTTGGTGCTGGCTCCTCTCCCCGGCTGCTGAAGCAGCTCTCCTGCTGCGCTGCTGCGTGCCTGGGCTGCCTCCTCTTGCAGAGAGCCCGGCTGGCTGCAGGAAGGGCACCAGGAACTTGAGGAATTAATTTTACTGGAAACCACATCCAATGACAGAGGCTGGAGGCGGAGAAGGAACTGGGTATCTTCAGTCATGGGGGAGGGCGAGGGGATGGAAAAGCTTTGCAATTGCTTCTTCAGTAAAAATTTAAGAGACGGATAAAGGAGAAGCGAGTAGAGGTCAAACTTTCAAACAAGGGAAAGGAGAGTGTTTGCAACAGTTTCTCCAGGAATTGCTCTGCCAGTGGTTTCACTTCCCTCAGCAATGCACTTCATAGGCTCTGCAACCCTCCTTAACACACCTGCAAACACAAGCACAGGTTCCTGCTGCACACGTGAGACCTACCTGTGATGCTGGACTTGCAGCCCAGCAGCCCTCTTTATGAGAGGTCAAAATCTGAATTTGCCATCCCGAACTTACCCGGGCTATTTCTGGTACCCTCTGGGAGGCTGAGCGGCAACGGAGGGTGGGGGCTGAGTGCACAGGTGCTGGGGGTGGGCTGCAGTACCTGTAAGATCACCGCAGTGGGGCTGGCTGCTGACCTGCTGCAGCAGTGCCTTGCTCCCCCCTTCCCTGCTGTGTGTCTCTGTAACTCTCCAGTCCCACCAGAGACACAGGGACCAGTGGGCGTGTGGCCCTGCTGCACACGTGGCCTTGTTCCCACAGGCGAAGCATGTCTGTTTAACTGGAAGAGCAATAGTTTATTATATACAAAATATATTATTCTATTCTATTCTATTCTATTCTATTCTATTCTATTCTATTCTATTCTATTCTATTCTATTCTGCTTCTCCTTCTATTCCCTTCATCCGGAGAGTCTCTTTTTATGTTTTCTTGTCACAGGTTTTTGGATCTTGTTTTCTACAGGACTGTCAGTCAACCCATCGCTTAACCCTGTGGGGTTTCTGAAAATGACCCCACTGCAGGTGGGTCTCACGAGAGCAGAGCAGAGGGGGAGAATCCCCTCCCTCGCCCTGCTGGTCGCGCTTCTCTTGATGCAGCCCAGGATCCAGTTGGTCTTCTGGGCCACAATTGCACATTGCTGGGTCATGTTCAGTTTTTCATCTGCTGACACCCCCAAGTCCTTCTCCTCAGGGCTGCTCTCTATCCACTCTCCTCCCAGCCTGTGTCTGTGCTTGGGGTTGCCCCGACCTACATGCAGGACCTTGCCCTTGCCCTTGTTGAACTCCATGAGGTTTGCACATCCCACCTCTTCAGCCTGTCCAGGTCCCTCTGGATGGATCCCTTCCCTCCAGCGTGTCACCACACCACACAGCTTGGTGTCATCAGCAAACGTGCTGAGGGTGCACTCCATCCCACTGTCCATGTTGCAGACAAAGATGTTCAATAGCACTGGTTACGAGCACAAGTGTCCCTTGCTCCAGGCTCCCAGGATTTTTATCTGGTATTTAGAGCCAAGCAGAAGATTTCACATTGTCCCAAAGCCCAGTGCGTGGTCTGAGTGCACGGGTTCCTCCTGTCCTGGGTGGACCTGCAGAGTTCTGCTGGGCTGGGCTGGCCCGAGATGCTCCGAGATCACTGAGATGGCAAAACATGGCTCCTGTGGTTTTTTCTTGCTGAAGCTGGTAACCGGCCAAGCGGCACGTGCTGCAGACGCCTTTCCAAATCCTCTTTGTGTGTTGGCACGGAATGCAAAACCAGCCCAGGAACCGAGGCGGGCATGGGGCTCATCCCCAGGCGGGAGCACGCTGCCCAAGGCTGAACACCTGCCATGGGGCTGCCGTGGCAGAGCTGTCCCAGCGCTCCTCTACTGCAGCGGAGGAAGAAGAGGGGTTTTCCAGGCATCCAGCAGCAGCAGTGTCCTGTGCCGCAGTGTGAGGGGACAGTGCCACCCCCAGGTAGCCAGCATGGGGAGCGCTGCAGGGTGCTGCCTGGTGTGGCCCAGGTTTGACTGTTGTTGACCAGTTTGACTGTTGTTGACTGTTGAGGACGCAGTCCTCAGCCCATCCTGCCAGATAGATGGGGCCAGGGGAGGAGCTGCCTGCAAACCATCTCACCTCGGACCTGCCTGACCACGACCTGTGCTGGGAGCAGCCCAGGAGGACCCCCACTTCCCTCCCAAACATTCTCTTCTACCCACCGCACCAGGTACTCTCAGAAATCCACTTCTAACACTTGATTAATCGTTACAGTGCTGTCTTTACACACTGCTGGATGCCTGGTTTTTGTGGCTCCCCTCCACATGCTCCTGCCCCCCTTCAGCACTATCTTCTCCCCCCATCTGAAATGAGCCCATGTGCACCGAGCCCAGGAGAGACCACGAAGGTCCCTCAGGATGGGCAGGTTTCTAAACACAAGAACTTCTTCTGCCCTTAATGGAGAAGACCAAACAGCTCTTGAAGCAGAAAGGAGTGGGGTTTTTAGCGTTTTGGGCAGCCTGGAGGTGTGTTGAAGAAAAAACCCAAATCCTTCACAGCTGCCTGAAGACAACAGTAAGCTATCCCTTAGGCATGATTTGAGATTTGTGAAGCTACCTTAGAAACGATGTTTAGGTCAAAGCTTTCCCTCAGTCAAAGAAAAGCCAGTTACAGGTGCTACGGGATGGACGTGCGAGCATCACAAGCCAAAACCTGGAGGACACCTTTAACCTGGGTGCTGGGCAGGATCTGCAACTGAGCCAAACACCAGGCGGTAGCTCTAGGAAGAGGGAGGTTGGTGAATGGGATTTTTTTGGCATCCCTCCTCCACCGTCACCCCAGGGTGATGCCAGGTTTATCGCTGACATTTCTAAAGCTACATCCGTTCTGTTTGGTTTATGTGTGCAACAGCTGCATTCTCCCTTGGAACAAAGTTTATTAAAACTCTGACTGGGCAGGAAAACGCAGTCATCGTCCTCTGAACCCAGGGGAAGGTCTTTCTGGGCTTGCTGTGCTCCTAAAGCCTTGGCTAAGATCTCCGGGCATGCTTCAGCCAGGAACTTACCGAAAGCAAACATGTAAAACAAGACAGTAGTACTAGTATTGTATTTCAGAAGTGATGAAGAAATATACAGATTTATAAAATTTTTTTATAAGTAGAAAAATGAAGGATTTAATTATTTGCACACAGATTTTTACTGAAGTTCCTGTAGAACCACTCTCGCCAGAGCAAACCTACGAAACCATTCCACCATCTCCTGTACTAGCAGAAATGCACACAGCATCTTCTGGTGGTAGGAAGATCCCTTTTCAAGGGACACCAGTTTTGAAGTTACTCAGCAGAACAGCTGCTCATTTCTTTCTTCTCTGGTGCCTTGGCCACCGCTGCTTTTCCAAGAACTCTGCTAGGGAAAGGCAGGGGAGAGCTCCACTTTAGATTAAAAACCATCTAGTGTTTGGAGAGCCTTCTCCAGAGACCTGGCAAAAGCACCACCCAGCAACAACACAGAAGGTAGTTCTCCCCCTGCCTTTGGAAATGAGCTCTGACTAAGGCGTTAGAAGGGATTATAGGATTAAAGAGCTCCTGAAGGCTAGGGACTCACTTCTAGAAGATGCCAAATAATTGTTTATTTCAAGGATAGTAATGCTGCAGGGAAAATGTACAACGCTTCCAGGAGCCTCAGAGTTAGCACACCCAGAGAGGCACAGAAGGTTGATCAGCGCCCCAGCCACGCGCTCAGGGGATCCAGAAACATTTCTGGTACAAGCACATTCTCTATTAAGTTAATTAGCTTGATCTATGAAAAAGTTCAGACTAAGAAGAGGACGTTGCTTTGCCGTTGCTCTGCAGGCAGTCACCTCTCATGAAATGATCTTCACTTCAGGCTTGGACTCTTCCAGGGCTCTCAGTTCATCATCCACTTCAGAACTCCAGAAAATGTCGTACAAACTACACCCAAACAGAAAGGCAAGCTGGTTTAGTGAGCATCCTCCTGTTAACACACACAAACCACCGGTACGGGAAGACCATGTAACAGGAAGGGCTCCATCCAGGTTGGAGGTCTACAACACAGGACCCCACCGCTGCCCCCCAGCACCACCCTCACCTTGTTCCTGTGCCCTATGGACCAAGGCAGATCGAGGCACAGAAAGGACAAGGTGTATTTTGCACCGTGCGGGTGGTGTTTGGCCCCCCAGCTCGCCAGCTGCCCTCGGGTGCAATGCCCAGAGAGCCGGTGCTGGCGGCCCCCTCCCCGCAGAGCTCACCACCTGCCCGGGGAACACCAGCAGGACCACAAGCATCTCTCACATTAACTGCTGCACGTTGCAGCTGGGATTCCTCAAGGCTTCACAGATCCTCCTGATGCCTTCATCGTCCAGGGAGTTGTAGCTCAGGTCCAGCTCGGTAAGGCACTGCTTGGTGGCCATGACGGTGGCCAGGGTGGCACAGCAGGCTGCCGTCAGATCGCAGTTACCCAGCCTGCAGGGAGAGGATGGAGAGCCCAGTGCAGTGAGCGGTGGCTCCAGAGCCCAGCCCACCTGCCACGCTGGGGCAGCCGGTGCGGACATCCCCAGCACGGACCAGAGATCCTCGTTAGGCTGGCATCCGAGACATCAGCAGGGGCTGGTCCATGGTCCTCCCACAGAGAAAACTGTGCTCATGGTGACTGCGGGACAGCCCAAAGCCCTCCCTAAAGCTAGAGGGGGAGCAGGAACCCTCAGAAGATATTCCCAACTTCAGCATCATCTTCTCTTTGGTTTAAACTGATCAGAAATAATGTCTAAAGTTTATTACCTGAGATTTGCAACCATCTTTCTAAAAAGGGCAACTGCTGCCTCTCAGCTGAGAAGCAAGTAGCTTTACGTGGCCAGCAAACATCTTTCTGGGCAGAGATTTCAAGTCTTACTGGTGCCTCCCACAACTCATCTGCTCAACTCACTCACTGCCAGTCTCGGGCATCGGAGCACAGCTCCAGCTTCTGCCAAATAGCGCGGAGGAGACAAGCACAACGCCCTGAGCATCACGCAGGCCACGGCCACACCAGTGCAGAGCTGGGTGCCCACCTGGGAGGGGAACAGGCTGATGGGGAAGGTCAGTCCCACCATAGAGATGCTCCAGCTGGCCTCCTGCTCCCGCTAGGGAGGCTGGACCAGCGCCTACACCGGCACCCACGGAGACTATGGAAAGCAGGAGGCAACTGGTGCATGCAGGCAGGCTTTGCACTGCGACCGGCAGGCACAGGAATGAACACGCCAGACCTGGACCAGTTCCTCCATCAGCGCCTGACCCGAGATAGGTCCATGGGTGAGTTCAGAGAAGGGCACAGGAAGCTCGGCATTGAGCTGCTTGCAGAGCCAAGCAAGACTCCTCCAGCCTCCCTACGCGTTGCTTTAGATCCTAAAGATATACTGCACTGTGAGCTTTCAGTCCTGCACCTGGGAGCACGGCCGTGGATGGCCGGGAATGCACCGCTGCACGGGCGACAGCCTGCGCTGCAGCAGACCAGGAGCAACAAGATACACGGAAGCACCTGTGGCTTCCATTTCCTTGCTGGTGGACCAGCTAAACACCAGTTTGGGAATTCTTTCAGGTCTGAACTGTTTCATGTGAGCAAAAAAAACCCCACGCTACCGTCTGTCGCTCTCTTCCTCTCCCTGCACACTGATCCTGACAGGGGGACACAGCAAGGAGCAGATGGCTTTGCAGGGTGCACCTTACCACAGGGACTGGATGTTGCAGTTGGGGTGCAGCAGCCCTTCGCACAGGAGTTCAACACCCGCATCTCCCAACTTGTTCTCGCCCATGTGCAGCACTTTGAGGTGCCTGTTCACGCTGAGCGCCGAGCTGACGGCCTTGCAGCAAGCGGTGGTGAGCCCGCACTCCCGCACCCTGCAAGGCAAAAGCAACAGGGGATCTCCATGGGGGATTCAGAGGGGACCAGGCTCTGCTCACTGCTTCACATGTGCTTTCCAGGAGCCCCAACAGCGGGAGGAGAGGAAACAAGGCCTTCCCCCAGTCACTGTGCTCCTCTCAACCCCCCGCCTGCTCAATCCTTTCCAAGCACCACCTCTCCCTCTCTTTATATTATACTCGGGGTGCCTGTCTCGGAGCGTGCACCTTGTAAAGCCCAGGAATAACCAGAGGTGAAGCGTGTTGCTCTCACGGCTGCTCTGAGCTCCCCTGTGCCCTCCTGAGGCACCTCGTCACCTCCCAGGCCACCAGCGCAGGGGAAGGACCCAGCTGGGGGCAGAAGCTGAACTCACAATATGGGAAAGTGCAAGTGCTACTTGTTCGAGTTCTGCGTGAAAGGACAACTGTCCCCTCCCGGCCTGAAAGAGAACACTTAGAGATACAAATCCCTTTAGCTCTGCCAATCTAAATCCGTTAGGTACCAACTGGCACGAGTTGTTCACGGAGCCACCGCAACAGAGGATCCATCTGCTGGGCACTACTTCCCCTACTCTGTTCTTCAGCGAGGCGGCCGCAGAAGGCAGTGGGTACGTGAAGCCCGACAGCAGCTCACCATAGCTCCTGGAGTTTAGATTTGGGATCCTTGAGCGCCTGACACAGCATTTCCATCCCCGAGTCTCTCAGGTTGTTGTCTATCAGACTGATCTCCGCGAGGGTCTCCTTCGTGCTGATGAGCCTGGAGAGATCTTTACAGCTGGCACTCGTGAGATCGCAGTCCCACAGCCTGCGGGGAGGAACAAAATGTGATTTTCCCCCAAGAATGACTTAGATTAGAAAACAGAGTCCTCTTGTAGTATTCTGAATTTCTGGTTACATCACCTCATTGTCTTCTATCCTGTACAAAACCCACTTACGCTTCACACCACCCAGCCTTCTCCTCACTTCCCATGTGCTGCGCAAAAAGCTCCGTTTGTAACACAGGGAAGAAACAGCACCATGCGATTCTAGTAGACAGATAACCCAACAGGAAGCCAAGGCAATGCCGTCACAAATTCCCACTCCCCCTCTCCCCAGAATTTGATCCAGGCACTCCCAGTGCAGTCCAGGTCCTGATGTCCCCCGCCCAGGTTTGATTTGCAGGGTGGGGGGAGCGAGGAACTTTTTGCTTAGGAGCAAACCAGCAGCACAGAGAGCTGCGAGGCTGCCAGAAGGATTTAACTGCTGCCTGCCCTTACCAGAGCTTCTGAATCTTGCAGTTGGGATGCATCAGTCCTTGGCACAGCAGAGCCAGGCCGGAGTCCCCAATCTTGTTATCCCCCACAGAGAGATCTACCAGCGACGCCTTGCTACTGAGCACAGCGCTGATCTCCCGACAGCTCTCACTGGTTATGCCGCAGTTCTCCAGGCTGCAGAAGAAAGCTCGGCTGGAGTTGCTGCTCCAGAGCCGCTGCGTTAGACACACCCCAGCACCCCCAGCTCAGGGTGCCAGGAGGGGCCATGGGGCAGCTCCCTGCTGCAAACCCGTGCAGCTCCGCCGGGTGTTGCTGGAGCCTGCAAGGCTCAGAGGGGACAAGGTACGTCAGATGCACGGATACCCAAAGGAGACGGGCTCTGAAGGAGGCAACATTCCTCTCCCGCACACCACAAGGCTGCAGGGTGCTGGCACTCTGACCCACCCACTCACACCATTAATGCATGGATCGCTTTGGCCAAACTCCCCCTTTACAGCTACTGTGCTTTTCAACAGGGAATTTGGGCTGTGAATCCCTGGCAGCCAACCCCTGCTGAAGCACAGGGGCAAGATAAAATGAATCACGTTTCTCTCCTAAACCCCTTCAGGGGCCTTACCCCAGATAGAAGGCCAAGTCCAGCATCCCTGTTTCGAAGCAAAAAAGAGGTCTGAATAAAAATACTCAACTGGCTGGTAATTCAGGGGCAAGAACTGGAGCCACCGAGGGCGACTGCTCTCAGATCCTGGCGAGCAGCCATCCCTTGTCATTGCAGGTGTACCCCGGGGTACATGCTTACACCATACCAACAGGTGTAAGAGTGAGCTCAGAACCACATGCTAAAAAAAAGGTCAAAAAAACCCAGAAGTGAAAGCCCCAGACACTTCCTTACAGTTTCCAGTTACAGAAACCTGGTGGAAATTTCTCAGTAGTTTTTCTTGTCTTAGGGATGGCAGGACTAGCAGCAGAACTAGCTGCAGTTAGAGATGAGCAGTTCTTTCTTACTGTAGTAACTCGAGGTTGCAGCTTGCCTCCACCAGTCCCCGGCACAGCTGCTTGACAGCTGTATCTCCCAGCGTGTTGTTGCTCAGGCTGAGCTCCTTCAGGGTGGGCTTGCTTTGCAGGGCGGCGTTGAGAGCTTCCACAATATCAGCCGTGAGCTCGCAGTACTCCAGCCTGCAAGAAGAAAAGAAGCCCAGGGGAAAACTAACCGTCTTCGCCACGTCCCGCTGCCCGCAAGCCATCAGCTGGGCAAAGCGTGTGTCAGCCAGGGCAGAAAACATGCCGATGTGAGCCGAGACCAGGCAACACGTGAAAACAAGAGATAAGCTTCAGGTTTTAATAGCATCTCCCTGCTCATTTCAGGAAGTGTTAATTCTTAAACTAGATCCCAGGAGACCCTAGAAAGCCTCACTACCCACCCCGTTTTTCCCCTAGTCCTCCATCAAACCCAAGGCACAGGCTGCCTTGGAACACACGGCCGCGTTTTGCATCGCAGCACATCCCACAGCCGTGCCGCCCAGCCTTCCCGGGAGGAGCTGGGGGCTGCGAACAGACCTGCGTCCCGCTCAGCCGTAAAACAAGGACCAGCTGCAGCAGAACCAGACCCTCCCTAGGCATCCGGCAGGAGCTGCATTAACAGCCCCCTGCACTACCAGCCCCAGGAGGGCTACATGAAGCCCGTGGGAACAGATATCTGGCTTGTACAAACCCACCAGACCCACCAGCATGACACAAGTTCACATAAAACAGGAAGAAATCCACAGCTAGCGACAAAGCTCCTGCTTGTCTCAAGGGAAAGACAAGCATGACCTGTCCGATGACCAAACAAACCCCAGTGAGTACTTACTGCAGCTTCTGCAGCTTACAGTTCGGGTTCATCATCCCTTGACACAGCACCTTGACCCCAGCAGTTCCCAGTTTGTTATCGCCTACGTGCAGCTCCGTCAGGGACGGCTGTGCGCTGAGGATGGAGCGGAGGGTCTCACAGCTGGCGCTCGTCAGGCTGCAGTTTTGGAGCCTGAAGGAGAGAGGCAACTGGGGTGAGGGAAATCCACCTCCAGAATTACAAAGGCTCTTCTCAAAGAGGTGCAAGAGCTTGGAAAGGACACTGACACTGCCAGTGAGTAACCCTCTAGAAAGCGGTACGACCAGGTTGGTACTGCTACTTTACAGGTGTGCCAAAATATTTTATCAGCTAGCATTATACCTGCAGCATGAGCAACAGCTCCCGTGCTTCCTCCCGTGTAATCGTCCACATAGCACCTCTAGCAGAAGGAGGATCCACCCTATATCAGGCAGCACCACAACTGCCTTACAGGAGTGTTCTGATCCTCATGAGGCTTATCCCAGAGATAAAGCAATGGCATTTTATGATCCATGCTAGCTAAAAGTAAAAAATCTCATCCAACTCGGCTTCAATCCCTGGGTATCATTTAGAAGTTTAATGGTACGCTACAGGGAGGACCTATGAAGCTCATCCTTCAGCACTCAGGCTGGGAGAACCAGCATAAGAACCATTCTGTGGAGTGTTTGGAGTTATCGGACAAGTCCTTGTGGCAATGGAGAGCTGTTGTGCGGGGGGGTGGTACTAAGTTTGGCTTGGGTTTGGCTGCTCTTTCATTCCCTACGGCACCTTACCAGAACCCCAAAATCAGATAATTATGTTTCTACAGAACTGGCAGCCTAATCCAGGCTGTCACTTGAGCACCTGGAGAAGTTCGAAGCTTAGGACAAACTCTCTGAAAAACGACTGGCGTTAGTCTGCCCGTACAGAGTGTCATGGTTATTTCTTGAAGGTCCATCAGAAAGCTGCGGTTTCACCAGCTCCACAGCCAACCTGTCCTCTCTGCGTCAGTGAGACAGGGGCACAGGGACTCTGAAGCAGACGCATCCCATCTAAAAGGCAAATTATTTTTACAAGGTAGTATCATGAAGATCCTGGGCCCACCCCAGGAGCTGGAGAACCCCAGCACCAGTTTTGCTTGGATCCTAGAGAAAGGAGCCAGCAAACTGGACCAGAGGCTAAAAGAAGAGCTCTCTGACAAAGGGATTTGTGAAAATGTCAGGCAGGTGCCAATGGCAGAGCAGCGCCTTCTGCAGTCATCCTTTTGTTTAAACCTAGGCTGGAGGCAGGCTGGCCACCTCTTCTAATGAAAGCCTCCAGAAAGACTTCACTTGGCAGGGAAAAACCGACCTGTCCTTCCCTCAGTGCTGGGAGACAAAGGAAGCCAGACTGATCACAGAATCATATCATAGAATCATAGAATGGCCTGGGTTGAAAAGGACCATAGTGATCATCTAGTTTCAACCCCCCCGCCATATGCAGGACCGCCAACCACTAGAGCAGGCTGCTCAGAGCCACATCCAGCCTGGCCTTGAATGCCTCCAGGGATGGGGCAGCCACGACCTCCCTGGGCAACCTGTTCCAGTGTGCCACCACCCTTTGGGTGAAAAACTTTCTCCTAATCTCTAACCTAAACCTGCCCTGTCTTAATTTAAAACCATTCCCCCTTGTCCTATCACTATCCATCCTCGTAAACAGTCGCTCCCCCTCCTGTTCACAGGCTCCCTTCAAGTAGTGGAAGGCTGCAATGAGGTCTCCCCGGAGCCTTCTCTTCTCCAAGCTAAACAAGCCCAGTTCCCTCAACCTTTCCTCATAGGAGAGGTGCTCCAGCCCTCTGATCATCTCCGTGTCCCTCCTCTGAACCCTTTCCAAGAGCTCCACGTCCTTCCTGTGCTGGGGGCCCCAGGCCTGGACACAGTACTCCAGATGGGGCCTCACAAGAGCCGAGTAGAGGGGCACAATCACCTCCCTCTCCCTGCTGGACACCCCTTTCTTAATGCAGCCCAATGATCTGGAGTCTTCCAATAAATACACCATTTAGATAAGAACTTCTGGGGTTTTCCAACCACCTGACCCCAGTAATTGCTGAGATGCGTCAGCGTGGCTCTTACTACCATTACGTACGCTCTCGCCACACGACTGCAGCTGCAGCGGACCGCAAGCACGTTAGAGCCGGACAATCAGCAGGGCTTTACCATAGCTTCTGTAGGCTGCAGCTCGGCATCAGCAACCCTTTACCCAGGTGTTCAACGCCTGCGTCTCCCAGCTCGTTGTTGTTCAGCTTCAGCTCTGTGAGAGACGGATTCGTGTTGATGATGGAGGAGAGATCCTCACAGTTACTGCTTGAAAGGTTGCAGTCATCCAGCCTGAAACGGGAGGAGAGAAGGAGCACTTTAGTCCCCTGGGCTGCTCTGTTCTCCCCGGCTGGTGCATTCCCCGTGGAACCAAAGCGGGTGATTTACTCTCTGCAGTCCCTGGGATGCCTCCGTCAGTATGTGCGTGGGCTGTAGGGCAAGGCATGGCCCAAAGCAAGACGTGCTCTCTCTGCAGGGCGACAGCACAGGAGGGGCTGGATGGACCCTAAGCCATGGACCTCCTCCGTGCTGCACAGAAGAGGGGATGTGGCTGAAGTCGTCCCCCCCAGGCAGGGCTTCAGCTGGAGGATGCGCCTTCACTGAAACACTGCCACGAACTACCCGCCGTCCAAAGCCATGTCTAACCCCGGGCAGCCTCCAGGCTGTCAGACTGGTTCTGCACTGAGACCAGCCCAGCCGCAGCGACACCCACCAGCAGTGCAACTCTCAGCACACAAACTGCAAGCCCGCAGCGTGGCGGTGGCTTCTCCCACAGGAGATCAGCGTTCTTCTAGTTCTGCTAAATTGATGGGAGGCGAGCTGAATCGGAAGAAGAGCCAAGGAAAGGATCAGGAGCCCAAGACAGGCAGGGAGGTGTACAAGGAGACAGAAAAGACTCGGGGCAAAAGGACGGTGTCATGAAGAACCCCCCAGCCCCAGGCGCAGCCACAGCCAGGACTGCCAGAAGTTGCCTTGTCATTTCTCCTTAGACAACGCTACGGAAACCGAGGCTCTAGTAGGCTTCTCCTTCCCTCCCTCTGGCAAGAAGCCTTGGGTCCCAACAGAATCGTGTTCAACACCGATTCGCAACCCCTGCCACAGCTGCTCTCGTTCACTACATCTGGAGCTGCCCAGCCCCTGCCCAGGAGACAACCATCCCCATGCCTCCTGCCACCCCGGCAGACAATGGGGAGTCAAGGTCAGACCCACGAAGCTTGCCTGCAGAAAAGCTCCTTTGCAAAAAAAAACCAAGTCACCTGCAACCTGCCCGACCTCCTCCAAGCCATCCCTGGCTGGATGTGGCCCATCCTCTCCAGCCGCAGCAGGACGACGCCAGCCTGCGGGGGGTGAATTCCCAAGAAGAAGAGGCAGAAGAGTGCAGAAGCAACTCTTCTGAACCCTGTCCTACAGCTGACGCTCCTGGAGATGTTTCTCTCACGCTGGTCTGCTCACCGCACAAGGCAGGTACTTTTGAGGGCCAAGTGAAGAATTAAAAGCCGACGGCATGCGTTAGTTACTTGACAGCATCTGCCCTGCAGCCCAGAGAGTGTGCGACCTAATGAGCACAAAGAGATGTCTTCCCTCTCTTGAGGGAGAAAGAGAATGACAGAATGACCAAAACGGCGGGCAAATGTTTCGATAGCTGTATTACCTAGCTGAGTTCTACAGCACGCCACAGAACAAGGGCAGCACCAAAGGACGCTCATCTGTAGTCGAAAAAAAACTTTGCAAGAGAGTGGGGTTTTTTTCCCCCCTTTAAATGAACTTTCTGGATAAAAATAGGCAGAATCACTCCTGTTACTGTGCAACTTCTAAGTCACAGATCAACAGTTCTGCAGCTGAAAAATAAAGGAGAGAAACACAACAGTTCTTACTTAGAGATGATACACAACTACTTACTACCTGATGGACTTGCAGGATTTCATGGTGGACAGAAGTTCAGCCCATCTAGATGGGCTCATCTCTTCACACTGGATGTCAAGTTCCATTTTGACAGTTGAGATAAGATCTGAAAATTTAAAAAAAAAATCAAACTGTTATTTTTTTCATTGTCTGAGAAGCAACAACTTTTTCCAACCTCCCCAGCTCTCAGTCACGAGTTACACTGAGGACAGTGTAGTCCTCAGTGAGGATAGTGAGTGCAGAGAGGACAGATTGTGTTTTCCCCACCAAGCAAGCACCAGTACGAGCCAGCAGCGTCACAGTGGTTTTGACTGGGAGTCAGCAAGGCCCTTGGCCGAGAGGCAAAAAGCACACGGATCCTGGAGAGATACAGCAAGAGCTTGTGATCTGAAAGCTGCTTGCACACGAGTAGGATGCTCCCCTTCCCGCTCCCCTTCCCTCTCCACGAGATCTCACTCAGAAGGAGCTCTAGAGGCGGCTCTGGTGCTGCTCTCTGAGCCACACAGCTGCGGGTACCACCTGCACGGCACACCTGACTGATTGTGGGACCTCCAGCTATAGTTAAAATCAGGGTATTTTGAGGGTGAGTGAGGAAGATAAGTATGAGAACTGTCTGGGCTCAGGCTGGGCACACACCCGTAGGTCAGAGGTGGGAGAAGCATTCCTCCACAATTTGATACCCAAGCTTTACAGCACAGAGAAGCTGGGAAGCAGGAATTTTTTTTTTTCCTCTGTGGCAAACCCCATTTCTGAACCGATGCACACACACACCTTGGCGAGCAGCTCCAGACAAACACACACACAAATACTCCAAGGCCAATGGCCGAGCTCTACACTGAGTCTACAAGCGCTAGTACTACAGGCAGCACTCCAGGGGGTGACAAAACCCTGGTGTCTCGGCTTCGCTGACATGACTCAGACTACGCGGCATTTGTAAAAAAAAATAAAAATCTCCTGAGCTACCCCACTGGAATGTGACCAGTAAAAACCCCACCCGGGCACTGCTGGCTGGGGTTCATCACTCTGCCCCATCCCTGTCACCCCCCCAAACCCAGCGGGTCCCCAGCCGGGGCTCAGCTCCCACCCGGGGAGGGGAAGCGCCGAGTCAAAGCCCACGGAGGGACGCAGGGCACGGAGCAGGGGGCCAGCAGTGCCCAGGGAGGGGCTCGGCCCCAGCCCCGTGAAACCCAAGCTCACAGCTCCCCAGCGAGCTCCGCCACAGCCCCACGCGGGACGAGACCCGGCGGCGACCAGCCGGGAGAGCAGCGGGACCGGTCACACGCCCTGGCACCCGCTCCCGGGCTCGGGCAGGGTGGGTTTTCCCTCCGATGAAAAAAGGGGTTTTTTTCTTCCCCCCCCTCCAGGCTCCGCACGCTCCTGCCGGCGGGGGGACGCTCCCGTCCCGCGGCCCCGAGTCTCCCCGCCCGGGCACCGCCGCCGGCAGCGGCCCTCTGCTCGCAGGCTGCAGCCTTTTCCTCTTCCTGCTTCCCCCTCCTGCGCCGCAGCCAAGGCCTAGCGCCGGAACTCGCCCGAGTTCCCCCCGCCCCGGCCCCGCCGCTCCTACCGCCGCTCCGCTCCGCCGGCCGCGCAGCCGCCGCCCGCCCCGGCCCCGGCTTCGGCCCCGGCCCCGGCCCCGGCACCGCTCCTCCCCGCGGGGCGGGCACGGTGGGAAGGGGCGGGCGGAGCCCGGAGTGATCCGCCGGGTCTGTTTCCTTCCTCACTCTGCCTGCCTCATATTTTCCCGTTCTTCCCTCTTTTCGGCTTTCTATCCCTTTTTTCTCCCTCTTCCCCCTTCCTCCCTTTTTTCTTGCCCTCTCTGCCACTTCTCCCACTCTCTGTTCCCCTTCTTGTCTTTCCCTTTCTTCCTTTTTCCTGACTTCTCCCTGCTTCCCTCTTCCCCCTCCCCTTTTTCCTCCCTTCTTTTCCCCTTCCCCTCTTTTCCCTCTCTTTTTCCTCCCTTCTTGCCCCCCTCCCCTCTTGTTCATCTCTTTCATCCATATCCTCTTCCTTCCCTCTTCTTCCTTTCTTTTCACCTTCTCATCCTCCCCTTCTTTTTTCCTGTGCTCTCCCCACTTCCCTCTTTTCCTCCCTTCTTTTCCCCTTCCTCTCTGTTTTCTCCTTTCTCCCCTTCCCTCTTTCTTTCCTCTTTTTCTTCCCTTCCTCCCCTCTTTCACCCTTCCTTCTTTTTCCTGTGCTCTCCCTGCTTCCCTCTTCTCTCCCTTTCCTCCTTCTCCCATCTTTCCCCCTTCCCTCTTTTGTTCTTCAACCCCTCTGCCCCTCTCTTCTTCCCTTTCCATCCTCTTCCCTTTTTCTTCCCTCTTTTTCATATTCTCCCCACTTCCATATTTTCCTCCTCTTTTTCCTCCCTTTCCCTTTCCCCCTTTCCCTGTTGCCCTCTTTTCCCATCCACCCCCATCTCCCCCCAGAGCAGGAGCTCTGGGATGCGCAGGAAACAAGACAGGAGAGGGGGAAATCCCTGTAGCAAGGGGATGCACAAGGGATGGGAGGATCGAACATTAAATGGGAAAGTGTCCCACGCAGGCTGGGAGGGCAGCCTCTGCCCCGTGCTGCGACCTGGAGCGATGGGGACGCATGCAGATCACCCCAGGGAGGGGCAACATGGGGGGGGGGGTCTCAGCCAGGAGACACGGGACTCCCCTCGTACTGCCCCTGGAAGGTCAGAACTGGAACTGAACTGGGAACAACAAAAATACCCGTTCCTCTGTGGTCTCCCTGCCCTCCCGCTTGCCAGCTGGCTGCATACAGGGGCTAGTTTGGAGGGCTTGGGATGTCCCCCCTCTCCGTCCCTTTCCCCAGCCCTATCCGTGACACTTCTCCTGTATTCTATCTTCCTCATTAGTGCAACACGCTGACGATCAGCCGAGCCAGCATCAAGGCCTCTCCTCTAAGCAGTTGGAAACTAAGCTGTGAGGGCGATGGAGGACGGGTGCGCTGGAGTTTTGCTGCTGTTGCCCTCCCCAGGCTTCCCCCGTGCTGCTGCACCCCCTGACCCCCGTGACCAGCAGCTTCCCCACGCGTCCCCCCCGCAGCGGGAGCCAGGCTGCCGGCACCCGGCCGGGGCTGGAAGGCATTCGTCATCACTCGGCTCCCTTCCTCCGCCGGCTGCCGGCTACTCCCTGCCTCTATTGTTTCCCAGTACTTTTAGCCCCAGTAAAAGCTTGTTCAGACTTTCACAAGACAGAGCAAAGAAAGGTTTTGAAGTGCCAAGAGCTTTCTAGGCGACATACCGAGTTGCCTCCCGTTCTCCCCCCCCAAGATCTGAGCTTCTCTCCCAGTTTCTCCTTCCTCCGCACACCCCATCCGCTGGCTCACACAACAGTTCAGCTCAGCACAACCGGCCGTTCCCTACGCGGTCGCCTCTGCGCAGCTTTCGAGTCGCTGTGTGCTCCTCCCCGGCGAGCAAAGGGAAAGTTTAGAGAGCTTGGGAGCCCGGTTTTGCTGCTGGTACGTACCTCGCCTTGCTCTTCTCGGCGCTCTGCGGGGAGCAAGGAGGGCAGAGCTGACGCCTTCCTGCTGCCGTTACCACGCAACCTCTGCTGTTGTACACATGCTGCCTGCTAGAGGGAGAGAAGCTGCTCAGGATTGCGATGGCGATGGGTTCTTTCCTCCTTGGGCAGCTGTTCAGGGGCTCGTGGAGCCGTGCTCTGTGTGTGTGGTTGTGTGGTTGTGCCTGGCTTGGTGACGATGCAAACACCCCACGAAACCTGATGATGACAGAGGCAGCTGTAACTTCTTACCCCCATCATGTAGCCACTTGCCGGGGTTTAGCCCAGAGCAAGGGAGTAGTTGCCGTTGAAGGATTCGTTCCAAAACCAGACCAGCACAGCGTTCAAGTGTGCAGAGAGATGCTGGAGTTTGCAAATAGCTTCTCTGTTCCCCAGGCAAGCCCTGTCCCGCCTGGACAGGGAGGGATGCTGAGCACATCACTGCCTCCCTGCCACCTCCCCTGGGGTCTAATCCCCCTGCAGGGGCTAGGCCATGGCAGCCCCCTGCTCCTGCACGAGCCGGGTGCTCACACAGCCCTGGGAACAGCCTTGGTCGTGTCTCCCTGAAACCATCCCTCGGCAGCAAGCGAGGCCACCGGTCCTGCACCTCCTCCTCCCAAGCTCTCGCTGGCTCTCCCCCTCCCCAGGGATCACTCTGCCACTGCTCCAGCTCCATCGCACACCCACTGCAGGTGGAGGTAACCCACTCTCTGCCCCCATCCTCAATTAATGTTTCAACAGACTGCCAATGAACCGGAGGCACGACTCTGGTTTTCCTTCCTGTGGCTGCTGGTGCTGGCAGAGGAGGTGGCGTTGCGGGCTGGGAAGCACAGCCTTTGCTGCAGCCCAGGGGGACCACTGGAGCTTTGCCCCTCAGTTGACTTTATTCTTCTTTTGACGGAGGTGGGAACCCACCACCAGAAGAGCTCAAAGACCTAAACCCACCTCCCTCAGTGCCCAGCAGAGAGCTGAATGCCAGAGGGTACCCCTCTTCCCCATTCCCTCCCCGGAAAGCCAGGGTCATTCGCACAAAGGGGTTGCTGGAACAGTTCTTGTGGCTCTGGGTCTGACCTGAAACCTGCTGAACCCCAGCCACCAGCCTGGGGACGGCACCAGCTTTGGCTGCAGTGCTCGCCAGGGCACTCCCTGGCAGGCGGATATGGGATGCTGCGGCTGGTGAGAAATGTCTCTGCCCTTCTGGCTCAGCGTGATGCTCTCAGGAAGCCCACAAGTGTTATGAAGTATGTGGATGTTGGCAAGAGGTTGCATCGTCCCCCAGCCCATCCAGTGATGTGATGTGAGATGCCCATCGTTCAGCCCGGCAGCAAAGGGATCATCTCCTGTCCAGCCACCGCCTGCCCCTCGCTGCTCTCAGCTCCTGCTCTGCCGCCCGTGGCAGGAGGCTCTAAAGGACAAAGTCTAGTGTCTGTTTGAGGTTTCAGAGTGGTTTATGTCACGTGGACCTTCTACAGGCCTCCTGCCCTGGACAAAGCACCCCCTGCACACTGGTCTGTGCTGTTGAAAATCTAGATTTATCAGCCAGGTAGCCATGCCAAGACGTTATCAGCTTCTGTCTCCCTGTTGTCCCCTTGGCTGCCCTCACAGCAGAGACAAAAAAAAGGCATCTCAGGAAAAAATCAATTGCCCTTTCCCCAGCAAACAGGACCAGGCTGTTCTGCTCTCTGAGATGCACACAAGTCCAGAGGAAATGATGCAAAATGGGGCTAGAAAGCCAAGTGACATCTGCCCTGCGTTCCCTTCTCCTTTATCACCAATCCCCCGTCTCCTTTCTGAGGTTACTCAAATGTATCTCCCCTTTTTTATGGCCTCCTCCTCCTCTGGCCTTTGTCCGGGGGAGGGAGAGTGTGGTGGTGCCCCCCTTGTCCTCGCACGGCTGGCGTGGACCTAGTGAGGGGAGGTCTTGTGCCCTGGGATCTAGGGGAGCTGAGATGTGTCTCTGCATTTAAGATGACTTGATTTTCCAACTAAATTTACACACATAACCCTAGAGCAAGCTTACAAAAGGATACTTAAATTAAGCTCATTAGCATGAGCTGAAAGCTTTTTCCTTTCCCCCCCCAGCAGTTTCCCTTTCTGTCCTCTCTGCTCGCTGTGCATATACTTAATTGCAATTAAAGACAATAAAACTTGCAGGCTAGTGACAGATCTTTTGCTAAGCTGACCGTGCGATGCCTACCGGCGAATTCATTACGTGAGTTCAGCTGTGGTGATCAGAACAGCGAGGTATGAGTATGTGCCTGGCTCCATTTATTGCGCTGAGAGCTTTAACTCCTGCTGGATCCATTGCTGGGAGCCATTTGTTCCTAGAGCTCGTGTCTGACTTGAAGGAAGGCTTTGTAGGGGGAGGAAATGCAAAACTTGTGTCATTCCTGAAGAGCCAGTGGGCTGGTAAAGCACTTGGGGAGCAAAAGCATCTGTGCAGCCGGGGTAGAGAATCCAACACTGTGACTGAGCTGATGCTTCAGGAGAAAAAAAAAAAAAAAAAAA
>WKFP01013887.1:62126-87610 GCA_011057875.1 Pterocles orientalis
TGTTTGGGGGGCTGCAGGGGGCTGTGTGTGTTGGGGGGACTGTGCAGGGAGTCACACCATGGGGCTGTGCATCTGGCAGAGGTTTGCCAGGGGACTGGCGGGTCCTTTGGGCTGACGTGGGGCAGCATGGAGGTCAAAACAGACCAAAACAAAAGAAAAAACTGCAAATCCTGCCGTGTCCCTGTGGTTCGTGTGTCCCCATCCCTGTCCCCCCCCAGGTGAAGCAGTGCAGGAGCTGCCTGTGACCCCCTTGGTTGCTTTGAGGGGAGGCTTCACCTTCCCAGGGCCAGGCGTGCTCTGGGGAGGGATGGGGTGCTGAGCCGTCGCCTGCACCCCCCAGCCCTGCTGTGCTCTGGGGACACGCGGGGTGGCACAGGTATGGCCTGGGTGCCCAGCGGGCGCCGAGGGACCCCCCAGAATACCTGCTGCCTGGCCGTCGGCTGGGTTTGTCCCCGCGGGTGGCAGGGGCAGTGAGACACGCGGCAGCTAGTGAACCCGCTGCTTGCGGTTGGTTCCAACCCCACCTTGCCTTGTGATACCTCCTGTAAAAAACACCCAAAAAAGTGAAGTCTGGCCCCGTGGTGAATTTTCCCCTCTGTTTGCTCTGGTGCTCCAACTGAAGTTAAGGGCGACATTGCCTCTTGGCTGAGGAAGGATGCTGGATCCGGGGCGGGGATCTTTGGATGCGCATTGCAATGGTGGATGGGGTGTGTGCTGGAGCGTCTGGGGAGCTGTACTGACCGGACCGGCCAGGATTTGGTGCCCCCTTTTTGGTGGGAAAAGGGGATGCGCTCGATCAGGGTGTGCATAAGATCATGAGTGAGAGCGTCGGGACCTTTCTCCGCCAGCACCGTGCTGAGAAAGAGGAGGCTGCTGGTAAAGCTGCGTTCAGCAGCAGCGATGTCCAGGGTTTAGGTACAAACCTGTCGTTCTGGTGGGGGGCTTGCCTGGCGCTCAGTCTTTTCTTCCCTTCAGATGTTCTTGAATAAGAAAAGGCAAAACCAAACAGTGGTGAAGGCCAATGCAAAATGTTTTCTAAACCCAAATGATTGCAGAATCTCTCCTCTTGTATAAGCTGAGCAGTAGCTGTTGGGAGAGCAGCGCAGTCCTGGGCTGGGCTGGCGGGGCTGCGGGCAGCGGTGGCTGTCCCCAGGTCATCGCAATTCACCGAGCAGCAGGGAAGTTGGAGAGAGCGAAGGAACCTGCTGCGGCTTTTGCTTCCGCCGGTTCCTCGGTGCTTTTTGCTGTTTGCTTTCCTGTAAGACGTCTGTGCTTGTACCTCAGCTGTGTTCAAGCTGTTCTGTTGGATTCAAGACCGCTCTCTGCTCAATTTTACACCCTTCCTAAGGGATTTGCCTTAGTTCTGCCTCTGATGTACAAGTGACTTTTTTTCCTGGATGCATATGCTGAGCTAGCCTCCTCCAGAATGTGAATTTGTGATGAAATACTCCTATATATCAACAGCTTTACAATTGAAAAATAGATTTTAAAAATTATTTCTTTTTTTTCCTTGACAGGTTCCGGTTTGTGAATGCACTCTGCCTCTCACAGAGTTTGTTTAAGAGCTTCTTTGAATGATATTTTATCAAAACGACTTGGAATTTTAAATTTACTCCTCTTTTGTCCTTTTTAATAGAATACTATGTTGCATCTTGCTTTAAAGGGCCTGTGAAGCATGATCTCAGTCAGCTCTTCAGAAACCGTCCTGCCTTTCATTAATCTTTTTCATGGTTGTGAGCTTCCTTCTTATTTGGTGGTTTCATTTGTTTTGTTTTTTTTTTCCTAGCAGAGGGAAGGTTGGCCAACATGTTCTGAAAGACACGTTTATCTTTTAGAAAAAGGCCAACAGTGACCAAACAAGCAGGCAGCCGCACCCATCCAGCAGTATGATTTCTTATCTTGGAGCTCAACTCGTAATTTGGATAGCTCCTTACTTTTCTCATAATTTTAAAAAGCAAGGAGTTCTCTTAGCTAAGCTGTTCCCCTGGGTGCTGGGCTGAAGAGCGTTGCAGGTGTGTCATTAATTCTTCTGAGGTCCTTCTGTCTCTTTTACATCACCCTGAGCTGCAGGACCCCGCAACCTTACCTATAGGCTGCTTTTTTTTTTTTTTCCTGATACCCAGAAAACAGGGAGATGCTTCAGACTATCTCCTGCTGGCAGACCTCACCTTTGATGCAAGTGATAGCGTTTCACCAGCTCGGTTTTGCAAAACATCATCGTGTCGACTCTGTAGAGCTGGAAGGAACGTTTCGGGCTGCGTTTTGCATAGATGCTCTCAGATGTGAGGTTTCACTGCCTGAGCGTTACATGTGTTTTTCCTGTCATGGGGCAATCTGCCTCCCCGAATCGTCATGTTGCTGAGAGCAACCGGCAGAGCGAACGCAGGGGCAGGGGGGAGAGGGGACTGCCTTCAGCCTTGCTTCAGCAGCCCCAGCCACAGCCTCCCTCATTTCTTCCTTCTGTGGTTTAATAAGAGGATTTTTTTTTCTCACAGCAAAACCTCTTTCTTACCCTTTTAAAAAATTATTATTTTTTTTAGAATTAGTATCACCCTGAAGAGTGTGTGTTAAGATTGACTTTGAAACTCAAAGGCTGTTAGTCGTTCACCGTCGCACTGGAGCAGTTCTCATGCTTTCCTTTCCTGCGTTATAATTACAGGAGAGAGTAGTTCAGCTCCCACAGCTCACGCTGTCACGAGGACACATCTACACTCTGCAAACAAGCTTTCCCCTTGCTATCTTTTCCTTGCTTTGGCAGTGCTGTGCGCCGGGGTCTCCATACCTGGGGCGAACGTTGCTGAAGCGCTGGTGCATCTCCGTTCTCTCCTTGTGCTTCCTCCCTGTCTGGCACGGAGAAATCCCTGTGCAGGTGACTGGAAAAACCCCGCCTGAGCAAACCTGCAGCTGCTCTGTGCGAGGGACAGCCCCAGAGGTGCTGCAGAGACGGTGCTAGCGGTGGAGCTCTGCAGCAGGGTCGCGTACTGCTTCCCCGGTAGCTTTGTCAGCCTGCGGTGCTCCCAGCTGTCTGTTGCGTTGTGTAGGTGGGTGGTGCAGGGGACTGGCCCATGCCGTGCTGCAAATGGTCTCTAGCAAGATAATCTCCCGTGCTGAGGTCAGCAATCTGGGCTGGTTTGCTACGATACATCTTCCCATTTGACGCAGCAGTGGATGGGTGCTCTCCTTAGCCGTGCATTTGCTGTGACACCCTCAGCATCAAGTATTTGCAGAGGGACCGGTGCAGATTCCCCTCCCTGAGCGTCGGCTTGAGCACCAGCCGTGCTTCCCAGCTTGGCGTCCCACAGGCTTGCTCCTGCGCGTGCCATCCGCCTTTGTGCTGCGGGAGAGCTGAATTGGGGCCGGAAGAGAGCTGGCTGGAGGCCTGCGTGTTCCTAGAAAGATATTGATTGTCCTGGACAGTTCGGGTTTGTTTCTTTTGTTTCCCTGGCTCTCATCACGGGGTTGGGCTCGTTAGGGCAGCAGCTCGTTGGAGGATGGAGAAACGGCGCAAGTGTTGGGCTGGGGCTGGAGCGGTGCCATCCCAGCCTGCCTCTCTCAAGTGTGAAGTCTGGAGCAGCCTGCCTGGTAATTCCATTAACGGGAGCCTACTGCTGGAGAGATGAATGTAATTCCAGGGTAGAGCTGGTGCTCGGGCTCCGGTGGAGAGGATTTGCTGGTGCTCTGTGTGCGCCACTGTGGGTAGCATGCCCCTGTATTGCCCACGCGTCTGTGGAGGCTTGAAGTCTAGATGTCAGGGTAAAGACTGGGCAGTGATGAAAAAAAATCACTGCTAAATCTGCATGTGAAGAAATCCTTAGCTCCAGAGCCTCGCTGTCTCTTTGCAGTGGGTTTTAACAGGAATAAAAGTTTCCTGCTTCACTCCTGACATGCAGGATGACGCAGAGCTGAGCAGCCAGCCTTGGTGAGATACGCAGAGAGCTCGTTCTGGCTGTAATAGATGCAGAGCAGGAACGATACGCCGCGTATATCGCACCAGAAAGCCTGCGAGCACGTCAGAGCTAGCCACCACAACTGCAAGTAGCACGAGCTCCTCCGTGTTTTTGGGTGTTGTGGTCTGCACGTGAATTCAGGGGTTACTGTACTGGCCGGCTGTTTTCCCAGTTCAATTTTTTTTTTTTTTTTGCAGACCACATCCTCCTGTTAGCACTTGTATAATACCTTCATGGCACCATCAGCAAGTCTTGCATTGGAAAGGAGTGGTTAATTGGGGTATTTTTAGCTCTCCTTGTGGCTTGGATCCTGGAAATCAAGCACGGGAGCCAGCACCGTCCAGCTTTACGCAAGAGTTTACCGTCCCGTAGGCAGCTGCCCAGCAGCTGCGTCTGGCAGGGTGGGAGCTCACAGTGCCGATGAACCCTGGTGCTGTGGTACCCCAAAAACGAGGTGCAGGATTCTCCTTGTGGTCCGAGGGGGGGACAAAAGGGTGCATGAAGTGGAAGCAGGCGCCAGGGATGCTCAGCCCGCCGTATGTCCCCATCACGCCAGCTTTACCCGTGTGTCCATTGGTACAAATCTGATCCCTGTAGGACTTGGGGGCTCTGCTGGCATGCTGACAAGCGGGATTAAAGCGAGCTTGCTCAGAAATGCTGGCTTGTTGGTGTATTCAGCAGCTTGCTGATGCCTCCTCTGCTGTCAGAGGTGGGGGGAGATTTGCTCGTTCAGCAATGTGTTGTGCACACTTTGCCGGTGACCTAGCAGCAGCTGGGACAGCCGTCCAAAGCCCCCAGCCTGCTCAGGCATCTCTCACTTCTCTTTGCAGTAGCCGTGCAGATGTGCCTGGCACGTGCTTTGGGCCAGCTCGCTCGCCAGAAATCAGCGGGATCTCATTGAGACTTGGCTCAAGTTTTTAAATCTCCTGCCTCCCCTTCCTGTCAGTTCTGTTCCCTAATGGGCAGGGGTCACGCTTGGCATGCCTTTCCCCAGCTGCCAGAGCTGCAGCCGGCCAGGCGCGTGGAGGGCATGCTGGGGGAGCCCACCCGGCAGCTGCCGTGACCAAGCCCGTGAGAGCCGTGGTGCTGCTCACCGCCGCGGCGGCAGGATGTTGGGAGGATGCAGGTATCGGTCCGAGCGAGTGCAGTTGCTTTTTTTTTTTTTTTACATTTCCCCCATTTGCATCATGCTGACTGCCTCAGTTTAGTAGTGTGGTTTTCTCTGCCCAAGATAAAATTTCTGAGTGTTTCCTGCTCTCTGACATCTGACTGAGGCTGGAGCGGAGCAAAGTTGCACCGATAGCGAATCGTGGATCTTGTCAGACATTTCAGTTCAGAGCAGATGAGGAGGGGACAGGTAAGAAAATGACCTGCATGTTTAGAAATCTATTTTCTGGTGTCTGTGGTGTCTTGTTCTCACTGTTTCTCTCTCCCCTCCTCTTTCGGTTCCATGAACCAGAACTGGTGGTGGGAGCGCCGTTGTCTGAATGGGGGGACTTCTCACGGCGGGTGTGATATGTTCGTTTCCTCTGGGTGGTAATAAAGTGGGTCAGAAGTGGTGTGTGTGCTGTTGCTGCTGATCACAATGCTAACCGGATAGTTACTGAAATGTTTCAGAGCATCACTGTTTCTTTGCCCCCTGCCTTGCTGCATGAGTTTCACAGGGAAGCCTGGATCTGAGCTGCCGAGCGCTGATATACTTGATGGCTCCTCTGGCCAAGATAAGCCACCCGCTTGCCACCTTGGGACAACAGTTTGCGTGGCCCAGTGCTGAATTTGTTCTTTACCAGAATATTTTTGAGCTATGTCTGCATCCCCATCTGGTTTGGTGAATAGCTGGCAGGCAGCTGTGCCAGCACGGCTGGGGAGGAACAGCCGGAGCTGCTGTCGGCTGATGCCCATCGCACCGCTCCCTAGGGGAAGGGGCTGGTGGGACCTTCACTTGGCCTCCTGGAGACTCCACGCCTGTTTGCTCTCCGTGTCTAAAGGCTGAGCAAAGGGAGCCTGATAACATTGTCCTTCTGACTGTCTGGAGCTTGGGGTGTAAATCCCACAGCAGGCTCTGCGGGTCGTCATCTGAGGATGCTGAGCAGTGCTGGAGATCCTTTGAAGAGCACAGTGAGCGATGTTGCCTTCGTGCTGGGCTCTAGCAGGATGCCTGTGGAAAAGCCATGAGCGACTGGGTTTGGCGTTAATTCACGTTGTGGTGTCAGGGAGTCGGCTCTTCTGGGTTCTCCCTGAGTTTTTGAGGCTGGAGACCTTCTGATGCTGCATCTGCTCGACTCCGAGGGGTGACCTGATGGCTGGGCTTCGGTGCGTCTGTGTGGGGAGGCTGCTCAGGGTCTCCCGTAGTGCGATAGAAGGGTGCTGTGAGATCCAGTGGGTGGAATTTGAAGTTGAATTGGGAGTGGGAAGATTTTTAACATCTAGCTGAGAAAACCAATAAGCTTCAGAAGACCTCGATGTTGAAGGGGTTGAACTTGTTTTCAGTTGTCATGTTTAGAATGAGATTAGCTGCCTCTTAAAGTGGGGTGCTGTAATCTGGCTTCCGTGGAAAAAATTGCATGGTGCATGTGTTGAGACAAGGGGCACACTAGGCTTGGCAAGCGCGCTTGTTGCGTTTGGGCTCAGCCTGTGAATCCCCTCGTTTATTCTCACCTTTTGCAGACTGGTAAGAGCAGAGGGAGCTTTTCTTCCTGTAGTGCTGTCCTCACTGTGCTTTTAATGGATGGAAATCATTATTGTCCTGCCCTCCCGTGTGCCAGCGTGTGGTCCAGTGGCAGCCTGAGATTTTCCTTCCAGCCCAGGCTGGAGAGAACAGGAGGGAGACGGGGGGGTCCCTGCCCCTCTTTGGCAGTGGTGGACCGTTGTCTGTCTAAGGAACGGTCTGTCTAAGGAAATGTATGTCTAAGGAAACAGTTTTCCAAGTCCTCTGTTGGGATTTACAGAGATCTCTTCCCTTACCGCTGTCCAGCCTTGGGCATGGATGCCAGATGGATCTCCACTGACCTCTTCCTGGGCCATGGCAAAGCCGGTCAGTCCGTGGGGGGTTCGGCAGTGTGTCCTGCAGGGTGCTGGACCTCACACGGGAGCAGCTGGGTGGACAGAGAGGAAGAGGGATGATTGTCTCTCCAGCCCTCGGCTGGGAAACATATCCCTGGTCTTCAGTCTGTTGCTCAAACGGTGCTGCTTGGTCTGTGTTGTCCAGCTGCTGGAAGTGGCAGGCTATGAAATGAAATGGTTGAGTTAGCTGCTGTCCTGCTTGAGCTGATCAAGCGTGAATTTAGCTCTTCTTTTATTTCAAGAAATTATATTAAGAAATGAGCAAAAGAGGCTGTGCCCAGGGGCTGCTCCCGCTGCAGACGTCTGCTTGCAAAGCTGCGTTGCGGAGCAATTCTTTCTGGTGCTGCAAAGCTGGCGGGGAAAGCAGAGCTGTGGCATGGGCCAGGGAGACCTCTGGGGAGGTGCAAAGCTTGATTGCTTTGGAAGCTCGTCTTTTGAGCCAGCACGGGCACCGCTACCATCTGCTGCCAGTGGTCACTTGTGTCTTGGTGCGTGCAGTGAGCTGCTGCTTTGTGCGAGCCCAGGAGCCGTGCTCTGCTCTAAGTCCCACTGCTGGGAGGTGGCATGCAGGTGACTGAAAGGTCCCTGGCATGAATGTCGCGTGTGTGATGGCTCTTGTGTCCTGCCTAGCATGAGCTCTGCAGTTACACCTAGTTTGGAAACTCTGTAAAAATTGGCCTGAATTCATCCATTGTGGTTTGTTTGTTTGTTTTCCTTAAAACTTAAGATAAGATCAGCTTCTGCAAAGGTGAAAGCTAGAGCTTTGTAATAAAGTCCATGCTTTTCTTAAGGATGCTTTGGGATATTTCTGGGGTGTGCATGTGCTCTGCATGGTAACCGCTGTCGGGAGAACTGAGACTGGGGAGGTTGGAGATGCGTAGAGATTTTAATGCCATGGAAACTATGTTCGAGTAGCTTTGTGCTTTTTCTGGTGGGGGGGGGAAAAAAAGCTGCATTAAGTGGAGGAGCAGCTCTGGGTGTTTCTGTGAAGGGTGTTTAAAGGAGACTTGGCTGTGAGGGTTCTCACTGTGTCTGTCTGTGCTGGGAGCTGGCAGGGTTGGTGTGGTGATGGCAAGGCTTGCCTGGGGGCCCAGAGGCAGCTCCACCAGGAGCTGGTGTGACTAATGCTTCGTAAACCTAGAAAAACAAGAGGGGACTAGCTCTGCCTCCTTCACCTCCGTGGGGAGCTCTGGTGCCCCAGCTCCCTCCCCCAGGACAGCGTGGTGGTGGGTGCTGTTGGCTGGGGATGGTGCTCCTGCTGGTTTTGCAGGGAGGGTGGCTGGCTGGGGTGTGAAGTCTTGTGCTGGCAGCCCCTCCGGTACCCTTAGCTGCACCTGGGGCCGTCAGAACCCCTCCGTCCACCCCTGTGCTGGAGGAGAAGCGTGATGGAGGTGGGGGGGTCTCGGGCCACCCCGCGCTGGGGACAAGCCAGCCTGTGGGGACCACGCAGGGCTGTGCCGCGCTCTCCCTCCCTGCTCCTGGGGCTGTTGCAGGAGGTCCCATCTCGGGATGGAGGGCTGGCTTAGAGTTTGAGCCTGGGCGTCTCTTTTTCTGTCCTTACTTTCCATGCTTCCTCTGCAAGGATTGGAAAATCCCTTCTGCGGGCTGCCGTGACAGCCTCAGAAATGTCCAGATGGATTTGAACTTTGGCGCTGCAAAGGGCTTTGCATATTTATTTTCAGCATCCTGCTGTCTGCTTTGCTTAAGAGCTTTTGCTAGATCCTTCACATATGCTTGTCCTTGCTCCTCTTCTCTGAAAACCATTTGAGAACACCCTTCAGCTACGGCAAAACATGCAAAACAAAAAAATCCCCGAACCTCTCGGATAAATTTTGTTTTACCGCTGTTCCTTGGTAAGCTGCGAGGCTTGCATAGCTGCGGCGTGTTGCTGTTTGTGTGCAGCAGCCTGGTTTGGATTCCTCAGGTGGCACTTCACCAGGATGGTGCGGATGGGTGGTTAGAAAAGTGAGCGGCTGGGCATGTTCGGCAGTGAAAGGAGCCGTTAAAGGGGTTTTTAACTGACTTACAGCTGTGCAAAGGCAAAACTATGATGGGTAGAAGCCATATGTACCACTGTGCTGTCTTTCTGAGGTTGTGCTCCCATCAGCTTTAGCTGATCTCAGGCTGTTCCTCTGCCAGAAATCCTTCCCCTGTATTTTGTTCTTTCTGGGATGGCTTCCAGTTGGATCAAGCAAACGATGGTCGCTACCGCAAGCGCAGAGATGACTGGGGTGTGTAGAAGGGGAGGAGGACAAGGCAGGACTGGCTGTTTTGGCAGCAGAGGGTAGTTTTGGATCAGCTGAGCTGATGAACATGTAGGAGTGGGCATGGTTTGCTGGAGGGCAGCTGTGTAGCCCTGGTAGAGCGTGTCCTGCCTCTGTCCGTTGCACTCCCCGCACAGGAGGGGTAAGGACTGCAGATTGCATTAATATTTCTGGGAGGCTGCGGTGCTGGTGGGGTCCTTTGAGGTGCTCTGCCCACTGACAGCCTCCTGTGCGTGCCGACAGCGTTCAGCTTCCCGCTCAACCCAGGGGAGCCATCCCCTGTGAGGACTTTGAGCACAGCTTTTAAATAAAATCTTCTGAGCATATCAAGGAGAATATTAGATTGAATATAAGGGAGAACTTTCTGCACCGACGGTGGTGATGCACTGGCCCAGGTTGCCCAGAGAAGCTGTGGATGCCCTGTTGTTGGAAGTATGGGTGGATGGGACTTCGAGCAACCTGGGCTACTGCAAGTTGTCCCTGCCCATAGCAGGGATCTTTAAAAGGTCCCTTCCGACCCGAACCGCTCTGTGATTTTGACTTCTCTGCCTCGATAAGCTTTAAACCAGGGCCTGGTGTGTTAGTGCCTCTGTGGGAGGGAGCGGGACAGATCCATAAGGGCAGGGGTGGGTTTATCTTCTGTCCCGACTCGTTTATAAACATTTATCTGACCCATCTTGGGCTGAAGAGCTGTTGTGTTGGGTGCTCACTGCAAGTACGTTGTTGCCTGGACAATGCCTCCTCAAGGTCTGTTGGCTGGGGAGCTGGCGTGTTTTGTAGCTCTGTCGATGCAGCAGCCGTGTCGGAGGAGTTCGTCGTACATGTTTGTGTCACAGGGAGCTCTGCATCTTCCTCTTCAAAGCAGCACCAGCACAGACACCCGGCCTTGCCGCCGGTTATGGGGGGTTAGAGTTATTTGCTTCAGTTTGAAGTCGCTGGTGTTGCAAGATCGTCACAGGATGGGGGGAGAGAATGAGCATAAGCCTCTTGAAGGAAACTGTTCTTTCTCAAAGCTGGCAGGAGACATCCCGTCCCCCTATTGAGGCTTCACAGTAGGGTTTATTTTGTGGTGGGTGTATCTGCTCATGACAGTGGCATTAGCAAAGCTGCAGGGTCAGGCTTGGGGTCTGGCAGGTCCCCTGAGGTCGTGTGCCTGCCCTCTGGGTGGTGCCACCCTTCTCCTCTGCTGCAGATGGTGTGGGGCACTCCTCTGTTCACTTCTCCCTGCAGAGCCCTCCTGTTGCCCTGCCCCATCCGCCTGCGTGCACCCTTCGCTCCTCATCGCGTGGGGCTTCCTGCTCCCTTTGTAGCTCAGTCCTCTGCCCTTGTGCTTTGTAACTTTTTAACAATCTCTAGTGAACCTTTCTGTGCTGCATTAGATGAAATCAGCCATCGTCGTGTCTCTGCAGCGCTAGGTCAGTCTGCCAGCAAACAGCACGTCACGGTGCCGTGGTCACGGGCAGAAGGAGGTCACTGGGGTGGTGACACAGAGAAACGCAGATTTTGGTGGAGAAGCTGGAGCTGCAGGAAGGCAGCAGACGAGCTTTGCTGTTTTGGGTGTGTCATCCCTGCTTTGCACTGCCCAGAGCTGGTTGTTTCTCAGGGAGCAGCAGCCCTGGGGCGAGCGATGCCTGGGCACTGCGGGGAGGAGTTGGGAGTGAGGCTGATTCCCTGGCACTCGGCTGTGTTTCCAGAACGTCTGGCTGCTGTGGGACAAAATGCTTTGTCTGAGAGCTGTGGTTGCTTTGGGGAGGCAGGCTGGGCCACCTTCGTGTGGGTTTGATTAAATCCAGCAGCACTTAGAGAAGCTGCAAGCATCTCTGTTTGCCTTGCGCAGCAGTTCCGGGAGGTGAGGAGTTTGCACTTTGCCGGTGATGTTTTCTCAGCAGCAACCTCGCTGAGAAAGTTGTTAGAGGAAAAAGGAGGAGGAAGGGAGAAAAGGTTGTGTGCAAGGCAGCCGTGCTGCTCTCCCCGACGTGCCGAGCCCTGGTGTGGGAGGGGGTTGATGCCAAAGCAGATAGAGTCATAGAATCACAGAATGGTTTGGTTTGGAAGGGACCTTAAAGATCATCAAGTTGCTCAAAGCCTCATCCAGCCTGGCCTTGAACACCTGCAGGGATGGGGCATCCACAACCTCCCTGGGCAACCTGTTCCAGTGTCTCACCACCCTCATAGTGAAAAATTTCTTCCTAATGTCTAGTCTAAATTTACCCTCTTTTGGCTTATACCCGTTACCCCTTGTTCTCCCACTGCAGTCCCTGACACAGAGTCCCTCCCTATCTCTCCTGTAGGCCCCCTTTCAGCACTGGAAGGCTGCTATTAAGTCTCCTCGGAGCCTTCTCTTCTCCAGGCTGAACAACCCCAACTGTCTCAGCCTGTCCTCATAGGGGAGGTTCTCCAGCCCTCTGATGAATTTTGTGGCTCTCCTCTGGACTCTCTCCAACAGGTCCAGGTCTTTTTTATGTTGGGGGCCCCACATCTGAACACAGTACTCCAGGTGGGGTCTCACGAGCAGAGCAGAGGGGGAGAATCACCTCCCTTGACCTGCTGCTAATGCTTCTCTTGATGCAGCCCAGGACACGGTTGGCTTTCTGTGCAGCAAGCGCACACTGCCGGCTCATGTTGAGCTTCTCATCCACCAACACCCCCAAGTCCTTCTCCTCGGGGCTGCTCTCTATCCACTCTCCGCCCAGCCTGTATTTGTGCTTGGGATTGCCTCGACCCACGTGCAGGACCTTGCACTTGGCCTTGTTAAATTTCATGAGGTTTGCATGGGCCCACCTCTCCAGCCTGTCCAGGTCCCTCTGGATGGATCCCTTCCCTCCAGCATGTCACCACACCACACAGCTTGGTGTCATCAGCAAACTTGCTGAGGGTGCACTCCATCCCACTGTCCATGTCTCCAACAAAGATGTTAAACAACACTGGTCCCAGTACCGACCCCTGCGGAACACCACTTGTCACTGGTCTCCACTTGGACGTTGAGCCATTGACCACCACTCTCTGAGTGCAGCCGTCCAGCCAATTCCTTATCCAGCGAGTGGTCCTTCCCTCAAATCCATGTCCCTGCAACTTAGAGACAAGGATGTCATGTGGGACTGTGTCAAAGGCTTTGCACAAGTCCAGGTAGATAATGTCAGTTGCCCTTCCTCTATCCACCAGCGCCGTGGCTCTGTCGTAGAAGACCACTAAATTCGTAAGGCACGATTTTCCCTTGGTAAAGCCATGTTGGTTGTCACCAATCACCTGCTTGTTTTCCATGTGCCTTAGCATAGATTCCAGGACGATTTGCTCCATGATCTTGCCAGGCACAGAGGTGAGACTGACTGGCCTGTAGTTTCCCAGGTATTCTTTATTTCCTTTTTTAAAAATGGGGGTTATGTTTCCCCTTTTCCAGTCTGCGGGAATTTCACCAGAGTGCCACGACTTCTCAAATATGATGGATAGTGGTTTGGCAACTTCATCTGCCAGTTCCTTCAGGACCTGCAGATGTATCTCATCAGGTCCCATGGACTTGTGCACCTTCAGGTTCTTTAAATGGTCTCGAACCTGATCTTCTCCTACAGCTGGCAGTTCTTCCTTCTCCCAGTCACTGCCTTTGCCTTCTGCAACTTGGGCAGTGTGGCTCGAGCTCTTGCCAGTGAAGACTGAGGTAAAGAACTCGTTAAGTACCTCAGCCTTCTCTACATCCTGGGTCACTAGGTCTCCTGCTTTCTTCCGGAGTCCTGCCAAGCTCATGCAGCCCCTTTAGATGTAAAGCCGTGTGAAGCTACGGTATGAATTTCCTTGCTGGGGAGGAAAGTTGTCTTTCCTTGCTTTTAGAAATAATCTGCCACTGAAGATTGTTAGCCAGTTATTTTTGTCTTTGTAGAGACTTTCTGTTCCGCTGCAGAACGGGGTTCGGTTACTGGCTTCACAAGAAAACCAGAGACCCTCCTGGAGGTGCATGACACAAGTAAACTCCAGCATTTGGGCTGGAGTGGTAACGTAGAGCGAGAGGGAGAGCAGTTATAAATGGTGACTGAAAATCTGTGCTTGAGGCTGGAAGCCAAGGTCTGTGCTGTGGTCTTGTGGTCTTCAGCATTGTTTTCATCCTCAGAAATGCCTTCAGCCCTTCTATACTGGAAAAGGAGAGAGGGGAAGATGGGGGGCTGAATGGATGATGGGTTTGCTTAGTACCAGCTGGCAACGGCTGACATCTGTGAGTCACCCGCAGAGACTAGGGAAATAAGCAAGTCTGTTTTTTCTCAGTCCAAGGTAAGCCGGTGTGCTGCATGAGTGAGTTTTCTCACAGTTTATAACGAGGTCTAGTTGTCAGGAGATGCGTGAGATGTTGTCGGGCTGATGCTGTACCTCCCACTTGCCCGTTGGGTGCTTTGACTAGAGAAGTTGTCCCTCTGTTTCCTTACCTCCCCCTGCTTCCAAACCCTCTCTCCATTGCACCGGGCTTGGGGATGGTTGTTAATCCACGATATTCATTGCGTCCCCAAACTGTTGCATGAACAGAATGAGAAAAGTAAAACAGGATTCTGTGTGGTGATCATCGCTTCAGTTGTAACATCTCCTTACAGCTGCATTTTTTCCAGCGAAATATCTTCTTTTCTGACACCTCATCTCTAGCACACAGTGCTTGCCTGCAGCAGGGTATTTCTGCAGCCTGCAGAAGCAATTGCTGTCACAGCTTCTGCTCGGTGCTGCTAGATGTCTTTTGTGTGACAAACGTACAAAAAAAAAGCAATCTGTGGGAAATATAAACCCATTTATATTATGAAACCATAATGACGAATCAATAATAATAATAATGAAAAAACTGGAAGCAGCCTGGCTCTGACATCAGATGGCATTCATCTGCTCTGCAAACTAGAAGGCTTGCGCAAGTCCTGCGGAGCAGGAGATCTCCATCAGCACTTAGGGACAGGAGGAGGGGAGCTGCACCGGTCACTGCTTCCCTCCCATTTAGCAGCCTCCTTTCTGCCCCTCTGCTTAGGTGTGAACTTCAGTGCACTGACTGTTGAGGAGGCTTTGCTGAACGAACAGCCTTGATCTGGGACTCACCGTCTTGCCTTTTCCCTTGGCTTCCCTCTGTGACGTTGGAGAGGTCTCCTGCAGCCGCGTGCCGGTACCTCCGCTGCGGTGCCAGGGCTAGGCAGGAGCGTGCAGGCGGGGGTGAGGTTGCCTTGGCATCCTTCCCCTTCACCAGCCAGTTCTTATTAATGTCACTAATTACTGTTCTCTCCAACGCTTACAGGATTTGCCAGTTCCGTGTGCCGATGGGTATTGTGTTCTGGCTCCTTGTCGGTGCCGGAAGAGCAGCTGATGCTCTGACCGTGCCTGTTTGCCGTGAGAGGCTCTGTGCGTGTCCAGGAGTGCGATGTGCGTGGGGTTTGCCCTCTGGGTGTGGGCTGACAGATACTGTGGGACAGACCGCTCCGCAGTGAATCGTTTTTTTCCATCCAGATATGTTGTGAAAGCACCCAGGCAGAAGGTGAGGTTTGCGCGTGGTCTGGGTTGGAAAGCACAGCATCACTGCAGAGCAGCTGACGCAGGCACAGCCTTCTCCTTCCCCTAGCCCGTGCTGGGGACTCCTGGTCGAGCTCCCGGCTGCTCATGCTGCTGCCCTGCCCGCTTGCTTTGCTGGCTCCCCCGTGGCGTGCGGCTGCCTCCCGTCCTGGGTGGGGTGGGAAGAAGCTGTTTTTGTCTTGGTTTCTGACCATGAGCAAATCTGTTGTTTTCTTAATGTACGGCAAGAACAGCCTGTGGCAGCGGATTCCTTCTGGATAATTGCTGCTCTGCTCTGCCACAGATTGCTCTCGGAAGCAGTGCAGTAGTGCCTCTGCTGCGCTGCCCGGTGCCTCCTCGGGCCTGAGCTGTTTGATGGATTTATTGCTTTAAGGCATCCGCGCTCAGCCAGGGAATCTCATCTGCTCTCTGTGCGGCTGTTTGGCGCTGGGTAGGTGGATTGCCGGGTCTGCTGTAGTCACTGAGGTGCCAGACGTGTGCTTTCAGCGCTGCCCTCGCTGTGCTGCCAGCAGGTCTGCCTGCGCCTCCGTTTCAATTCTTGCGTCACTTGGAGGAGGAGATAACGCAGGGCTGGGTTGCAGATGACTTTTTTTATTAACTGGAATTATGTTCCCAGCTGACCAGAGGTGTGTGTGCACCCACGGGAATGGGAGTGGAACATTTCACCATTTGTGGGGGCTCGAGAGAGAAGCAGGTAGGTGGACGCTGCTGTGGGAGCGTTGAGGGATGAGGAGGGGTTGGTCTGGCACGCTGAACTCGAGCCTTCAGCTTGCTGTAAGAGCAAAAGAAGCTCCTTCTGTGAATGTCCATCCTGGATGGATCCCATCCCAAAATGGCATCGCCTTGCGTGTGGCCTGCAGGGCCCCTTTGATGGTAGGAGAACAGAATCTGCACGGAGCTTTCCTTATCCCATAGCAAGTGAAATGGATTTGTTATGGAAAGCGATCTTTCCTGAAAACCTGGTTCATCCAGGGCTGGCTGGGTGGTGCGGCAAGCACGCTGGAGGAGCCGGAGTCAGGGTGGAGCTGTTTCCACCTCGTTTCCCAGGGTTTCCCGGGGTTTATCGCACCCTGCAAGCAGACGTGCTCTCTACGCTGGAGCTGAAAGCAGAGCTGGTCAGCAGAGCACCGCCTGTTCCCATTGGACTTTCCTTCCTTAATTTTTTAGTGTGAAAGCCCTCTTTTTGAAGGAGAACCGCAATGAGACAGGGAACAGCAAAGGTAGGAGTGCCTCCATTTGCTAGCAGGCTGTTGCAGGTGTGTCAGCGTCGGCGGGAGCCAGCCCTGAGTCAGTGCCCCAGTCTCCTGGTGACTCCCGTGGCAGAAGCCCAAGTCGTTCTCCGACATGCCTGAACCGCGGGGAATTTCCAGTAACAGAGTTTCGCCTCCTGCAGTGGCTGCGTAGGGAACAGTGTGTCATCCTCGTCCTCCTGTACGGGTGACCAGCAGCTCAGTTCACAGGGGGTGCAGGCAAGGGGTGGTGGTGGCACCTCTCTTCCTCCCAAAGCAGGTGGAAAGTTGATTTACTCTAGCACCCTCGACCCTAGCTCTCTCCTTCTTTCCCCTTTGTTGTTTTTGAGATGGAACAAGTCACAGTAGTTGCAGCTGCCTGTTGAGTTTGATGAGATTCTCATGCAAATCTGGAGGCTGTGCTGTTCTCCTGGCAGGTCTGTGTGCATGCATTATCCACGGCTTCGTTGTACTGGGAAGGGATCTATTTTCTGAAACGCGGTTTATTTTTAGTCAAGGCTTTCCCTGTCTAACTGGCAAAAGTTCAGCATTTGCAGCACAATTTGCAGAAGAAGCGATTTCACCAAATACTCAGTCTGGGGGAAGGGAGAGGAAGTGTTGCATTAGCTAGCGAAAAGGCTAAATGCTGACTCGAGGATATAGCTGTTGACGCTGCTGTGAGAGCCTAAGGATGGGTAACGCAAGGTGAGAAGGGTCCGGCCGTGCCGTGCATTGCACCATTGCGCTGCGCCTGTGCTCGGGGCCGGTGGAGGCTCGCCGAGGGCCGAGCTTTGAGATGATGGCGTGCCCGTGTGTGAGTACTCGTCAGACACCCTGAAACAAAGGGGGTGGCCTGTGGGACGCCTTGGGGCAGTGCTGCAGCTGTCCCCTCCTCTCCTCCCCAGCCGCTACTCTGGGGACAAGCTGTCTCCGTGCATCTCGTGGCTTTCACTAGCTGCTCCACACCACTCTGGGTCTGGAACGGGTTTCTCAGGTGGGCAGCTGCCCTTCGGAGGTGCAGAGATCTTTTCCTCTTCTTGCGCCTCCCCTGACGTTTCCACCGCGCTCTTTGCGAGGCGTCTCTGTTAGCGTTCGCTGCTGATGCTGCAGACACCAGCCCTCTGAGGGTGACACCAGGGAGCGGGTGACTGTGTTCAAAGCCTTTGATGCTTACAGTGAGGCTTGGCTCCACGTGTGGGCACATCAAGGAGCTGGTTGCTGCTGTAGGTTAACTTCTGCAGTTTGCTTTATCCTTTTTGTTTTTTGCCCCCCACTTATAGCAGACTATTGCACAGCACCTTTGCCACGGTTCCATTAAGAAACAAGGAGAAATTGTTGATTCTCAGTTTTCTTCTGAACGTTTGGAAGCCAGAAGAAAGGGGAAGTAGAACGAGGGTTTTGGTGTATTCTGCGTTCGGTCCGAGTGGGAGTACATTGCCTGCAGGTGACAGAGCCCTATCTGTGTGAGTGAGGTGGGGGGTGGAAGCTTTAAGTGCTGTTTCAGTCACCATGAGAATCAAGGTGAGAGCACCCATCTGCTGTCTACAGCAGTAATCTTCCCAGGGGAATTAAGATTAAATTAGATAATTTAACCTGATAAAATAATTTATGCAGTGGGGGAAATCTCTGCCACCTCCTGCTGAGCTTCCTGAGAAGACTGGGAAAAATTAAGTGCTGAAACCAACCCTCTTCTCTCCTGGGGACGGGGCTTATGTTTTCCTAAGACCTCTTATTATCTTCCTGTTGAAAAACCATCTGTATCAGCTAATAAATTAGGATTGTTATAGCTACTCATTTTCCCCTGGTTCCCTGGGGACTTGCTCTTTGCAAACCCATTTGCAAATCCCCCATCGGTGTGGGATGCAGAACATCTTGCACGTGTCCCAGCATTGCTGCGGCGGTTGGCCTCGTGCTGGCCCTACCCCTGATGACCTGTGAATATAGAGGTTTCCTCAGTTTGAAGCTTTTCCTTAGGGAAAGTTTGTGGGTGGTTGCTTTTTGTGTCGTCCTTTCCTTCTTTCCTTTTCCTTACATTGCTAATTATTTCAAGGGAGCTCCTATCTTATTAGTGCTTTCTCCCTGAAAGGTATTTCTCTTCCTCTCTGTCTCTTGGCCTCGGAGGTCAGAAGAACCTTGGTGTGTTAGGAGAGCCAGTCTCTACCTTAGATGGCCTTAAGCACTTGGCTATTCAGTTTCCTTTTGCAGTGGCTTGTTATGAACTGAGCAGGAATGTCAGGGCATCCCTGGGTCAGCTTTTCTTCTGACCCCCGGGTGAAAGCAAAGGAGGGTTTTGCTCCAGCAGCTGGGCGCTTGGAGGACGAGGTGTGCACCTCGAGCTTGGAGTGCTCTGATAGGAAAATATTTCTCCTATCGGTGAATTTTTGCTGATATAGTTGAACTATGCTTTGAGTATGTGGGTGTATATTGTAATCTGCTGTGAAAGTGTCTGTCCTGGCTTGGACCAAAGGTGCATCTGAACTGCTGGTGCCCACAGCAATGCCGTCTCCGCTGGGGTGGAGGACCTGCTCTGGAAGGAGCTGGGTGGGCCTGATTCAAGGCTCCATCTGCTCCAGCCTGACCTTTTGTCTTGCAGATGTGCTGGGTTTGGAGCAGGCTGAGAGCTGCACTGGGCTGGCAGCCTCCGGCACCAGGCAGTCGGGCAGGTGGGGAGCAGCCACCTCTGCGGCTGATTGCTGATCCCTGGGTCTGCAGGTGCGGTTGTGGCAGTGGGAAGGCTCTCTCCGGGCTGCCTGTGGTGCAGGACGGAGCTGACTTCTGCAAGGCTCAGATCACCGTTTTACAAACCTTTGCACAGATGAGCAGTTGTGGCATGCAGATCTGCTCCTTGGGCATTTCACAGCTCATGGTTACCCAGCCGTCTAAGCGTCACAGCTCCAGTTTAAGTGTCTTTCCATTTACTGTCGCATGCAGAGATCTCACGTAGCCCTCGTGAAGGGTCAGCCTGTCTAAATTGCTGCTTATCCCTTGGGGTTGGTCTGCGTTGCTCTGTAATTACTTGCCATGCATCGCACGCTTCCCAGCAGCTCTCGCCGCAGTTTTTAACCAGGAGGATACGGCACAGTGGGCAGATGGACACGGCTGCTGGTAGTGCACAGCGGGAATGGTTTTAGTCTTTCCTGATCCTTGCACGAAGCATACTCTCCAGGCAGATCCCATTGCGACCCTTGATGAAGTTCCCCTTTCCTTGGCTGACTTGTTGGAAAAGCCTTTTCACTGCAAGTTTGGTTTGGAGAGAGAAACACCCACGCAGATGGCTGCTCTTCAGTTGTCGTTCACACTGGGGTTTTTTGTTCCTTTTTGCATTACCCTCAGGTGGAACCCAGGCTTGCTGCCAAAACACATAGCCTAGACTTGGAAAGAAACTAAACACTAGAGATATTCTGTTTTTTTCTCTCTAAGCTAGAAATGCAAGAGACTATCCAATATTTTATCAGTTCACAAGGGATTGTGTTGCTTTTTCTTTTTTGGCTGAGTTTCCGTGTAGCTCACTTATTTGTTTTTCTCGGGTAAAGGATACAGCTTTCGTTAAGAGCTGTTTTCGCTGTGTTTTGCTCCTTGCTTGAGACTGCTTGAATGGTGCCACCAGTGCTCTGCTTTGGAGTCCCGCTGGTCTCATCTGATAAGGGTGTTTTTGCTTTATTTCCATCCTAAGTACCTCAGAAGAATTGCTGGATTGTTAAATAATAAAAGGTATTTTTGGGTCCTTGAGATATTGTAACTGCAGGCGAGGGAAGGAGAGCAATACGATTGCTGGAAGGCTTGGGTTTGGTGCGCTGGTGATTTATGAAGCTGAAGTTAGGGCCTCTCGCGTGGGTCTTTTGCAGGGATGCAGGATGCTATGGATGGCGCAGTCCCCGTGAGCTCCAGTGTTGTAGCCATGCAGGACCTTTGGGCTTGCATTGCTCCTGGCTCTTTAGCCAGTGGAGGAGAAGCAGAGTGGAGTCGTGGCTGGCCAGCGTGCCGCTGGGGTTGGACTCTGCTCTCAAAGTGCCCACACTGGGCTGGCAGGGTGCAGGAAGACAAGGCTGAGGAGGGTGGAAATGGCAACCTGAAGGCAAAGGTTTCTGGTGGGCTTCTAAAACTGCAGCTTGCTGGCCACTTTGTTGTGTTCGCCAGCCCTGCAGATGGCTGTGGCAGGGCCCATGGCAGGCTTTGGTGGGCTGTGAAGATGCTGGTGCAGGGAGGTGGTTGGTACTTCCAGGTGTGTTAACTCGTTCCTGAAATACCCATTTAAAAAAAAAAAAGTGTTGTCTAGTGGAGCTGCTTTTGGGGCCTTGCTGGCCATGCTTTGAGGGGAAATAGGGCTGTCTGGAGGCTGCTCCACAAGGACGGGGACTGGTACCTGTGTGGTGTGCAGTGATGCTGGTGGTGCTGCCTTCAGCCCCCCGTGTTTCCAACACCTCTGTGTTGCATGGAGAGGACCACTCCGAGGGGGAGCGCAGTCTCCCGGTGATTTAGCAGGTTGCATCTAAATGTGCTGAGACTTATCACTGCAAGATCCGTAACGACTTGAAAGATGCCCCTGCTGTCTCTGTCCTGCAACGAGGATCTTTTAAAGCAGAGATCTGTGGAAGAAGGAGGCGAAGCAGCAGACAAATTTTCTTTAAGTAACAGGAGGGCAAGTGAGATGTTTGCTGCTGTTCCCATCTGCAGCCCCGTATTTATTCCACGTGTGCATCGCCCATCGTGGGACAGCCCTCAGCCTTACATCAGGAGGTGCAGCTTGTTTCTGAGCTGCGGGAGGATGCAGTGGGGCTCACACGGCGATGAGGCAGCTCCTTCCCTCCACAATCAATCCTTCGTTCCTTGCTTTCTGCTCCCAGTGCCATGCTAAGCGGAGGCAGTGTCGGGGCAGGGTGCCAGCAGCCAGCCCGAGGGGGGTCCCAGGCGCGGGTGGGAGCCACAGGAGCAGCTGGGTGGGGATGACGGGGGGCTGCAGCCCTGTGTGGCACACCCCTGCAGCTCCTGGATTAAACTAGGTGAAAACCAGGCTGGTGGGAGCTGGGATGAACAGTTCAACCACAGCGATTTTCCTTTTGATCTTTGTTTCCTAGTGTGCAACTGCTGTAGCTCCTGTGTTGCTTTTAGCATCCTTGATTTCTCAAAGTATGTTTTTCTTTTTCTTTCTTTCCTGAGGGTTTTGGGCAGTGTTTTCCAAAGCTATTGTGGTGGGCATTTCCCCTTCCCTCCCAGCAGCAGCTTTCATTTTTGAATTAATAGCTCAGCATTGTTCACATTGTCTTCCAATTTTAGGGGCTTTTTTTTTTTTTCCTCCCCCTTTTGACTTCAGTTAAAGCAGTCTCCTAAATGCTTCTGGAGTCCCTCAGGTCACTTTGCAGAAAATACTTTTTTCCTCTTACAGAAGGTCTCGTATTTAAAGCTCCAGGCAGGAAAACTGCTTTTGTAGTGCTCCCATTTGAATTTCTCCAAGCGTCATTCTTGCAGGCTTTTTGCTTGGGTTCAGGCCAGTTTCAGTTCAGATCCCGCTCAGTTCAGCTTTAAGCAGGACTGCATAAGCTTGATGGAGTTGCCTTTTGTTGAAACATTTCTAAAGATGTAACAAAACCCTGCTACTTCTGGTTTCTACATAGCATCCCGCCTGTTAAATCTGTTCTTCCAGCCCAGTGCCTATTTTCCCCCTGCAATTCCCTGCGGCAATGACAGGTTATTGTTAGGATCTGTAGGGTATGTGTTTGCCAGGCTTGGCACAGCTTTGCGCTGAAGATGTTTTTCTCTACCGGCACTGAACTCGGAAGCTGGACCCTATGATCCCCATGATGGACATTGCAAACCTCCCGTGCTTTGTCCAGAGCATGATCTTCCGGCTGTGCAAGCCTTAAGTTTGCTTCCCTCATTTAAAATGAGCTGTAATCATTAATTTCTCCACTCAGATTTTTTTGGAACTGATTTTTTTGGGCTTTATTTGCCTTTTTGGGTTTTCCCCCTCCCGTTGGAGCCCTGCACGCTGGTGAAAGGCTTTGGGTTCTGCCAGCCCCGGTGGATGGTGTTGGTGGCGTAGCAGTGGTGTCGCCTCGCATGGGTCTGACTTCTTCGCCTCTCTGCTAACAAACATTGGTCTTGTCGAGGGGACGAGATCTCCTTGCCCGCGGGGTACCATGGTATCGTGCCCCTTAAGACAGGAAAAAAAAATTTTAAAGAGGGTGGAGGGGGAGAATGGGACACATGTAGAGATTAATAACTTTTTCAAGTCACTGTTCTCATTCATCCTTTGAATTAGTTTTTTTTTTTTTGTTCCAGTGTAGCACCAGAATTTTGCAATAAAATCCACATGTCAGAAAACAGTGGTGTGTCTTCTAGTCAAAACAGCCTCCATGTTGTCTGACTACTTCAGTGGTCATAGAGAAATGTCTGGATTGAGCAACCGGAGGCTGGATGCATGCTGAATTCATTAGTTTCTCCCCTTTGTACTGTAATGACAAAGCTGTTAGAGAAACCACATGAGAGTAACGGTTCTCAGAGCATCTCTTCTGAGTTCATGTGTTTAAAACTGCAGACTCGAGTACTTTTAATCACAGTTTAAGCCCTTCTGAGTTTTTTGGGGAGGTGCTTTTCCTTGGTTAGGATTTGTGGCAGGGCAGCTGCAGGAAGCACGCTTGCTGCTGGTGATGGGTTGCTCTTCGAGCAGGGGAGGTCGTGTCCTCCTCTTTCAGCCCTTGACCTCTTCACAAGTCATGCCTTGCTGTGTCAGCCCCTTTGAAAAGCTTGGTGATGGGTTTGGAGGGTTATTAATTATTTTTCTTTGAAACTATGCAGTGCTTGATATTGACCTGTAGTAATACTCCAAGCAGGGTAATGACTTCTGTTTTCCTAGGAGAAGATGCCCTTTCTTTCCTTCTTTAACCTTGTTTCACCTCTAAGCAGGTGTTTCTTTGACTGTTTTCAGATACCAGCCAAAAATCCTGGTGCTCAGCCTTCAGAAGGCTTTATGTGTTGGTTAGATGAAGGAATAGTTTGATGACCTAAGTACGTCACAGCAGCATCCCTTAGGTAGGTGTAGTCACGATTACCTAAACATGCCAAAGGTGTCAGGTAAGAAGTTGGTTATGCTCCTCCTTGAAAAAGCCTGGTTAGAATTAGAGGTCAATTAAAAAATGTAATTTTCAGAAGAGCTTGTAATTGACAGTTGCCTGAATGCTGAGTTCAGACAGTTATTTCTGTCTGAAATTAATTCAGAACATTATTTCCGAGTGAAAACACCGTTTCCTTCTCTTTCTGCCACCAACACTGGAGATGCCCTTCAGGGTTCTAACACAAGACAAGTAGTCGCAGCATCTCCATGCTGCAGTGGTGTCTTTCTTTGATTCTTTTTGCCTGGTGTATTAAAAACCCTCCAGGCAGGCTGGCTTGTGTTTAAATTAGCTGGTCCTCTGCCTCCGTTCAGAAGCTCTCTTGGATTAATGGTTAGTGTTAGCCCTGAGAGAGAGAACATTTCTGCAAGCAGCCTGCTGCCAAGGCTATCGTTATGTTAATTGGGGAAAAAAAGTAAAAAAAGAAAAAGGAAAATAAATCATATCCAAGGACTGTACAGCTTGCTTGAGCTTTCTAGCCTTAGAGGTTTGGCAGGCATGTTGTGACAAAGACTCCTGCTTTCCTGCTGGAAACCCTTTGGATTAAACTTTCTTTAAGTCGAGGGGCTTTGTACGTCTGGTATGGAAAAGCCTGCGAGCGTGCTCAGCTCACAGCATCTGTGGAAAAACCAGCTGCTGGGTCTGCTTGTGAGTGCTTGTCCTGGGGATCTGCCCAAAGCCTGTTTTTTCCATCGCTCGAGCACAGTATCGGGCTTGGCACACAGTTTGCAGCTGGCACACCTTTTCAAGAGCCTATTATTGTAGCCCTGCCATAGCTCGTTAATGATGCTGTTGGGGTAATGACAGTGGTATGGCTAGAGTGGCTCCTGTGCCTGTAGGACCAAGGATCGTTTTGGTTCTGTCCTTCCATGCTGGCGTGCTGCAGAGGTACAAGGCGGTTCTGTTCTGCTGTGCTTGCTCCCTCATCGTGTTTGTACAGGTACCCATGATAAAATAATCTCCTGCTATCCCTAGTAAGATTGCAAAAGCTGCAAGGATGAGTTATGAGAAAACAGACTCGTTGTTAATAATTTAGAAGCTAGGTGCCTAATGCTTTCCTAACAGTTGTCATTGCACACCTGAAAACATGATTCATGTGTTGATATGATACGAACACCCTGCAGAATGCATACAGTGTAGATTTTTACCTGCGCCAAACCGTACGTGTAGGCTTAGCTATTCGTATTCTGCTGAACTGTATATCTGATGAACACCTGGATATTGGACTGAGCTGGAGAAGTCACAGCGCTCATACTTACCGAGCACTGTGTGAGCTGTATTGATCGGCAAACTGGGCAATCATTGCGTTTTTGGTGGGAAATGTGACCCTACCAAAGACAAGCCTTTGGATTCGTTTCGGTTGCATGTTATTTTCATTCCAAATCTGGCATTACACTTTCTGAAAGTAGCAGGGAGCTGGATGTTTACTGGATGCTGTTGAGTTCTTGAGGGGATTTTTGGGACACCCTTCGCAGCAGAGAGGTGGGGAGCGGTCAGCCTCTCGGTTTGGTGTCCCCGGGTGTGCTCTGCCTACAGAGCAGATGATGGAGGGCACCAGCGTGGTGTGTGCTTTGCAGGCTCTGCACTGATGCACTCCGCTTGGTTTGAGATGTATGGAATTGCTGTATCTTTTCCCTGGAGGCTGAGCTATTTGTCTGCCCTGGAACTGAAGAGAAAACCAGCCGTTATTAGCAGATGAAAAAGAGCAGTCTGCCAGCCCGCCTAATGCACGGGGTATGCCACAGCCCGGAGCTGGGTTTTTTGTTAAGATCAACTCAAAAAAGAAAAGCAAGTAAAGCTCTGAACCTCCCAACAAAACAGAAACCAAAACTACCAGAGGAAGCATCTGCTGTTCAGATGAACTGATATTAGGTGAGGGAGGAAAAAACAAGTCATCAGAGACCTCGGAAGGCTTACTGCTTTGGCCAGAAATCTGCAGTCTGGCGATGGCAGGCATTTCATAGTGCAATGGTGGTGATGCGGGTTTTCCTGTGGTGCAGTCCTAGCCCAAAGCAGGCTGGATGATGGAGTGGTGGGAGATGCTGAGTTAGGATGCAGGAAAGCAATGTCTCAGGTCTTGCTCTGTTTTAGACAAGTTGAGATGCACCTCTGCAGGGCACCTCCAGTTCTGTTCACCACCGTGGTTCTGATGCGATGAGGAGTGAAGAGGAAGGGAGCCTGGTCCCAGCATTCGTCTCCATTTTCGGTGGTAAAGCAAGGCGCAGCACCTGTGTGCCAGCACTGAAGGACCCTGCACAGCATCTCCCCGTGGTGGTACCGTGTGAGCGCTGGTCGCTTAGCTTCGTGCTGAGGTGGCTCGGTGTATTTGAAAGTCTGGCACAAGGCAGAGGT
>WKFP01013887.1:102629-113080 GCA_011057875.1 Pterocles orientalis
CCTCCGAATGTTTCCATTTCAGAAAGGAGGAAGATGCTGGTGCCAGCAGACAGACTTCAAAAGCTGCCATGCAGGAAAGTGTCACGGTTCTGAGGTGTTAGGAATGAGCAAGAAAAAAAAAAAAACCAAACACCAAAACCCCTTAAACTTTTACTGCCTTGGAAAGATAACAGAAAAACTTGATTCTTTGCTCCTCCGGCTGTTGTCATGCTAAAATACTGGAACTGAATCATCCTGTCATCCTCCCCTAAAAAGCATCGGAGAGATTTAGGAGCACTCGGTAGTTTTTAAAGAAAATACGATGTTTTACCTATTGAATGCTGCAGTTGCGCCGTCATACTCGATGACTTCAGACGGGACGTTTGGGTGCCACTGGGCTGCAGGACACAGATACGGGCTCTCTTTCTCCAGCTGCCTTCACTCTGCCCGTGATTTTCACGCCGCGGACCCAGTGGTACCCAGTAGTCACGCTCACCCCCATCCCTAGTGCCCAGCTCCAGCCATGCTGGTGGAGCTGAGTTTGAATCAGGCGATGTTTTTCTGTCCACGCCTCCCGAGAGCCTGTTAAGAGGGAAGGGCAGTGGCTTTTTTTCAAGAGCAGCTGAATGCAATGCCCCAGTTACCATGGTTTTTTAAATGGAGTACTTCAGAGGATGTACAAAAGCATCTTTAGCACTTGCAGTACAAGGAGAATGAAAGGACTGAGATTATGTCAGCACTGCAGAGGAGGCTTAAATGAGTGTCATTCATTTATTGTTAGGAGATGACCCAATTTGGATTGTATTTATGGAGTGGGAGGGGAGCACGGACCTGTTTCAGATGGCTTTTGAGGCTTAAATGTTCTTACGGGCTTTGTGTAGGGATTGCATTGGCTCCCGCTGGGTAAACAGAGCCCTTTGGAGGGTGTTCCCCATGTCCTGCCCTTCCTGGCTAGACGTGCGCTGCCAGAATGGGTTGATTCATGCCACGTCTCTCCACGCGGCGTTGTATTGCACAGGGGAAAAAATGAGTTGTCAGGCAGAACCTGCCCAGCTGTTTTTTATTTTTTCTATTGCACTTTGTCACAAGGCTTTCCAGCCCTGCAGTTACTGTGTACCTTGCAGACCAGTTCCAGCCGAGCAGATCCTTGGCCGAAGGCTGTGACCCTGCAAAGGATGGGTGAAGGTAACAGGTCATTAAGTGTGCAGACAGTGGGGCGCTTCTCTTTTGGCTTTTCCCCCCCCCTTCCTGTAAAATGATGGGTGATCTGTTTTAAGCACCACCTGTGACTCCATCCTCTGTCCCCGTCTTTTCTCCTGGCTGGGATGGCAGTGAAGATCTTCCTTTTCATCTTCAAGGGCTTTGAACGTTGGGCGCTGGGGTCTGCTGCCACTGTCTGCATCCCCCTCTGGAGAGCTCTTACCTGTCTCATCAACAATCTGGGTCCTGCTGGCAGGAATATACCATCTGCAGGTCCTGTGGAGGATGTAACTGCTCGGATTTTTTTTTTTTCCCCCCTCACCATTGCAAGGGTTCCTGTAGTCATTCCATCAAGCGTAACCCTGATGATGCAAACTGCTTTGAGAAGTGTCCGGAGCAGGAGCTGCTCTGGGCTTAAACCGATCTGCAAATCTGGGAGGAGGAAGGAAGAAGATAAGCAGGGAAAACCCAAGTGGAACCGGAGCTTGGAGAAGCTCAGCCTTTCCAGCAGGTGCTTCTTTCTCATGCGAATGGGCTTTGTGTGAAGACGGGTGGAGATCTGCTTTCGGCAGAGCCAGAGTTGTGTCCTGCAGCTGACTGGTGCTGTAAGCCCGTGCCTCTTCCTGCGGAGAGCTGCGTCTGCCTCGCATCCTCCACAGCCTGCTTTTGAAGGGAGCCCCTTCCCCACAGGGAGGGGGAGAAAGCCATCCATCCCTTCCTGCAGCTCTCCCAGCACCCCCGGGCTGGTCTGCTCCGGGGGAGCTGCACCCCAGCCCTGGTGGGGATCAGCAGCGTGGTCACCGGCGTCCTTGCTGGAGGAGGAGAGGGCTGCAAGCATTTGGAGGGGCTTGCTCCTTTGGAGACACCGTCAGCCAGAAAGCCTGGATGTGTCCCAGCACGGCTCCATCCCAGCCCAGGTCACACCGGCTGACTCCTGCGTCAGGGGAGGCTGTTGCTGTGTAGGAGTCGGCATCCCGTGCTCTTAGGTTTGCAGAGAACCTGCTGTCCAGGAAAACTTTCTTGTCGGTAGAGAAGGTGTCAAAATGCTGTTCAGTGTGGGTGTCCTGCGCAGCGGGAGGTGCGGGCGGGTGGGTGGTCTGGTGGGGCAGGTCCCTGGGGTCTGCCAGAACACCAGGGGCAGGGCAGCACCAAGGCACCTGCAGCGACTGCAGAGTTTAGTGTGTTTGGGCAGCCTGGCTTCTTTCCCTGCCTTTCCTCGGGGTACAAATGACAGTTTGGGATAACTGAAGACTTCACGCAGAAAGTCTCTCTAGCGTGGGAGATGCGAACCCCAGTTCAGGCTTGGACATGTCCCTTTTCTGTCCCTGGGAGCTTTAGGCTTGTTATTGTTTTCAGTCTGTTTTTCTTCCTGATTTTTGTTTTACAAATCAAATTTGATGATGCTGATCCAAGTAAAGGATAATGAATATTAAGTACCTTGCCCTGCCTCTTGCACAGCCACTGCTGTGTGTAGTTAGTAGCTGAATGGGAGGTGAGGCAAGACGGAGCTCGTTTTGCTTCCCTATCACTAAGCTGGCTCTGCAGGACCTAGCAGTAGGATGGGATTGTAATCGTGTGCGATGTTGTGGTCTTTAGGGCAAGACTACAGGAAATTCATTGTATTGCTTTGAACAGGATGGAGCCTTTCACGTGATTATTTTTTTTTTTAACTTTAATTCTGTAATCTCGATCCATTATCTAATAGCAGGAAGACTCCCTAAACTGGGAAAGCAGATTTAATCTCCTTCGGGAGCAAAAGGCTCCGTCTCGGTCTGTCTGTGCCTCGGTGTGGAGCAGCTTGTGCCGCAGATGCTGGGGGTTGCTGTGCCCAGGGCAGTGCATGGCATCGCCTGTTAACTTGCATTAGGGCTGGAGGGGTCTTTGGTGAGAGACTTTGTCTTTCTGCCTCACCTCTTTCTGCTGACCTGAGAAGTCGCTCCAGAGCAGCTTTTCACTGTGTCTTCTCACTCGGTGGAATCTGTCTGTCGGGACATTTATCTGTCCTGCCTGGTAAGCTGAACCCTTCCAGGGCACAATGGGATTTCAGAAGGAATTAAAAAAAAAGTCTGTAATGTTGGTGGCTTTGCATTGGGAAGATTGATTACTGCTTTTTCCTTCATCCTGATAGCTGTTCTCCTGGCCTTTTCAGGTGTGTGCAGATTATAATCTAATTTCCTCTTGAATTTAACGGCTTTAAAAGGACTAAAATCAGCATCTAGTTGGAGTTGTGACTGGGATGGGGAAGCTTGCAGGCGTTTATCTTCTAGAACACATCATGCTTCAGGTGCAGAGGGGAGCGGAGAGCTGCCCTGGAAAGCAGTCCGCTGGGCGTTTTCAGCCGGAGTCGTGTTCCAAGCCCTGTGGGTAGTGTTTTGGGATACTCTTTTAACCTCACCTGGGACCCTCAGCTGTTAAAGGGCACAGCTGAGGCTGCTCCGTTGCCTTGCCCAGTTTGAGTCACACGTGCTGTGGTCCACAAGCCTGGAGAGGTTCTGCTACCGCGCTCCTCCGTGATGCTTTTGTTTCAGTTCCACCCCTGCCTGCTTTTCCCTAATAACCTCTTGCCCTGTTTCAGCTCCATTTTTCTGGGATAGAAACCCCCCAGGGTTAATTTCTCCTTGCTGGAGAGATGCAGTCCCAAGGGAAGGCAGGTGGGACGCTGGCGGTCCCGCCAGCTTCTCGTACGCTGGCATCCCGTCAAGGGTAGACCCGGTACGTCTGGTGGCTTGTCACTGGAGATGATGAAGAGGAGGGTCAGTGTGTTGCCACAGGGCGGTGAGGCTCAGGGGATGCAGGGAACAGCTCCTTGGAAAGTTGGGCTGCAGCACTTCAAGTGTCCACAGAGCCCCCGTGGACATACCCGTGCCCCACTCTTAGGTCTGGTTCGGAGGTTGTGGTGCAGACGGGAGGGCCGTGGTGCTGCCGTAGGGAGTGGGTGACGTCCCTGAGCATCCCTGGCACGTCCGGGTGAGGAAGAACCCGGAGTCTGACATTGCCTTGCTCATCACCCGTGGGGACTCTTCGTCGTTGCTCCCGAAGCCCGGAGGAGCACGAGCTCTTTTCTCTGAGGCTTCTGCGAGACAAAAGGCAAAGTGCTCCAAACCACAACAGCTTCCAGCCTAAAAATACCATAAAAGGCTGTGTCCTTACAAGCTGGGCATGGGAGCAGTTCCCACCCCCATGAGCGCGGCGTGAGTCACCGGGCGGTCGCGCTGCTTTCCCTGGGGATGCCCGGGGAAGATGCTGCGAGGAGCAGAGGGAGGAAGGGGAACCGCTCCGCAGAGGAAATGATGAAGAAGAGGATGACACACACACACAGAGGCACACGTGAACTCAACCAAACTGCTGGATGGTTTTGCTTTCGTTAGTATATCTTTGTAGGACTTGCAGCAAATGCTGTTTGCTGATGATTTGAGCTTAAGGTGTTTGCAGTCAACTCTTCTGAACGTGCAGAGAGCCCCGGTTTGCTCTTAGGAAGAACAGTAATTGCCGCATGAATAACATGAAGCTGGAAAACCCTTCTCATGTGGAAGTACGTTTTATTTCTTCTCTTTAGGCAAAGTTTTTCTCTTCCTGTCCTCCCTTCTCGTTTGCCTCCTCCTCTCTCCTCCCCGGGCGCAGAAATAGGCTGTGTTTCCTTGTGACAGATGGTGTGCAAACACATCCCGCTTGCGCTGTGCGCTGCTCTTATCGGGGCTTTTTATCCAGCGTGCAGGTATTGGGGAGTCAGCTTGGGTTTGTTTTGGTTTCTTTCCTGAGCTGCCACCCCCTGCCCTGGCCCTGGCCGTGGTACAGTTATTGTTTTCCCTTTTCCTTTCCTTCTGCTGGATGAAGCCTCGGCTATCGGGGGTTTACCGGATTAAGTTTGTCAGTGGGAAATTCTATAAAAAGCTTCCTTTATTTAGCTGCCAGCCCAGCAATGACATCATGTGGGCATGGCTTCCAAGTTCCTCCGGGCTGAGCGGATGGAGGGAGGCGGTGGCCGGGAGGCTGAGCTCTGCCTCTTCCCCGGTGCATCGCCCAGGTCCTGCTCGGTGTCTGTCCTTCAGAATAACCCCCATCCTCCTCCTCCTCAGGGGAGAGGGCAGGGAGGTCCTCCAGCAGACTGGTGCATCTCCTGTAGCAGACTTTTTAACAGTAGAACAGAGCTGTGGTTGTCTTCCTGCTCCTTGCTTTCAGGTTAGTCCTTTTGGTGGGTATTCGCCCTGACTTCTCCAGGAAGCAGGAGGCTTGCACGCTCTATCTCCAATGCTGCTAGGTGTTGCATCGGGACAGTTTCAGATAACTTTGTCGGCGGAGAAAGTGGACTAGAGGTGTGAGCGGGGAGAATGGGCACATGAGGTGTGCTGCGTGCGTTAACAGTGGAGGGAAGGGGACAGCAGGGGGAAGAGTTGGCCCCCAGAGTGACAGACTGATAAAATTCTGTGTGCGTGTGATTTCTTAAAGAAAGTATTGTTTTGAGCATTTCTGAATGGGGAAAAAGTCTGTATTTGTTAAGATTTAGAAAGTAAAGAGTGTGACCTGACCAAGGTTTCTGGACCTTCTGGAGAAGTTGCTCCTGGATTTCATTTACATCTTTGGAGGAGACAGCATGGTGTGGTGTGCTAACCTTCCCCTTGGACGTGCTCGGTTTGCTAAAATATTAGCACAGGCGTTCCCTTACCTGCCTGCTGTAGCTCCTGGGTAGTTTTGTCCGTGGTCAATAAACCAGAGCTTATTTAAGCAATGAAGTGGTGCAAAACTCTGCTGGCGAACATTTAATTGCCTCCCTTTATTCTGCTCATCCTGCTGTTGAAGGAAGCCATCAGGTTGCCGTACATCACGGCTATTTTGCCATCCCCTGAACGTTGATTACACCCTTTAGAGCTGACAGGATTTTAGGCAGCAGACCGAGTAACCAGTTCGGTCTGTCCATAATGCAGATTTTTCCAGTCCTGCCCAGGATTTGGGTCAGACAAGAGGCAGTTTCCAACCCTGTGCCAACGCTTGCTCTGCACGGCTGCTCCGCTTGCTGACGTTATCTCCTTCCCACGTTCTCCACCTCGATACTCTGGAGTATTGAAAAAACAAAAATAAATCTGGATTGCACAAACACTCTGCAACTCTGTATGGGTGGCCAAAAGACTTTGTTCTCTTTAGAAAGTAATTTTGCAAAGTTAGATCATGCTAGAAGAAAATACAGGTTTGCAGGTGCCGCTTTCCGACAGTATCTTAGCATCAGATGGCACAGAAAAGTGGGTCTTTGGTGCAGCAAACAAGGGCTTTTCCCAAGGTCTCTTGTGTTTCCTGGCAAGAAAATCCAGTGTTCAAAACACCACCTTAATTAAAAAAACCAAAGAAACATGTTTTTACCATTGGGAAGTGACATCTGATAGTGTTTTCTCTAAAGAAGGGGTGTGAGGATCAGGTATTTTTAGCTGCAGCTATTCTCAAGCTGTTGTTCTTTTATGACCTTGTCTCAATAATACATTTTCCTAATGCTTTCTTTAAAGGCTTCCTAGTTCCAGAAGCTTTTTTTCAGCCAAAGGCGTGTTGCTGGAGGCACAAGAAGAGGGAGGAGCGGCCCACAGGCAGAAGAAGTTTTGAAAGCTGTTTTCTGGTGAATTTTGGTGCCTAAGGGGGCAGGATGTTAGAGTTGGGGGCATCTCGTGAGCGACCTCTCCCAGGGCAGAGGGGTGGCTTATGCTTCAGCTTTTCCCTGAGCTGCAGCAGCTGTAAGGTTGCCATTGAATAAGATCAAAAACCTGAATTTGGATGACAAGTTTAAACGGTTGGAAGAGGAAAGCCAGGAGGGAGGACTGGTGTGCTGATGGAGGTGCTGGAATCCCATGGGAGGGCAAGCGTAGGGAACGGCACCTTGAATGTCAGGTCTTTGCATAGTGGTTTGGGCTGTGGCTGACTGGAGACACTTGGGATTTACCCACAAATGTTGTTGGCTCTGAGACCATGAGACCCAACAAGTTCCTGTGTCGAACCTGAGGGTTGTCTTCATCAGTCCACAGGCTGCTGGGCTTCTCCTCACCAGATGTCCACGGACTGCAGAGCCAGCACAGATCCCAGGGCTAGCTGAGCTGCTCTGGGGCTATTGCGGACATTGGAGTGGCCATCCAAAGGCTTCTCAAAGAGCGGTGGTGTGACAGGCAGGAGAGGAGAAGCTGGGTTGGTTGGGTTGCTGATGCTGTCTCTCAGTAGGTACCAGCGGGGATGGTTGGGCTTCCCACAGTGGGTGTTCCTCCATGCTTGCCTCTGATGACGTTGGGCGAGGAGGGCAGTTAAGCTCGGTGTGAATCGTAAGCACGTGCCTCGTGAACGCTGGCAGGAGGAAGGACACTCAGGAGGTGTCTGTGCTGCATCCACAGCGTGCTGCTGCACTGCAGCGGGGAAGCTGAACCCAGTGGTGGGTCTGGAGAGGTGTCTGGCTTAGGCTGAGCCTGGGAAGGGGACAAGGAAGGTGTTTAAGTGGTTGTTTACTCGTTTATATTTTTTTTTCTCAATGCCCAAATCAGTGATGGGGAATTTCTGCTAATTGGCAATAAACAAAATGAAGGAAACATTCCCTGAGCTGTGACTGTTTTACTTGCCTGCAAGTCCTTCCGTGCCGTGGTGCTTTTTCAACGACCACAAGCACCATCAGAATTGACAGGCCAGCCTACTGAAGGCATCAACACCACGTGCAGTCACTGGTCCAGCCTTGAGTCAGAAAAAAAGAAGAAGGTTGCTGCTCCCTGAAACCCCGAGCCCACATCCTGCCGCTGCCGGTGGGGGAGAGCGGGGCTGCAGGGTACAGGGGTGCTTGCAAGCCCCCACTGCTCCAGGGCTGGGAAGGACTGGCCGTGGTGGAGAGGATTGTGCTTGAAGTAGGTTATGGATCATTTAACACCAGAAACTTGACGAAGTGGTCTTCCCCCCCCCCCCCCATGTTCTTGGACTGAGAATTTACTTATTTATTTTTTTTGAAGCTCATACGTTTTAAAGCTGTTATTTGGTACGGCCTGATGACAAAGCGATGGGCAGAGTGAAGACCTGACCTTTCCTCTCCTGGAGGAGACATCCTGGCAGCTCTCACCGCAGAGAGCGCGGGCTGGTGCTGGGCTCCCACAGGAGCTTATTGACCCCGCGTTTCCCCTTGCATGGGTTTTGGGGTACGGAGCGGCTGTCTGAGCAATGCTTTCCTTGCAGGGAACCACCGCGTGTGTGTGAGAGCTGTCTGGGCTTGGCAGCGGCCATGGTGGCAGATCTCGGTTGGGATTTTGCAGGGTGCCGGCTTGGGTCGCGGTAGTTGAGTTTTTCATACCCTGAATAATACTTGGACTTTTGGTGCCCTTCTTGGTTTTAGGACGTGATACTTGATACTGTGGTTGCTTAAAAAAAAAAATTAATTAAAAATAAAAAGTGACTTAGCGTGTGCATACACTCAGTGCTTTTTTTGGGAGCTGTAGGTTTGGCAGTGTGTTTTCGTGTGACACCCGTGTTTAATTCTGCATCGCTCGCTGGCAGGAGCGCCACGGGCTTGCTGCCTGCTGCCAGAGCGTTGCCTTTGGTCCCTGATTAAGAGCTGCATTGGCAAGAGTGGAGGTTTCATCGGGACGGTTTTGGGGTGAAATGTGGTGCTAAGGGATCTGGCAGGAGGGAAGCACGGTGAGAAGAGAGGAACAGCCGATGCTCGCAGTGTGGTACTCAGGGTGTGATGCTCAGAGGGGGCAGGGTATCTTCTGGAGATGGTCTGTGGTGGGAGCACGGGTCAGGCGCTGGAAGCCAGGTCAGCGGTGCAGAGCTGGCCTGGGCTCTCCAGGCTGTGCAGCCGGAGCCTTGTCTCCACCCATGGGGTGATGGAGGAGCTGCTGGAGCATGTGGTCCTTGCTGGGATGGGATGGGATGGGATGGGATGGGATGGGATGGGATGGGAAGGACAGGACCGGGCTGTGCCGGGGTCTGGGCTGGGTTTGCCCAATGGGCTCTGAAGGGCCTCTGTCCCAAATCACCCCCTGCTGCAGTGCGTTGGGAGTGAACCTGTTATTGTACTGAACACCCTTCTGAAACAAGGAGGGGAGAAACAATCTGGGAAAGCAAATATTTGCTGATAACAGCGAGCAACAGTACAAGCTTTTGTTTTCTGTCAATGGAAGGAAGTGGGAGAAACATGTTGTAGCTTTAGCACAGCACAGGCTTTACTGCTGCAAAAGAGATTTGGTGCTTGCCCTCCTGTAGTGGGTCCTAGGAGAGGACCTGGTGGGGAGATGTCCGTCAGGAGAGGATCTGGTGGCGAGATGTCCATCAGGAGAGGATCTGGTGGCGAGATGTCCATCAGGAGAGGATCTGGTGTGAGATGTCCATCAGGAGAGGATCTGGTGCGAGATGTCCATCAGGAGAGGATGGGCTGCTAGGAGCAGGTGGGAAGGCGCTGCTTTGGTTTTGCTGCAGCCGTGCATTGGTCTGAAGCAGGTGGTAAAGGAAGGTCTGTGACCAGTGAGCTGAGATGGGAATACAGGTCTGGGCTTACATGGGAAATGGGAACTGGGAAGATGAACCCCTTGGTTTGTACTCTGCCAGGACAAGACTGAAGGAACTATGCTTTAAATCGAAGGGTAGGCTCACAGCGGCTCCTCTCTGCTCAACTAACGGTGATGATGAACCAGCTCTGATCTCTGCTCTCTGGAAAAATCCTTCCTGCTGAAGGACTTGATGTTTTGTGAAGAATAAAATGAAAAAACCTCCTGTGCAATTGCTATTCTATATTGAAGTCTTATCTGAAGGCCTGCAGGCGTGTTATAACTGGAGCATGGATCTTTGTGTTGGCCCCACTCTTTTTTAAAAAAGGAAATAAAGAAGACCCGGGAAACTACAGGCCAGTCAGTCTCACCTCTGTGCCTGGCAAGATCATGGAGCAAATCCTCCTGGAATCTATGCTAAGGCACATGGAAAACAAGCAGGTGATTGGTGACAACCAACACGGCTTTACCAAAGGGAAATCGTGCCTTACGAATTTGGTGGCCTTCTACGACAGAGCCACGGCGCTGGTGGATAGAGGAAGGGCAACAGACATCACCTACCTGGACTTGTGCAAAGCCTTTGACACAGTCCCACATGACATCCTTGTCTCTAAGTTGCAGGGACATGGATTTGAGGGAAGGACCACTCGCTGGATAAGGAATTGGCTGGACGGCCGCACTCAAAGAGTTGTGGTCAACGGCTCAACGTCCAAGTGGAGACCGGTGACCAGTGGTGTTCCACAGGGGTCGGTACTGGGACCAGTGTTGTTTAACATCTTTGTT
>WKFP01013887.1:114933-130278 GCA_011057875.1 Pterocles orientalis
TTTTCTGTCCTTGTTATAGACACTGGAGTGGAGGAAGGAGGGAACACAGAGAGAAAATTAGTCTTCAGTTCCAAGAGCAGTACATGGACTTTTGCGTTCTTTAGTTTACGTATCTTTTTAAAATGAGAAATTATTTAAATAATGATGCTTTAAAAAAAAATTAATGCATCTTGGGGTTTTTGTGCTGGTTTTTATTTGGTTCTTTTTGCTATTGTAGTCTGGAGAAGATGAGGTCCTGTCAAAAAGAGCTGAAAAAAAGTATTTGGATGCTCTTTCGTACCCTGCAATGTCTGAAAATAGAAGCTGCCAAAGAATTGCTTGTAGACAGGCTGTTCTGCTCGGAGGGTTTAGCTTAGGTCTAAAGCCGTGGCAATGGCTGAGCTTTGCTGAAGCACCCAGGCTGGGCTTACCGGGCGTGGGGAGAGCAGATCTCTTTATCCTCTCCTCTCGTCTCTCCGTTCTTGGGTAGAAGACCTTAGCCTGAGCCACAGAGCAAGAAGTGTGGGAAAATGCGAGTGAGCTGGGAGTGCTGGGAGCACGGGAGGGACGGCGGGGAGAGGGTTCAGGTTTTATTTGCTGGCAGCACTGCAAGTGCGTTGGGGTATGTGGATAGCATGTACATGCAGTCTTGCATATTTTAGTTATTTCTGGAGCTAAAAGACTTGGCTAACATATTTGGGTTTCATGGTGCTGTCATAGTCTAGTGACAAAGTGTTATCGTCATTGTGACCGGGGCTTGCCATCGTGCTGTGAAGGCGTGGTGCAGATTGGGAGAACAGAGGGAGGTGTGTGTAATCCGCATCCTAATGTATGTAAGCCACATTGTAAGATACTCAGTGATAATGTGTATATGACATCATCTATGTTATAGGTTACTTGGTGATAAGGGTGTGAAGTCTTCTGCACTTTGCGGTCTCCGCGTCGTTGTGTCCGGTTGCTGGGGGGGTGACAGCGGGGAAATGTGGCACAGGAGAGCCCGGGGATGTGGGGAGATGTCTGGATTTTACACTTGTGAAGCCAGTGCCTTGCTTCTCTGGGTTGCTTAAGATGAGAATTAAAACACTTGTTTTGGAAACATGCTCGCTGTCTGCTGGGCTAAAACACAGCCCCGCTGCAAGCCAGGCGCTGGGTTGTCTGAGCCCAGCACCCTTGGGTGAACACCCCCACAGGGTGACGATGGGCAGCCTGAGGCACGCAGGCTGGTGTTCTGGTACTTGACAGGTACGGTTGGATAGTTGCAAAATTCCTGCCCAGGCCCAGACAAAGCTCCTGTAGCAAGTCCTCTGTCCCATGCTGGGCTGGGCTGGTGCTGTGGGCTGGCTGGGGAGGAAACTCATCCTGAAAAACCCACCCAATCAACAGAAAACCCACGTGTGACCCGCACTGAGGGTTCCTTGCACGGCAGACGAGCGTAGATTACTGCCTGCCATGGGGTGCCCTCCTGTTCCAGCCCCTTCCTTCCCCATCGAGAGGGACGCTGCCGTGCTGCCAGCACCGACGGGACCTGCTGGTCCTCTGGGTGCCAGACCCCTGCGCTGGTAAAGGATGGTGCCTCCACCGGGCAGGAACTGCAGAGCTTACCGACCGCTTCTTTCCTTTGCAGTGAGCTCGGGGGAAGAGAGAGCCTTCACACGGACCGTCTCCCGCCTTGCCGCTTCCCCCAGCCGCTGGCGGTGAGCTCCCACGCGCCGGAGGAGCGGAGGGGACAGCCGCCGCACCGAGCAGGGACAGCACAAGCCAGGCCAGAGGGTGTCTGACCGGTGGGCTGCGGCGGCTGGGGGTCTTTGCTGTCCCGCAGCAGAGGCAGCCAGCTCCGGCCAGGTAGATGCCCGCAGCGGAGAGGACTGCTCCAGCTGGACTGATGCATCTCGGCACCTGATCCCAGGCTCAGGTAAGGGCATGTTGCTTGGAGCCGGTTGGCGTTTCCACGCTCGCTTCTCCAAGCTCATAAACCATCTCTGGAGCAGGTGAGAATTGCTCCAGGAGCCATCGTGTGCTGTGGGTACGTGTTCTAACCGATGGGCAGGATCTCATCTGCAGGGGTGCTGGATGCTCTGGCTCGTTGGGACGTTGCTGCTGGTGTCACAGCGAGTTGCGGTGGAGGGAGGTTCTCCCCGTGGGTGTTCCCATGCCTTTGCTGAGGGAGGTGAGAGTGTTTTCATCCAGTGCAGCAGCCAGTGCGACTTCGGATACAGTGCAAGTTGGCTGGGACAGGAGCTGGTTTGAATTTTCTGACTCATGTGAAGTGATCTGTGGGCAGTCACTTGCAAAGACCCTGAGACAGTTAAAACGTAAACCTCCTTCCAGCTCAGCTGGATTAGTGCTCCTCACACTCTGAAAAAAAAAAAAAAAAGAACAAAAAAACCCCAAAACTTGCTTGTATGCTTGTGAGTTTTTGTGGTAGTCAAGGAAAAAACCATGCAACCAGGATCTCTGCTATCTTGGTCCATCCTGCTTCATGGTAATTATCCGTACCTGAAGTTGCAGTTCACTTTGCGAGTGCAAGTCTGATTTCCTTTCAGCAGAAGAGCTGTAAGTGAACGCTGGGTTTGGGCTGAGAGTGGTGGTGTGCAGTCCGGGGGTGTGCTGGGGGGTTTGCAGGCTGGGTTTGTTGACGAGGGAGGAACCGTGGATGGGGACCAGGAGCAGTCCTGGAGTCCTCAGTGCGAGCAAGTGGAGCGTGTTGCCCGTTTTGGGATTGAACTTTGGGTTTCTAGTAAAAAATTCCGCAGCAGCCACGATGCCAGAGATGGGACGCTGGCTGGTCTCATAGCAGGACCCCAGGAGCAGCGTGACTTCCCCATGGGGAGCCGGCTGTCACACGGCAGAAGCTGTGCCTGCAGCTGGCGGCGTGTGGCTGTCCCTTCGTCACTTCCTCCCGCGGCTCGTCGCCTCCCGGCACACACCCTGCAGCTCCTCCTGGGTGGCTCGGGGATTTGAGGCTTCCGCGGGCCGTGGCGGGTCAGTCGAAGCAGCCCCAAAGCCGTGCTCGTTTCGGCTGTGCTGGGTGGGTACGTGCAGTGGTGGACCCGGTGGCGTTGCTTCCGAAAGGCTTTGGGCGCGTGGGCAGAGAGCCTCTGATAGCAGCTCCCCTCGGCTGCGTTGCACCGGGGTGGGGGGTTGCAGTCGGATGGCGCGTGTGGTTCAAAGCACATCCAGGTGCCTTTCCATACGCTTATAAAAAACCCCTGGTAGGGTTTATTCACCTTTCTGCAGCTTGCTTTGGCTGCTGCGGGAGCAGCCGGGTGGCCGGGTTTATTCCAGGGCATGCAAGCGCGCAAGGCACCGTTACAACCAGGAGCAGCTTTACGAGTGAGAGCAGCGCTTTGCTGGGGAGCGGTGCAGGCTGCAGGTGTGCCTCTGCAAGGCTCTCACCTCCCAGCGGATGCTGTGGAAGCATTTCTACCCACATAGGTGCATCAGCATTTCCTCTAAGCCCGTTCCCCCGAAGGAGGAATGGCAGGTCTATACCATGGGCAGCTGGAGACGGACAAAGCTGCGTTAAAATGTGCTTTTAAAATAGCACGGGAAACAGGAACAGCGACGGGTTGAGTTTCAGCGGTGGTGGATGTGGTTGCAGTAAGTACGTACCTTTTAAACTGTGTCCCACAGCGGTAGTTTCACTCTGGTACAGGCCAGCGTGGGGTTTAGGTATGCTGTGTCCCAGTTTGCCTTTTTTTTCCTCCTCCTAACAGCAGTCTCTGTTAGTAGTTAATTTGGCCCATTCACGACTCCAGCACACCTTCCCCTAAACTCATTTCTCTGACCCTCTGCTTGCAATGGCATGCAGAAAAAAAAGCCACATACATCTCCATGGGCTTGGGTACAGCTGGACAGGAGAAACGTGCGAGGCTCTGAGAGGTTACTGAAGCAAAAATGCAACTTTCACAAGTTTTGCCCTGGAGATGGAGTATGCTGATGAGGGGTGCAGGGGGTTGGGGTGTCCCTGCTCGGGGGGGTGGCTGGTGAGGTTTTGTAACTCAGCAGTGTTTGGCTGCACGCCTGCATCGTGCTTACCTTCGGTTTGTCCTGACTGGAGGATGCAGCAGGAACGCAGAAACAGCCAAAGCATACAGCCTGGAGTCTCAAGTGGCTTCAGTAGATACTTTTCTACAGTATAAAACATTTTAAAAATGGGTCCCAGAATACCCTTAAATCCAGGACTCAGGGAGTGCGGTGAGAGGACAAGGGGTAACGGGTATAAGCTGAGAGAGGGGAGATTTAGATGACATCAAAGGAAGAAATGTTTCCCTGTGCGGGGGGTGAGGTTGCCCAGAGAAGCTGTGGATGCCCCATCCCTGGAGGGGTTCAAGGCCAGGCTGGATGAGGCTTTGGGCAACCTGGGCTAGTGGGAGGTGTCCCTGCCCATGGCAGGGGGTGGTACTGGATGGGCTTTAAGGTTCCTTCCAACCCAAACCATTCTGTGATTCTAAATTTCGGCAGCTTTGGCTCAGTTGGGTTGCTTGGGAGAAACTACTCAATTCAGAAGCTGGAAAACTGCTTTCTGGCCAAGGTCCCAACAGCGGAACTGCTTTGCAAGGAGAGTTTGGAGGAGTCGGGTCTGGGATCACGGTTGCAGTGAATTTCTGGCATCTGCAGACCGGCTGGTGTGGAGCCACCAGCAGCTCTCTGTGGGGCCCGTCAGCTCCGTCCTTAGACCACATCCGTTCACACTTCCGATGGACTGAGTTCTGCGTACAGGTCTCACGTCCTGCCAGGGTTTGGTGGGAGTTTGGGGGAGAGTTATAGCAGTAACTCTGATTTATGGATAACCATTTTTGCACCAAGTCTTGGATGTTTGGTGCAGACACCTTCTTTCCAGTGTCAGTACTTGAGGTTCCCGCTGGTGAATTAATTTCAGGAACGTTGTTCTCATCCAAAACGTGGATATTTGATTTCAGGTTTGCTGATGGCTGGGTGGTGTTCAGTGCAGGTAGGCAGCACCATGCGTTTTCATTAAGCATCTTTGGGTTTATTGCTGCTGGGGTGAATTCTTACTTCATTAAATTGTAAACTGGAAGCTGCAAGTCTTAGTGTGAGGTGACAGATCGCGGGGATTTTTCGACTCGTTCTTTTTGAAAAGAACTAGTTGGTGACTTTGTTTCCCAGTTGAATTTAAGTGTGCGTGGCTTGGGGCTTTCTGTGGCTTATATCCTAGGAAATTTATTTAATACCATTCTCACATTGTTCACGTTTTCTTATCATTCCTCTTCATAGCTGCTTCACCTTGTGTGTTTGTCATGGAAAAAAAAAAAACCCTGATTGCTGGGAAAATACAAGTATTGACAAGAAAAAATTGGGTGGCAGGCTCAAGAAGGTCATTTGAGTGGTGTATTACAAAGAAAAAAGTCTTCAGTCTTGTATAGGTATGTGGAGAAGCATGGCAGGTGCAGGCTACACCTGTTCATAGCCAGCCTGTTTGTATCAGCACAGACTGATGTGTTTCATCAAACTCTCAAAAAAATAGATGTTTCAGGAGTTTTCTTGTACACAAAGTGTCATTTCCCTCAAGCAAATGCTAGAATTCGTGGTGTCAAACTACTCTGGAGTTTGAGTATGTGTAGAATTAAATAATAAAAATATTCGTGTTCCGTGTCTATATTCGACATAGCCCATTGCCGAGCTAAGCTGCGTTCTGTTCCCTCTCAGCGTCCTTTGACAAGCACCTAGTCGAGCACAGCATTGCCGTGGTGCTCCAAAAACCAGGGTTGTGCTCAGATGCCAGGGCTGGTGCGTGCCGTCCACATCCCTCCCACTGCCATCGACCGCATCCTCTGCTTTCAAGTTTTTTCCTAAATTTGGACTTTTGTGCTGTTTTAGTAGAAAGCGAAAACAAATGTGCATATTCCAGGCATGAGATGCAGAACTGGCTCCTTTGCGCCCGTTGGCGTTTCTGGCTGCAGAGGTTTTGCGGAGGCGGGTGCCAGAATCCATGTGGTCCTGCTGCTGTCGTCTGCTCTGCAAACCCTCCCGTGTTACCGAGCGGCTCTTCCTCTGGTTATTCCATTACAGAGCGTGGTCAGAGACGTTCAGAATAACTTCCACATCATAAATGTCTTGAAAAATTGCCCATTTAATTTGACGTACAGTTTTTTTTTTTCCCTCCAGTCTGCAGAATCTTTGTATTTTTAGCAGCACGTAAGGGACCTCATTTGAATTCTTTAGCCTCATAGCAACTGAAAAAATCATGTCAGAAGTGGGAGAGTGAATTTGTCTTTGAGTTAAACTTTGCAGAAGAAAGGTGTGAGAAGGAGAAGATGCTGCTATATTAGATGGCACCATGAGACAGTTTCTCAGACCTTGCTGCTTTGAAAAATGAAGCTGCGATGGACGTGTATGGAGCAAAATTCATGGGAACGCTGGAAGGAAGGGCTGCAGCTTGGAAAAATGGGAGAACAAAATACGCTTTAATATTTCTACCCTTGCTCTGTTTTGATTGTGGAGCCGGTAACGGGGAAGGATACACCCATTCCTGCCGTGAATTCGAAGAGTCTGTTTTTTTTCCTGGAGGATGAGTGTAAAGCTGTGAAGTGGCTCTGCTGCTGGCTGGTAGCGTCTCGTGGCACAGCTGCCCTGCTAGCCCTGGCTATTGCCTGTGGTTTAATATTTCTATCACACCGCTGGCAACTGGGAGCAACAAAGGAAGAGATAGCGAAGGATGGATCTCCCATCCGTCTCCGTCTGCGTCTGCAAGACACAGTAGCAGTGAGCAGGCTGCATCAAGTTGCTGGTGAGATGAGACAATCACTTACGGGCACCTGAAGGTGCGGAGAAGTGGGCTGAGCCTTTGAGAGCACTGATGCTTTTGCTTATCGTATCTCCCCTGGGGTTTTTTATTGCTCTTTTTCTTCCCCTCAAGGAAAAATCATGCTCTCCAGGTCCTCCCAAGTGGCCTTTGGCTGCTCTGGATTGTCCGGTGACAAGCGCTGCCCGAAGCTGAGGTGCAGCTTCAGCCAGAAGCTGGGGTAGCGTGTCCTACGGCAAAAACCCTTCAGGTTCCTCCTTGAAGGGAGGTCAGGGTGGCTCCTGGTGTCCGTCACAGAGCTGCAGTGGCAGCTTGGAGTGAGCTTGTTCTTGAGCAGCTATTGCCCAGTGTTTTATTTTCAAAAGGCTTTCCAAAATTTTGTGATTTCTTGTGGAAGGCTTTCAAGTCAGTTCTGCTGGGGATCCCAGATGTTCCCAGGGATCCCAGATGTTCCCAGGGCTCCTTTCAAGCCCCAGAAGAAACCTCTGGGCTGTATTATTGAAGTTGTTTAGCTTTCAGATGTTCTGGGTAAATCACTGGATCGCTAGGAATGTGACAGTGGGGAAAATATTTTAAGGCTGTGATGGCTCTCAACAGTTTTTTCCCAATGTTGCTGAATCTGTTTACAGCAGGCAAAATGGGCAAAACCTCCTTAGAGCAGGCAAAATGCCGTCTGCCTCTAGAACGAGCTATTCTGAGAGGCTTTATACACATTGTTCAAAAACTTTTCCAAACGCTAAGCCACTTGCAAGTGTGGACTAAAATTATTTGACCTTGCTGTTCTGGGAATGCATAATGTCCATCTGGGACCTGTGGCGAGTCAGCAGGACTCTGAAGGATGGAGCCATGCAGGTGGTAACACAGCGTGACTGCCCCGTCCTTATCCCTTCTGCACCAAGTCGGGGTTGTAGTTCATAGCAGAAGTGGGGGAAAAACCTAAAACTATTTTAAAAAGCTAAAAAAAATAAACGATGTATAGCTCTGTGGCTGGCTGGAGCACTTGGTCGGTGGGCTGGAGATGGGGCCACCCGCGTTGGCTGCGTGTCCCTGCTGCCGTTCCCTGGGGACTGCACTGTGGCAGCGTCACTCCCATAGCCCGAGGATTTGGGTAACGTGGGTTGTGGCAGCCTGGCTTCAGGTGGTGCTGTAGGCGTTGTGTGGTCTGAGCTGGGCTGCTCACAGCTCCGTGGTTTCAGAGAAGGACTCGGGAGACCTTCCCCCTGCCCTCTTCCTTGCAGCCACCCCTGGGGACAGTGGGTCCCTGGGGATTTTGCTCCCTGTGTTTTCTCCACGGTGTGTTAGATCAACCTGTTCCTTTGGTGAACACCAAGAGACTAGTGATAGCTCGATGGGGAGGATGCTCCTTTGGGCTTGTACAACACTCTGGTTGCGTTTGACGTGCGTAGTTACCTTGCTTGTACGTGTGTGTGTGTGTGGGATGGAGTGGAGCAGTGGGCACAGAGCTTGGGGAACTGGGCTGGGGCTTGTTCAGACCAAGACTGGTCCATCCAGGGCAGTGGTGGAGTCACCATCCCTGGAGGGGGTCAAGAAACGTGTGGATGTGGTGCTTGGGGACATGGGTTAGTGGGTTGGGTGGGGTTGGGTTGACGGTTGGACTTGATGATCCTTGAGGTCTTCTCCAACCTGAATGATTCTGTGATTCTACTGATTCTATGTCAGAGTAGATGGGGTCTCTGCCGTCGCCTTGCTGGAGTGTGATCTGTGCAGTGAGGGCTCCGGGGCGGGTTTGCCTGTCTCCGTTTAGAAGCACGATGTCTTTCACCCAGGCATTTGTGTGCCTAAGAACAAAGGCACAGCATCTTGTCTTCCAGCAGGCGGGACTCCTCCTTGCCCAGATTCGTGCGTGTCTCTGAGCAGAGAGCAGGGGCTGGCTCTGTGCACAGTCCCTACAGGGGCTGTGCAACCTCAGCCTAATTGTAGCGATGGGATACAGCTGGAAGCTGAAGTGTGTCAGCAAAGGATTTTTTTTTATTAGCACTTTCCTAAAATATTTTCCATGCTTTGTACACATTTAATTCTCTCCTCTCTTATCCCCCCCCCTTTTTTCTTTTTTTTCCTTGCAGCTTCTGACATGAAGAAAGATATAGAGTCTTTAATAGCCCAGGAGAAAGCAGAGATCGTTGCCAAGTATGAGAAGGTATCAACCTCGTGTTTCTCCCCGACATGCTGGCTAAGGCTGAAGCTGTTTAATCAATTAGGGATGCTTCGAATACGAACTCATCTCCCTGCAGGCATCACCCCAGTAACCCTCACGCCATCAGGCTCTGTGCCAGCTCTCCCTGCCTGCTTCTGCCTGCACATCCCCTCTCACCATGTGCACAGAGCTTCTCACAGATGTGCTCAGCACAGATTCGGAAAGGTCCTGGGCTTCTAGGGCGTCAGTGCTCCCCCAACACCAGAAGGGCTTATGCCTGCCAGCACTGGTTCCTCTGGTGTCCAGCCCTTCCCAGCCCATAGCAGAGGCTCACCGGGGATGCTGGACAGGCTGAAATTGGGCATTTTTCTCTTTCCTACGTTGTATTTGTCTCTCTAGAGCAGGTTTTGGTCTCTGGCTCTAGCACGTGGGGAGGGAAGGCTGCAGGCGTGGGAGCAGGATGCGGGCACGGCGGCGTTTCCCGCTCTGGGGTTGGCTCATGGGTGTCCTTCTGCTTTCAGGGCAGGCAGGAAGGAGCACACATTGATCTGTGGGAAGATGCGGATTTCACGCTGTATAAAGTCACGGACCGGTTTGGATTCCTGCAGTAAGTCCCCCTGCGCTCTCCTGTCCCCGTGGACCCCCGTGCCCATGCAGACCGTCCCCCTGCACGGCGCGTGGCACACGCAGTGTGTTCCTGTGAGCTGCTCTGGGGCTGGGCTTCGTCAGTCCCAAAGGCAGGAGGAAAGTGTAGACGGGCCTCCTCCCCCAGCCACACGCCTTCAAACACTCTTGTGCTTTCAGTCTGCTGCAGTCTTGCCCGTAGAGTAACTGGTGACCCCTTGCTTTTCCAGCGAGCAGGAGCTGCCGACCCGCACAGCCTTGGAGGAGAAGGTGAGAGCTGCCAGCTCTGCCGTCGTGGGCGTCGGGTCCCTGTCCCACCGGCTGGCGAGGGGATGACTTTGAGGAAGTCAAAGTGCAAGCAATGACCCGCTGGTCACTGCTGCTTGCGCAGGGGACAGGCGACTCTGCATGATGCCTGGCTGCTGGAGCTTTTCTTTTGCTGCATCTCCCCTCCACGCTGCACTGAAACCGCAACTTTTGAAGCAATTTTGGGCTTTTCCCTCTGCTTTGACACTGTGCTCAGCAGCTGCGACTCAAAAAGGGGATTGCACGTGTGAGGGAAGGCGGTGGAGGTTGTAGGTAACCATCGTCTCCATCCTTATCTGCCCCGAGCTAGCATCCTGCTGACTGGGACTGGATAGCATCTCCTTTCTGCCCGTCTGGTGCAATGACACAATTTGAGGCTAACTGAACCTGCGAAGATTTTTGTTGTCAAGGAATGCTTTGGGAAATGCTTTCTCTGGGTTAAGCTTCTGTGTCTCATTGATTTTACCAATGCTGCTTTAATGACCACGGGTTGAAATTACCAGTTCCTGCAAGCGCTTGTGGATTATTCCCATCCGATGCGGGGTCTTTGCATAGAAGTTGAAACCTAAAGAGAATGAAGTTTTGTGTTTTCAGGAGGTATCTTCTGAGAGCTCTTTTTTCTTAAATTTGTCTTGTCTTCTTCCCCCTTCCACCAGCAAAAACAGCAGGAAATCGAACGTGTGGACAAGTGGCTAAAGATGCTGAAGAAATGGGGCAAATACCGGAACAGTGACAAGGTAAGGAGGAAAAGCACGAGGCTGCGTCTGGAGGGGTGGGAACAGTGCATCCTGCCAAGGGGTCAGGCTTTCGAAAAGTTGATAGAGAAACCAGAGAACACGGGAAAATACTGCCTAATTCTACCCGTTAGTCTTTAATCTTTTAAATCCACTGGAACAGGTTGCCCAGAGAAGCTGTGGATGCCCCATCCCTGGAGGGGTTCAAGGCCAGGCTGGATGAGGCTTTGGGCAACCTGGGCTAGTGGGAGGTGTCCCTGCCCATGGCAGGGAGGTTGGAACTTGATGATCTTTAAGGTCCCTTCCAACCCAAACCATTCTGTGATTCTATGATCTTTCCTTGCAGTTGCTGGGTTGAGGGAAGAGTCCTGCTCTGACTATCATGGTTTTAAAAATGGTTTCCTCAACGCTGTTGGCATGTTTGCCCTTCTGCTGCCCTGTGCAAGCAGGAGCACACAGATACTCCTGCGCCCAGCTGGTCTCCTGCAGGCAGGGAGTGTTGCACGCCGCAGGTCGCTCTTGTGTCCCCAGCACCTGGGAATGGCATGGGAGATGTGGATGGTGTGGTCCAGCTGATGTTCCTCCTAATTCTCCCTGGAGGGAGAATTATTTGTCTAGGACATCACCTGGATCTTGTGTTTTGCTCGTAGCTGTGCCTGTGAGATGCACCCCTTAGGTGCTGGGTTGTGTGCAGCCCTCTGTGGAAATCAGGGATGGAGACAGCGACCTGGTGTCTTGGCTTTGGTGTTCAAAATAAACTCTGCACCGAGCGCCACTGCAAAACCGAGTTGGTTTTAATAAATGATATTTGTAATGTGTTCCTATTACAAACCTTGTAAAACAAAAAGCCCTTGGATCGAACAACAGGAGGCTGGGCAAGGAGGGGAGCACCGCGCCTGACCTCTGCTTACAGCACCGCACAGGAGGGCTGGAGCCCGGGGTCACCTTGTTGCCACAGCCTCTGCAGCCGAAGGATGTTTGGTTGTATTGCTTCTAGATCCTCCTGAGAGTCCTCGGGAGAAACTTGAGCTGGGTTAAAAGGTTGTGCAGAGGATATCTGCAGAGCTGCCAGGGGGACATGGAACAGAGCATCCCCCTCGCCCGGCCATCCAGAGTGATGTCAGGTGCACTCGGCCAAAGACCAGCTGTAGTCTCATCCTGTTTTTTTTTTTAAAAAAAAAAACAACACAAAATCTTAATCTTCATCACAACAGGGATGGCGTAGAGGTGGGCTTGGGGTTTTATAATCCTTCTAATTATTTTGTTCAGTGATGCTGCTCGTTGGGGCAAAAATCGAGGCTCTCCCGTGGCTTTGGTTTTTCTAATTAAAAGTCAGCACTAATTGGTTAGCGACCTGGTGGGTAAAACACCGAATTCCAGCAGAGTGCAGGGAATTCCTTCAGGCCCTGGAGGACGTTTGGGATGGGTAGTGAGGAGGGTTTTTTTAGCACGCTTTGGCTTCCCTGGGCCATCCGGCGGGGACAGACAGGACCCGGGCTGGGGGGCGTGGAGCAGCGGTGACCCCCGCCTGTCTGTTGGATTTACCCCGATAACCAGCAGGTGTGTTAGGCACGCTGCAGCCGACACGGCAAGCAGGGTTTGAGGGTCTTAGGGTCAGAAAATCACAGAGCTCTTGTAGTGGAATAAATGACGTTATTTATAGCAGCCCAAAAGTGGTTCGTGGCTCTGGGGCACAGACGGGGCATTGTCCCCGTGCTGGGGGACTGGAAGTGGCCGTCCTGCCTCCCAGCAAATGGAGAAACATTGCTTGGCTCCAGGCAGGGAGGGAGCAGCCTGGTGATGCCGGGGAGTAGAAAGGAGCTGTGGTTTCAGTCCCGTCCAGCCTGACACCCTGCTGCCTTGCTCCAGGGTGAGCGCAAGATCCGCTCATCGGAGCAGCCGCACAGCATCAAGTGCAAAGACCCTGGGAGGCACAAAAAAAGGACTTTAAAAAAAATGAAAAATAAGGTTCTATCCTTCATCTGGATGTGCCACCCCGTGCTCTTGTGCCAGGAGTGTGGAAGCTGCTCGGAGATTCCTGCTGCCGTGGCTGGATGCAGCTCAGCTGTGGGGGTTTCAGGGACATGATGCAGGGATCACAGTCATGCCCTTCAGATGGTTTTGTTTTTTTTCCTAGCTAAAGTAAATGTGACAAGCCCTTGATCTGATGTTTCTGAAGTGGAGTGGGTTGGTTTGTTCCCTCTTTGAACGCCCCGGCTGTCACATATGCCCCGCATGTTTCCTTCAGCTTTGTTTTTGGCACTTGGCTGACGTGATGGAAGCACGAGTGTCACAAGACAGCAGCTCTGTGTTATTTTAATAAAGACTAGGATGTCATCTTTGGAAAAAAAAAAGACTTCTTACTGAAGACAGGAGCCTTCCCTTTCATGTTCGTTTTGGTAGACTGGGCTTATTAGTGGGAAAAATATCTTGTTGCAGGAACCCCAGGCGGTTCCGCTGGGAAGCTGCCCGACTTTGGCTCTGCTCGAGGGGTGCAGAAACCCATCTTATTTTCCAGGCTGGGACTTTCTGGACCTCGGGGCCAACCTTTTGAGTCCCAGGTGATGTGTTGGAGCTGGCAGACAGCTGAACACATTGAGTGCTTAAAGAGAGACTCTTGGCTTGTGAAGCTGTTGTGCTTTGCAGCATCCCACTGGGGCTCAGGTTCTTGTCTCGGTCTGTGCTGTGAACAGTCAGCAGGAGGAGGGAGGTTGTGTACCCAGCCAGGGCACGGGCCCCAAAGCAGCCACCAGTGAGAAAGCAGCTTTTCGAGACCCCCAGCATGAGCCATTGCTAGGGAGCAGCAGGTTTTGCTTTCTGTTCCACCGCCTGCCGCCAGCGTGCATCCCTGCATGCTGCTGGCTGCGCTCCGGGTGTTGTGGCTGCCACAGAGTAGAGGAAACAAGGCTGAAAAAAAGAGGAGGGTCTCTTGAGTGACCAGCTGTGCCTTCAGTTCTTCATGGCATAACCTGTTTCAGGATGAGCAACAAATAGGATCATCTTAATTAAAGTGATGCCCTGGGGTTCCCTATGCTCATGGCTGCATCAGCTCTGTCTCCCTCTCTGTTCTAGACACATTTTGTAGGGACCCGATGTAATTTCAGTAGCAACATCAACAAAAAGTGACACCAGCACAATCCCTCCCATGGATGGGGTTAGACTGGTTTGGTGGTGCCTTTCCCCGGCTGGACTTCCACAAAGGAAAGGGAACAAAAATAAAGGAGTCTGTGCAAGGAGCATGCTGCTCTGCAGAGTTTTAAGGTACATGGGATCTGCAAAGAAGTGCTGAATTGTGCAGTTCAGGGTGCAGCACGGGGAGGTGGTCTGTGTTCTCTTCACTGTTTTAGACCCGGGTTTAAATCCCAACCTGACGCTGCTTGGGAAGATTAGGAAAGGGCTGGTGCCATGGAATATACACAGCTCAGGCAGCACAGCTTTGCAGAGATGCTGCGTGCATTCCAATGGTGGGATAATTTATTCATCGCAGCCCTGAAAGAAGTGGATTTCAGCCCAAATTAGCAGTCCTAGGAAGAGGATATGACCTCAGCATCATTTGCAAGCTGCTTCTTGCTGCTGGCCATGTGGGATGGGACCTTTAGAGAAAGATGTCTTTGGCCAGAGACGTCTGGTTTTTGGGCAAAGCTTGCCTTTGTGCGCGGGGCGGCCTCGTCCCTGCTGGGGTCATGGGAGTGCGGGGCGCTAAATCCAGCGCGTGCCAGCAAAGCAGCTGGGGGTGAATCAGGGCTCTGCATGGACTGACGTGGACCCAGGAGTGAATAATCTGCTAACTGGGGAGAGCCAGCAGACGTTTGTCATGGCTGAAGTCAGATCCGTGGGAAAGAAAGGAGCTTCTGCTGCTGGTTTTTGCCGTTTTGGAAAGGCAGGTAGCATTTTCCTCTCCGCTAAGGGCAGCCTGGGTAATACACATAAATGCCTACCCACGGCACATCAGCTTTGGGATTTAGATTTGCCCCTGCTTTGCTGCCGAAGCCCCTGCAGACCTGCTGCAGCCCGTCGGGCATAGCCAAGGCTCCTGCTGTGCTGACAGCGCCTGGATTGGGAGCAACCATCATCCATATGGAGAGAAAATCCTGCGCCGCAGAGTCCAGGCTGCCACGTGCCTTGTGAGGCTGCATCATCAACCGGCTGGCAGAAAAGTCCTCTTCTCCAGGGTGGTGGTGGTCATGGTGGAGGCTTCACCCACCACTCCGGGTGCTTTTCACAGCTCAGCTCCCCCAGCACATCACTGGTGGATGGAGACTGAAGGAGACTTTCCTCTCCAGCAGGGTCACTCTTGGAGCCCGAATGGAGCTTGGGAAGGGGGGCCAGCCCCCCTTCAGGGTATTGGAGATGTGTGGTGGGTATACAGAGGGTAGTTCCCCAGGTTTTCCTTTTTTCCCTTTTTAACAATGGGGGCTGTGTTTCCCCTTTTCCAGTCAGCAGGAACTTCCCCAGGCTGCCATGACTTCTCAAACACAATGGACAGTGTCCTAGCAACTGCCTCTGTCAGCTCCCTCAGGGCCCACAGATGCATCTCATCAGGTCCCATGGACTTGTGCACCTTCAGGTCTGTCCTGGGTCCAGCTGCGATGAAGTTAATTCCTCACAGAAGCTGGGAGGTGGGTAGCCAAAGGGATATTCGATACCATGCTGACGTCGTGCCCGGGTCTTGGGGGGACGCGGCCGGTTGGTTTTTGTGAAAGCTCCTGGTGAGATATTCATTGTATCAGTGTTTCCATTGTATTTTATACCTTGTCTTATTGTTATATTCTCTTACCTTT
>WKFP01013887.1:130301-200180 GCA_011057875.1 Pterocles orientalis
AAAGGTAAGAGAATATAACAATAAGACAAGGTATAAAATACAATGGAAACACTGATACAATGAATATCTCACCAGGAGCTTTCACAAAAACCAACCGGCCGCGTCCCCCCAAGACCCGGGCATGACGTCAGCATGGTATCGAATATCCCTTTGGCTACCCACCTCCCAGCTTCTGTGAGGAATTAACTTCATCGCAGCTGGACCCAGGACAAGGTCTCACACCTGATCTCCTGCAGTGGGCAGTTCTTCTTCCTTCTCCCAGTCCCTGCCTTTGCCTGCTGGGATTTGGGTGGTGTGGCTCAAGTCCTTTCCAGTGAAGACTGAGGCAAAAGAGTCACTGAGTACCTCAGCCTTCTCCATATCTGGGGTAACCAGGTCCCCTGCTTCCTTCTGGAGAGGGCCCACATTTTCCCTGGTCTTCCTCTCATCCCCAACACACCTAGAGAAGCTTTTCTTGTTGCCCTTTCCATCCCTGGCCACATTTAATTCTATCAGGGCTTTAGCTCTCCTGACCTGATCCCTGCCTGCTTGGACAACTTCTCCGTATTCCTCCCAGGCTGCCTGTCCTTGCTTCCACCCTCTGCAGGTTTCCTTTTTGTGTTTTACTTTGTCCAGCAGTTCCTTGCTCACCCATGCAGCTCCTGGGATTTTTGCCCGCCTTCCCCTTTGCTGGGATGCATCAATCCTGAGCCTGGAGGAGGTGATCCTTGAATATCAACCAGCCTTCTTGGGCTCCTCTGCTGCTTTAAAAAAACAGGCCTGCCCTTCCGAAACCGTTTTTAACTTCAGTGCCATAACTACGGCAGAAGGACGTCCTGTGTTTGAAGGCGGTGACTCCATCCCTCTAATGAAGACCTGGTTGGGTTCTTCTCAGGAGATCTCTGATGTGAACATTGGAGCTCATCAGGGCTGTCCTTCTGTAGTCTTCCCCATCCCATCTACTGGAAAGAAAGTGCATGGAGGGGGAGAGCTGGGGATGGGGTGACGGTGTTCTCTGTGCCATGCCTAGAGAGGGGAGAAGATCCTACAGCAATATCTGGAGCAGGTATTAAATGCCATGGGTTTGGTCCTTGGCTCTGACACAGCACCTTGAGCCATCGCTTCGACCACCAGCATCTCCATCGGTGAATCAGGGTGATGTCCGTTCTTCCTGCCACCTGTTGGTCTGTCTCTTGGTCTGCATGGGGCATGGGCTCAGTGCTTTCTTCCCCTCTGTGACAGCTGAGTGGTTTATAGGGGACAGAAGTTGGTGACCTTGAGGGTTGTTTTTTCTTCTCACGTGGAGCAGGTGTTGCCATCACCTGCTGCCTTCCCTTCATCAGTTCATGGTAAACACTGCTTTGAATGAAGACTTCCCTGTTTTCCTTCAAGTTTCATGATGAAGGAAAATTGCTCATTTTTCCTCTGCGTGACTCACAGCTCTGAGGTTTTATCACTTTCACATCTGGAGGCGGTGGGAGGAGGAGAGCCCTTGGATAAATAACAGGGAGGCGTTTCAGTTCCGTTCCACCTCAGCATGTTTTGTAACTCCCCTATTCCTGCCACACTCTCAAGCGGAGAAAATCATTAGAGACATTTACTATATGCCAGTAGGGATTGCGCTCATTAAAGTACAAAAATGCCAGATCTGGGAATTCAAAACAAATTATTTTTTTCCCCTAGAGCTGAGCATCATCTTCTACCTTGGCAGCTGTCAGACATTCTCTCCTAATCCACTGGAAATTAATTTTTTTCTGAATTGGTGATTTTATCTGAACTGGTGCATACTCCAGTTTCTTGATCCCATCTCAGCTTTTGCTTCACAAAGTCACGAGCACTTGCAGGAGCCAGGCTTTCATGGGCACCTTCCCATACCACCTGGGGGACGTGGTTGCTCTAACCCAGTCGCTTTGCATCTCCTGAGGCATTGCACTTCTTTCATCCTGATTTAGTGACTCCTGGGGAACTGGGATCTCTTGTCCGTGTCCTTCGTCCTTCAGCCATGGGGGTGGAGGTGCCTGGCATGGTGTGAAGGTGTGCTGTCCTCTAGAAACACCTCCTCGTGTGAGCTTGGGTGAGCAGGAGTGGCTCCTCTGGGTGTGCAGACGGGGAATTAGTGATGTCCCGCTTAAAACGTGGGATGCTGATGAACGGGATGGTGGCCTTCCCTGGGCACATCTTGGTAGTGAGATGCCTTTTAGGGGGTGGCTCTTATTTGGTGCATGCAGAGGGGAGGGCAGGGTCTTGTGAAGGATTTCTGTAGGGTACGAGCCTAGCTATGCATCGGACCTTCAGAGATGGGGTTTAGCAACACCTGGGTCAGTGCAGGCATTTGGCGAGTGCTGAGAATGGGGTTTGAAGTGTTCAATGTCCATTACGCTTCCAGGATCAGGGTGTATTACCCTGGCTCCTCCTGTGTCAGCAGAAATGCTGAAATATTCACCGTAATGTGGTGGAGGAGTGTCCTAGCACACGTTTAGCTCTTCTGATACTACCTGGTGGTCCTGGCATTTATTACACGGCTATTTTATAGACTTATTTTGAATGGCACGCGGGAGGCGCAGTGCTGCTGTGCAGGCAGTAACGAAACAAGGAGCATGGGGCTGAGCATGGGGCTGTGCTCTCCGAGGCTGCGAGCCCAGGTGGGCTGGCAACACGGGGCTGTAGTTACGGTCTTTATAACTTTGTGCATAAGTTGGCGTTAAAAAGTCAGATGGAGGCTGATGACGTGATACGGGTCAGTAAGGAAAGGTGACAGGAGCAGATGCTGTAACAGATGCAAAGGCAATGTGGCAGGACCACATCCAGAAAACCTTCTGCTGGGATCTTAATGCTTCCCTGTGGAGTGAACCCCTTCTCTTGCATCAGCCTGAACTGCGTGAACCAGAACACCTAGGGAAAAAGAAAAATCTATGGAAAGACAAGAGGGGTTCTGAAGGAGGTTGGATGCGTTTGTATCAGGCGATGCTGGTAGCTCCGGCTGATGGCCTGTCTGGGCACTGCCCTGCTCAGCCCTGAGCGGGAATCTGGCACCTCTCATCCCTCCCAAGGAATTGCCCGGTCCCGAGGGATTGCCATGTAGCCACATAAATCCTCTCCGTGGCTGGAGCTTGGGCACGCGCAGCAGATCCTCCAGCATACCCAGGGCCCTCGGGAACGTGGAGGAGTGCTGCGGTTGGCTCTGTAGTGCAGCTGCCAGGCATTTCACGGGTGGGATGGATGAAAGGCTGGAAAATATTCAGAAATGAGGCTTTTTTTCTTTTTTTATGAAGCTTTTTCTTTTAATGGGAGAAGGCAGGGATGGAACAAAAGCTCTTTCTTCTGTTTTCCATTGAAATTTAATGGTCTCTTTAGAGAGAGGGGGCTTTCTGATGAGAAAAAAGGGAAGAGAGGTCTGTGAGATGGTGAATATGTGGAGGCAGGAGGAGGAACACATGCATGTTGGTCCCCAATCCCCCTCCTTGCCTGAGGAGTACCCTGCACGTGCAGGGGAGAGCCCTTGGGGTAGCCCACGCTCTCGTTTGCCAAGCTGTGAGAGTTGCTGTGGACGCGTCCCTGAGGCTCTCGTGGTCAGGGCTCTCCTCTCCAAGGGGAAATGTATTTTTCCTCCCAGTCCCTGAGGATCCAGATGAGAACAGCCGTGCCAGGTCAGATCAAAGGCTTCAAAGCCAAGGGTGCTGCATCTGGTCCCGGGAGAGGAGTCCGAGGACAGACAGAGTGTGACTCTTGGGAGGCACCTGAGATGTCTCCCCATATAAAGGGGATGGTCCATGTCCAGCTCTCCCAGTAAGGTTAAAAGCATGAGATGTGGCTTGATTTTGACTGAGGAGGTGTCTTCAATGAGTGCGGGTACACAGCTTATCCATCAGGTTGGAGATGCCCTCTGTGCACTAGCACAGGCAGAGGGAGTGGTGGGCTGGGGGGGTCTGCTCAGCTGGCTGGTGGTCTGCAGCAGAAACCATGGAGCAGATACGCTCTGCCACCAGTGGGACCAGCTAACCATGGAGCAGATCTGCTCTGCCACCAGCGGGACCAGCTAACCATGGAGCAGATCCGCTCTGCCACCAATGGGGCCAGCTAACCATGGAGCAGATCCGCTCTGCCACCAATGGGACCAGCTAACCATGGAGCAGATCTGCTCTGCCACCAGTGGGACCAGCTAACCATGGAGCAGATCCGCTCTGCCACCAATGGGACCAGCTAACCATGGAGCAGATCTGCTCTGCCACCAGTGGGACCAGCTAACCATGGAGCAGATCCGCTCTGCCACCAATGGGGCCAGCTAACCATGGAGCAGATCCGCTCTGCCACCAGCCGGACCATCTAACTTTGCGCGTTTCCCTCCCTGCAGATGTGCCGGCGAGTGTACAAAGGGATCCCGCTCCAGGTGCGAGGCCAGGTCTGGTCACTTTTGCTGGACGTTGAGAAGATGAAGAAGGAGAATGAAGGAAAATATGAGGTATGGGCTCTTTCTGGCAAAGACAACGGGAGCGAGGCGATGGGGAGGCTGGGTTGGTGGGGCTTCACCAGCTGGGACAACTCGGGATGTGGCGGATGCAGGCATCTCCATCTCCACCTGCATGGGCAGGAGGGAAATGGGGGTTCCTATGGGAATGCTCTAAGGGGTGGGGTTGGGGGGGCAACATCCAGCCCTTGCGTACTCCCTTGCAGGGCAGCAGTGTGCCCAGCACCCTGCAGCGTGCACTGGTGGTGGGGCCTAATCCTGCCTGTCCTCTTAGAAGGAAAGGCTTAAAATTAGTGAGGGCTGAAGATGCAAATGGGATCAGCTCCTCATCCGTGTGTGTGTTGGACTGGGGCCTCTTAGCAGGTTAGCCAGCTGCTTTCCCTGGTGCGCGGCTGCCCTTTATTCTGCTGGAAGCCGCCAACAAAGATGTTGACAGTGTTACTGCATCCTTAGGGTGAGATGCAGGGGAGAGGGAGGGGAAGCTTAGCAAAGGTACCGTCCCCGTTCCCCAAGCTCCCTGGAGCGATGCGGAGTAGCCACGAATACCCTGAAGCAGGCGGGTGCTGGACAGGGGATCCCCAAAACCTCTCCCTGTGCTTGAGAATTTCCCTGGGGGCGTTTGGAAATGCACAGCGAGGTCAGGAGCCTTAAGCCGGCTGACAAGGGGTTGTTAGCTGAGAAATCCAATTAATGGTGGGGTGAGGGCAGGTCTGGCAATCTTGGGGGGACCCTTCTGAGCACAGGGGCCTGGCTTACACCTCAGATGTACAGCTGCAAGCTGACTCGCAGGGTTGGAAGAGCTCGGATTGAAGCGACTTATTTTATCTTCAATCTAACTGTCTCAAAAGTTTCTATTAAAAATCAAATAAAAATCATTTTTCTAGTAAAAATCACTTATTTTCCCTGCAGATAGGAGACAAGCTTGCCTTGCAGAGCACTGCATGCTGCAGGTTTGGATTCCTTCGTATAAAACAGGCAATTTCTGTAGCATGCATTGAACAAGAACCCGAGCAATGAGGCTTGCTGGGTTTTGTTATTCTTTATTTCAGTCCTCTCAGCTCCTTTATTGGAGCCCTTGGTTGATAATTAACTTATTTTCCAAACTTGTGTTACAGTTTAGCTTGCATCACATGCCCAAATGAAGATCAGGGTGTCCTGGAGACCGTTAAGTTTGGGAGGCAGGAGGTCGAGTGCTGCATCCCGCAGGTGTTTCTGAAGGTCGCTGCCTATTCAGCAGGGGGATGCTAAGGCTCGTTGCAGTTAGTCGAGTGTAGCCGTTAGCAGCGGTGTGCCGGTGGGACGCAGTGATGTGCAGGGTCCGGGGGAAGGTGGGCTGGCCCCACGGCAGTCAGCGGGGATAACCCAGCTCTCCCAGCACGCAGATTGTTACCGCACTCCCTCCCTCGAAGCTGTGCTGCGCGGTCAGGGGAGCAGTGGGAACAAATGAAAGTCGCGGGAGTTTATCTGTGCTCCACGGGGGTCTGCGATAAACAGGAGCTTCGGGGCTAATAGGCTTTGCTGGATGAAAACCCCCTAAGAGCTCGTCTTGATCCTCCTCTTCTTTGGTGCCACCTGCCACCAGTAATTAGCTCTCCCCGAATTTCCCGCAGAAGAGGCTCAGGGCAGGTCCTGGATGAGGGGTTTTGCTTTCTGGAAGAGACCAAGTCTCAGCACCACCTGTGTGTCCCGGAGGGGCTGGTCCCATGGCCACCCCATCTCCCCTTGGGGCATGAGCCAAGGCACAAAAGCCTGGCTGTCGCATGTGCTTTCAGTTCTGAGCGTGCCCCCTGGCGTGTGCCAGGTGATTTATCCTTTCTTACACCCCCTGCTCCTCCCTGGAGATGTTGTCCCTCACGCTCAGGCTGGCAGAGGATCTGCTTTTCCAGCTGAGCGGGATACCTTGCTCCCCATGTCTGTGTTCCCTCTGGAGCAATGCAATGGAAAAGCCCAGACCAGCTGCTTCTGTAGCGCTTGATCTTATCCCAGCTGTCCTCCAAGTCCTCTCCAGGCAAGTCTCCGAGCCTTCCTCAGGGCCGTGGCAGGTCAGCTGTCCCTGATGCTGCAGGAACCCGGAGGCTGCTGTGGGATGTGCCACATTTGGTTCCAACGTGGGCGTGATGCTCTGCCTCCCGGGGGTTTTACAGCCCCAACCGAGAGGGCTCGAGGTGAGCTGGGAAGGCAGCAGGAGGAGTGTGCTGGCCGCGGGGCAGATGCTTTACCATCTGCAGAACTACTAAAGCCTCCTGGGTGCATGGAGGTGACAAAGTACTGTGCAGCTTGTCTGATACTGAGGTGCGGTGATGTAGGAAGCCCCCAGAGGAGAGGATTTTGGAGTCTTTGGGAGATTTCTGTGTTGTTCTGGAAGGGAAAACAAGAAGGCTCTTAGCAGGGAAGTTTGAACTGAAGTGACCTGGTGCATATGGACAGTCATGTTGGCCTGGGAGTCTGCCTGCTGTCTAGAGGTCAGGGAGCCGTCGACTGCAGATCACCAGTGGTATCTAAAGGCTGTGAGATGAGTTGCTTGGCTGTAGCATCGTGGTCCTTGCCGGCACGCACAGGGCTGGGCAGTGGGTCATGAGTGGGATGCAGTGGGATGCGTCAATGGAGCATCTTGAGCTCGGGACTCTGAGGGCGCAGTTGGTTGAGGTGGGTTTAGCTTGGGTTTGAATTACCTTTGTTTGCAGTGGACTTCAGTGCTTTGTCTGTGTGATGCTGCCTTAAGTGATTAGCCAGCATGGGGGGAACATGGAGATTCCTGGGTTTGAGTTTAGCTTCTGTTCTGGACTCTTCCACTTCCTTCCAGTTTGCACCAGTCCAAGGGAATACCCCAGAACTGCTTTTCCAGTGGAATGCCCTTAAACCGAAGATGATTCTCTTCTGCAGGGGAAGCAGTAGTTGGAGATCACTTCGTAGAGTCCATCTTAGCAGTTTGGGCTTTATTATGACGGAGCCTGTGAAAAGCTCAGGGACCCAGTGTGTACGTCTGTGTGTTGGTTATAGAGGTGTGCTGTTCCTCAAGTGCCACCGGAGCTCTCAATGCTTTGTGACAGCCAGGCCAAGTACCACAAAGAAACCAAAAGCAATCAGAGTGAAATTTAATTGTAGAGGTGTTAGATCCTGAAAACTCGCTATCTGCACTGGAAGGTGGGCGAAGGCTGGGTTGGCAGCTGCCGCTCTCGTAGCGTGTGAGCGTGAGGTCCACAGCCCAGGGGACAGGGACTCACGGCCGGGCGGTGTCTCCACGGCATGCTGCCATGGCTCTGGGTAGCCCACAAGCGGCTGCTCATGCTGTGGAGAGCATCCCTTCTCGCTCGGTGTGGGTGGGATGGCCTCTGACTCCTTCCTCTCATCTGCCTCTCTCCGCCAGCAAATGAAAGAACAAGCCAAGAGCTTTTCATCAGAAATCAAGCAGATCGATTTGGACGTTAACCGCACCTTCCGAAACCACATCATGTTTCGGGATCGCTATGGAGTGAAGTGAGTATGAAAGGCTTCGATTGGCCCTATGGGCATTGGTGCCAGTGGGTGTGCACAGGAGGAGCTGGAGGAGGTGGCCACCAGCCCCCGGCTTGCAGTGGCCACCAGCATCCTGGCTCAGAGCAGGTCCCAGGAGAGCAAAGCCATCTCTGCCTGCTCCACAGACCGCCAGCGCAGGGTACAACCCACGGATGCTGGGCTGCTGATTCTCTCTTCGGACAGGCCCGCGGTGGCCCACATTCAGCCCCGGTTCTCGAGCCGAGCCCCAGGCTGTTGCAGTGCCGTGTCCCTCGAGGTGCTGGGGTTGCGGTTGCACAGGGATGGCTGGGGTGATGGGGGGGTCTGGCAGGAGCTGGGTGAGATGTGGTGTCTGTGGTCTCCACAACAGATGGGGTTGGAGAGGTTTGAGGCTCTGGCACTTGGGTGAGTCCGCGAGGAAGCCCGCACCCCGTGGCTGTATGGTGGGGACTCCTGTAGCAGGGAGGGAGGGGAGCAAGGAACCTGCTGATAAATGGGCGTAGTGCTTTCCCGCAGGATGTGTAACACCTGATGCTTGGGTGGCTGACAGTCTGTTAAACCCCCCCACCGCTCCAGACCTGCCGAGCGGGTGTGTTGAACACCGTGCGTGTGGGTACCTGCGCGTCTCTCCAGGAGAGCTGCTGGTGGAGCAGGGAGGTCAGCCCCACACTGTCGGGAAAGGAGAGGTCCTGTCCCACATGCCCATCAAGGTGCTTTCTGGTTCTGAGAGCCCCGCTCCTTCCAAAGGCAGAAGTACCAGCTGGCTGGGTGTTTTCAGAGCCTTTGCTCTCTGCGTACGAAGCCGGAGACCTCACGCTCACGTGTTTTCATGTCCTTTCTCCCCAGGCAACAGGCACTCTTCCATGTCCTGTCAGCGTACTCTGTTTATAACACTGTAAGTTCTTCCAGTTAAAGTGAATAGTATATATATATATGTAAGTATATATATATGTAAGGATTTTTTCAAAGCTCTCTCTCTGTATATACGCATGTATGTTTGTGTGTATCTGTATACACACACAGCCCCCCATGTCTAGCCAGGGATAATTCCAATTTTAAGTCCTAATACTACAGACAGCTGGGAGGCCCCCAGACAGCACAAGACTCTTTGCACAGTTGTTTCCTTCCCTTGTTCATTTTGTCACCTGGTAAATGGCATCTGGCAGATGCAGTTTGGGCGAGTGTCAGCAAAGAACAAGGGATCGCCCTTTGCCTTTGCAGCATGACTGGCCTCCTGGCTGAGGGTCCATCGTCTTTCTGACTTCTTGTCGTGCACTGAATGGCATCCTTGTTGAAAACTGATTTATTACAGCGATCCAGTCACTTTTAGCTGGAGGGCATGGGTAGGACAGACGTAAATTAGCCACTGAACCTACTGCCTCCATCTCCAGGAGAGGACAGTTACCCTGGAAGGCGCAGAAGATGCTTGGGGGGTAGTCAAGGAAACAAAGACCCTGCCTCCCTCATACCAGATAAATGCTTACCAGATTTATTTATACTTTAATTACTTCAGTGCTCATGCGGCTGAAGGAATCCAGAACAGTGTTGGAGCCACATGCTGCTTTTCATCCCATCCCCTGATCCCTGCTGTAGGAACAGGCACCTCTGATGTTGGGGTGTCTGTCCCTCACTCCTGGGCTGATGGGAGGTGTCCCTGCCCATGGCAGGGGGAGGAACTCAATGGTCTCTAAGGTCCCTTCCGACCCAAACCACTCTGCGAGGCAGTGACGTGGTACATGATGTATGGGAGCTGTGAATTTGGGCATAAACGATAAAGACCTTGAACCGGGGCAGACCATGCAAGAGGAGAGGGAAGCACAGGCAGCCTGAGCTGCTTCTGCAGCTTTAGCACTGTGGTGGGGTCTGGCTGTGTGGCAGCACGTGTGCCCCTCTTGGCTCTTGCAGGAAGTGAGCTACTGCCAAGGGATGAGCCAGATCGCAGCCATCCTCCTGATGTACCTAAACGAAGAGGATGCATTTTGGGCGCTGGCGCAGCTGCTGACCAACCAGCGGCACGCCATGCACGGTAAGGCTGGGGCAGGGTGCGCGCGGGGTCTCTTGCGGTGGCAGGGAAGTCCCTTTAGGTTGGTCGGTAGAGCCTCGTTTCTCCTCACATTCTTGTTGAAAGGTGGTAAGGCTTAATGATGTGCCAACCAACCCAACTACGGAGCTGGACTTTGCTCTTGGAGGCAGACAAGTCCATCAGAGAAAAATGTGGTTCCTTGGCACTGAGCTTTAGCGCTCAGTAATTAACAGTTTCACAGCGGTGCTACCTTAGAGTGCCTTGCCCTTGGCTGTCAGTTAACTCAAGGTTGTGGGTTTCTAAGAAGTCTCAAAGAAGTACATCCGAGAGCATCATGTGGTGCTCCGTTTTTAGCCTGCCACGAGCTACGTGCCCTTGTGTTTTTATGAAGGTGTAATTCCACCGAATGTGCTGCATTATTTACCTTCGAACACGTTAAAGATCTTTTCATCTCACTGCTGGTTAGCGCTAATCTGTGCACCAAGGGCTCTTCTATGAGTGGGGGGCTGAGCCTTATGGCTTGATGATGGCAAACGGTCTGAAGAGCATGTCCTGCTAGGTTACGGGGGGCTGCATGAGCTTGTGGGGTTCAAACATCTTCAGCTTTTCTCTGACCCTTGGGATGTGTTCAGAGGGCTCTTGGCCCAGCCAGGGCTTGGGCAGACCCGCAGCGGGAGGGGAGCGGGGCTGCTCGGCGGGACGGGGTGAAGGACCAGCGGGGCTGGTGCTGAGGGTGCTGGGCGAGGGGCAGGCTCTGAGAGGGGCTCCCAGGGAGGGAGCTGGGCGTGCTGGGATCCAGCTGACTTGAATATGCAAGATGGGGGATGAGTTTCTAGAAAATCAGGCTGCTCCCACGTCTGCTCTAGAGCTTTTCTGATCCTTTTTTTATTTCTCTTTTCTCATTAAGGTTTTTTCATTCCTGGGTTCCCGAAGCTGCAGAGATTTCAAGCTCACCACGAGCAGATTTTAAGCAAACTGTTTCCCAAACTGAAGAAGCACATGGTATCTTTGCTCTCTCTCTCCCCGTGCTCGTATTGCGTTTTAGTGCTCAGGCGGTTAGTGTCGCGTTCTGCCCAGCACACGCACAACTGAACATATTTCCCACTGTGTAGGACGGCTTCAGCCACAAAGAGGCAAGCGTTTATTCAGTGACGTGCCTGCATCTTGCTGAGGCGGATGGTTATCATTTGCTTGCTGCCCATCATGAGCGCAGGGACTGCTGACATCTAAAGGCTTCCTCAGGAGAGGCAGGCGGGGAGGCTGACGGAGGCTGCAGCGAGGGCGCTGTTGTGTGCAGCAGCGAGGCTGGGTGATGCTGGGCTGGCTGGAGTCTTAATTATTAGCTCCAAGTGCTTGCGTTTGACGGTTTCGCTGTTGGTTAAAGATAGGAGTCCCGTAAGATCTGCTGTGTATTGTGTTGCCTGGGCATGTCCAGTTGTTTTTCTTCCCAGCAGGTGGTCCAAGCCTGTTTGGTGGCTGGAGGTGCATCTACAGGACATAACACTGCAGTCTAGAGTCTAGGAGACTTTTCCAACACCTGCTCCCGTTTTTTTTCCCCTCTTGTCCCCCCTTGCATTTGCTGTAGACAGTTGGTATTCAGTGGCCAGACTCCTGAAGGTTTCTGATGCTCCCAAGGGGCTCGGTGGCCTGGCTCCAGGAAACGCTTTTTATGTTGCTGTCATCTGCGACAGCTCTGGCTTCGCGCTGCAAACGAGCCAGAGAGGAGCCACAGGGCCAGGACAGGTTTGCACTTCGTTAGTCCCGGGGTGGGGAAGCCTGGGCAAGGAGGATGCGAACAACTCTGGCTCCCGAAGAGTCCCCAGGCTTGCAGGGGACCAGCACCAGAGACCAGAGCTGGAGGGCTTCTTCCTCTCCCCATCCCTGCCGCTTTGCAGGCTTTGCAACAGTGGTCACATCGACTTGCGTTTTGGAAGCTGCAGAGGTTTCAGGCTCCCCAAGAGCAGATTTGAAGCACATGCACGTGCCACGCCGTCGGCTGTGCCAGAAAAAAGCAAATCTGTGTGCGTGCTGTGCCAGGCACCAGGCAGGGGTGGAGATGGGCTAGACTGGGGGATGCTGGTGAGGTTTTTCAGAGTTTTCCTCAGCCCGTCAGGCTGTCCTGCTCCTGCAGCAGCCGCGCCAGCCCAATGAGGTAGTGCTAGCAAAGCTGGCTCAGCCGTGCAGGTCTGGATTCACCTGTGGGATACCTGGGGTTCATCACTTTTGTGGTGCTCTGGGGAGCTCGTGTGGGAATTGCTGCGGGAACAAAAATGGTAGTCTGCAAGGTTTGGGTTCCTGGGAGGTTTTTGTAGAGCCCTGGAGTGGATATTAGGCCAGAAAAGCTGCTCCTAGAAGCTTTCCAAAGGTGTGGCTGAAGTCTGGCCACGCTGAGGATGAGGTTAAATGAATATCTTGGGTAAAGGGCCAAAGCAGGGCTTCACCGTTGGGGTTTTGCTGGGAGACAGACCGCAGACAGACCCTGCACCCAGACCCCAGCATCAGTAACGCAGCCAAGCTTCCCACGAGCCCCGTGAGTGCTGGAGCCCGCAGCAGCCAGCCTGGTGAATGGCCTGTCTCTCTTTGCTGTCTCCTCCTAGGACAAGGAGCAGATGACTACGGGGATTTACACCACCAAGTGGTTCCTGCAGTGTTTCATTGACCGGGTGAGGATTCTCTGCAGGGGTTTTTTTTTGCTGCTTGTATGCATGGTTAATCTGCCTAGTTTCTTGAAAAAGTACAACAATTTGAAGAAGGTGTTAATATTTTATAAGGTGGGATGTTATGCACACTCTCATAAGGCAAAAAAATTAAAAATAATGGCACGTCACTGTTGAGGAGCCAGCTGCTGCTGCCTCGTCACAGACGGTCGCTGGGAGGTGGCTCAGCAGCAGCAGTATGAGCTTCAAAGTCGGGAGAGATCTTTCTCTTGCCCACCGGCACTGCTGCGAAGGCTGGTAACCTCCCTTGGGCTCTGGAAACAACGTGGGGAGAAGAAGAGCTGGAGGCACAAACCTGAACAGCTGCAGGCAGGGGAGCGGGCTGGGCCCTGGAGACCCAGGAAGGTGGGAGAAAGTTACCCGGCTTTGTCCAGAGCTAACTTGCCGGTCCCCAGCTGAGGCTGCGTTGTTTTACCCGGCAGCGTTGAGCTTGCATGCTTCACTGCAAGATCTTGTCTCGGTTTCCTGCAGCCCTGTCTCCCGTAAAGCAGCAGATCACCTCTCCCTGTGAGCGGGAGCTCCCTGCTTTGCGCTCTGTTGCTCAAAGCGGTATAAAACGCAGAAACCCTTTAACTGCAGTAACGTGGTGAAAGAGCTGCAACGGCCAGTCATGCAAACTCTGGAGAGTGAGCGCAGCATCCGAAATTTGCACTTAAATGTCACAGCAGGACCAGTATTAATTTCTGTCTTGGTGAGATGCCTTCAGTGTTAGTGGGGAGATGATGGGCTGCTCCATCGCTTTGGCTGTCAGCTCACTCCCGTTTGTCACGTCAGCTCCGGTCACAAATGAAAACCTGCTGCAGAGAAGTGATTTTTTTAATGCTTATTGAAGCACCATACCTATCCCATGAACAGCCTTTCATCTGTCTGGGCAATTTGGATGGATACAGGAGGGGTGGTGGTGTGTGCCTGACGGCTGAAAGGTGTTGATGCTCCCTCCAGAGCGGGGAATCCCTGTGCTAGAGGGTCTGTGCGGAAAGTTTCTCCTTTCCTGCATTCACAGCCGGGCTTTAAGTACTTTCCCGGCCACCCAAGGGTGTTAGCTTTAAGGTGATAGATGAGGAAACAGGGTTTTGTGTTAGAGGTGAGTCCTGGGCATCCAGTGCGGTGCCCTGCTTTGCGTTTTGGGGTGAGGGGACGCAGTGATGCCACCAACCTCTGTGTCATCATCCCATCAATCAGCGCTAACGAGCTGGTTCTTGTTTGTGTGTTGGAAACAGACGCCCTTCACCCTCACCTTGCGGCTGTGGGATATCTACATCCTGGAGGGAGAGCGGGTGTTGACGGCCATGGCTTACACCATCCTCAAACTGCACAAAAGTAAGGTCCCAGCAGAGCGTGTCCTGTATGGCTGCGGTGGCATCGCACTGGGCCACCCTCGTGCTGCGCCCCCGGGAAGCCTTGCTGGCCACCGCCATCCTGCGGGTGCCCTGCGCGGCCCCAAAGGCACCGTCCTGTGCTGGTGCTTCAGGGAGGAGATGGGGTGCTGCAAGGGTTGAAATCCTGCGCTCAGCTCCCAGCAAATTCCCCCCGAAACACTCCCAGCTGCCTCTCCCTGCGGGCTGTGCCCCGTGTTTTTGTCAGTACGCTTCTGGGGGTGTACGCACAGCAACCCGACTGTCTGCAAAGCTCTGTGTGGCGGTTCAGCTGAAGAGGCTGTAGAGGTAGAAATAGCTATAGATGTACAAATCCGTTCATATACTTCTAAAATGACCAAAGCCTGGTTTTCTTACGTGACACTAAGGCAGCGATGTTTCTGCCTCGAGATGTTTGGGACTTTGAACCCCTCCTCTCCCATAAGCCAGCAGCCTTGCTTTGTCCCCCTGTGAGGTCTTTAGCAGGGGACAGGGGCGATGCCGCTAGTGCGTGCTGGGAGCCTTTGGGCCAGCGGGATTTATGGGACTGTGTGTGTTGGCTCCTGCAAACAGCCACCCTGCTCTTCTTCCAGTTGAATGAAGAACAGGCTACCCAGAAATACATCTTCAAGTATCCCATTTGTTTGCAAAGACTGGCAGGCAGGCAGAAGTTTCAGCCTGGCTATGAAATCATCTCTCCTTCCTGAGGAATGTGCGGTGCAGACTGGCATCCCTGCCTGCATCCCTGGCGTGGCTCCTGCCTGCATCCCATCCTTGCATCCCTGGTGTGGGTCAGCATCCCTGCCTGCATCCCATTCTTGCATCCCTGGTGTGGGTCAGCATCCCTGCCTGCATCCCATCCTTGCATCCCTGGTGTGGGTCAGCATCCCTGCCTGCATCCCATCCTTGCATCCCTGGCGTGGGTCAGCATCCCTGCCTGCATCCCTGCTGGCTGGCACAGGGTGGCATCCCTGGCTGGTGGCAGCAGCTGTTCAGTCTGACGCTCAGGGTCTTTCTCATGGAGCTTTTCCTCCTCCTAGAGGTTTTGGTGAGAACTTCCAGAAATGGCCCAAAATGTTCCTCCTGGTCAGCACAAGTCCCAGCCCCACCACTGCCCTGCCATTGCTGGGCTGCTGCCCAGAGGTAGCACAGGTAGATAAATGAATTGACAACACTGAGCAACAGTGGGAAGGTGGGAGAGGCTCAAACGTTGTTCCCTGGAGTGGGAACAGCAGCAGGATCCCAGATAAAATGCCACACAGGTTCGTGCTGCCCGGCAGTTTGGCCACACTACTGCCATTACTCCTCTCCATCCCCCAGAGCGCTTGCTGAAGATGACGCTGGAAGATTTACGCGAATTTCTGCAGGACAAAATTGCCGCTTCCCTGCAATATGAGGACGATGCCGTCATTGAGCAGCTGCAGGTGTCGATGACCGAACTGCGCAAGATGAAGTTCGACCTCCCTCCGCCAGGTGGGTAGAGGGGAAGGTGGGCGGCCCAGCGGGATGTCCCCTGGGGACCAGCGCATCCCTTGGGTGTGGCTGGGAGCCGCGGCAGCCCTGAAGGGCTGGAACCTCCTGGGTGCAGCATCTGCCCTCCCTGTGCTCGGGGCACGCTGGATGCAGAATGAACTCATGTACAGTTTGGGTTTTGTTTTCTCTGCTTCTGATGCAGCAAAGCCTGAGGAGTTCCCACGGAAACCCCTGGGCCTGGAGCTCTCTCTCAACCCAGTAGCCATGAAGGGCAACGTGGCAGCCAACGGCCAGAACGGGCGGGTGGGCGAGCAACCCCTGGACAGGGAGCCCCATCCCCACAGGGATCCTGTGGCACCTGGAGGAACGCCAGCAGCAGAGGCGAGGACTCCCACCCTCCAGCGCAGCGAAGCAGCCGAAGTGACAGACACCCACCGGTGCCCTCCTGGGGAGCCGTCGGGGGAGGAGGGTGAGGTGGACCCCCCCGGGGACAGGCAGCCACCGTCTCTTCTGGAGGCCAGCGAGACACAGGCACATCGTCACCCCCTGCCCGCGGCCCTGCCTCCGGAGCATCCCCTCCCCACTCCCAGCCGTGCCACGATGAACCACGAGTCAGGCTCCCTCCCTGCCCCAGCTGAGCACGGCTCCTCGCACTCCTCTCTCCAAAACCCACCGAGTCCCGACTCCAGCACCACCGAGCTTCCCGCTACGGACCATGCGGTACGGCAGCCAAACCCTGCTGCTGAACAAGCATCTGCCCCCTGCGAAGAGAAAGCTCCGGATGCACCCCCTCATCCTCTGCCGGGCGGCTGGCAGCAGCTCTCCGGGGCGGCGCAGCACCACGGCTCTTCCGAGAGCCAGCGCACGGAGGAGATGGCCGAGGAGCGCTGCAGAGCGGCGCTGCGGGACAAAATAGCCTGGAGGTGCTTGGCATCCAAAGCCGCATCCACCGGGGAGCTCGCCAGCCTGCAGCCCAACGGGCCAGGGAGCGGCACCGCGCACTGGATGGGGGGCTCGGGGACCCTGCCCTCGCACGGGCTGGCGGGCGGCAGCGTGCCCCTCCTGTCCGGCAGCGAGCCCCAGGCAGCCGTGCCGGGCAAGGGCTGCTCGTGCCAGCGGGCGCCAGCCCCCACGGTGGAGGGGAACAGCCCCTATGCCATCGTCAAAACCACCACCCCCCTGCACCTGGCCCAGGGGACAGAGCAGGACTCGTCACACAGAAAGCAGGTGGCAGTGCCTCTGCCAGAGACTGGGCATCCCCTGCCCACCACCTCCGTGCCACCACCTCCCGTGCTGGACCCAGAGGAGGCGGATGCCCAGAGAAGCCTCCAGACACCATTAAACGCGCTGAAAACCCCACGCCCTCCCCTCAGCCCCAAACCAAAACTACCGCCGCAGGTTGCCAAATCCCGCTCGGAGAACAGTTTCCTCTCCGGCTCTGCTCCCCTGGCACAGCTGCCCAAATCGGTGACGTTCTAGTGGGGACGGGGGGAGGCAAGGAAGAGGAAGCGGGTGCTGGAGCAGCACCCTCGCCCCGTTTTGGGGAGCCCCCCTTCAGCAGAGCTGTGTCAGGGTGACAGCGAAGCGGCCGCAGCTGGTGGAGCTGTGCTTTGGTACGAGTGCCCGGCGGGGAGCGGGAGCGCTGGGTGGCCAGCACCGGGAGGCACCAGGAAAATGGGGTTTGCATCTTTCCTATGGACAGACTGGAAAGCACTTTGGCGTTTTGTTCCTCAAAGCTCCCCGAGCCTCGTGCGGGGAGAGGCAGGGCTGGTGAACGTGTTGGGTGTTTTCTCCTGCCCCTGCTTGCTGTGGGTACCTGTGGCTGTGGAAGCGGGCACAAGGCGGGGGAGTCTGCACCGCTTTCTTTAAAAATCCCCATCAGTGCAGCCGCAGCGTTGCTTCCCCAGGCCCCTGTAGCAATAGCTGTGTTCCCTTTCCCAGCCCCCGGTTGCAGGCAGCCCCCTGCCCACTCTATGCAATTCTCCAGAGCAGTGTCCGCCCGTGCGCGGCTCCTGCCCCAGCGCTGGACAGTGTCCCCAGGGGGAGGTTTGACAGCTGGTGCGTCCCTGGGTGGTCTCCTTGGCGTGACCCCAGTGCAGGAGCACTGGCAGCGTGGCTCTTTCCCAGGTTCTCACAGCGATGGAGGCTGAGCCTGGGCTGTGGGCTGGGAGCCCTTTCTGCTGGCTGTTCCCTTGCAGGGTCAGGACGGTGCCCAAGCTCAAGCCCGTTTTCACTTTGAATAAGTGAAGTGTCCGGGTGGGAACAGCCCAGGAGTTGGGGAAGGGGAGCACGTTGCCCACAACCTGATTTCAGCCCTCCTGGTTTAGCCCACCCAGAAACCCACCACCACGGAAGGAACCTGGGCACAGAGGTCTGGGCAATGATGCTGTGGAGCATCAGCATCACCACAGCCCACCACTGAGGAGATAATGGGGTGGGTGCCCACCTGCCCTTCATGCGCTGAGTCCTGGTGGCCCATCCATCTCATCCCCAGCCCGGGGTGTTGCTGCTGCACAGCCGAAAGCATTGGCTGGAAGTGTGCAGGCTGGGTGTGAAAGAGCTGGTCCAAACTCCTGGTCCCAGTATCTGCTCCACCCGACAAGTGAAGGGACTTCAGGAGGAGGGAAGCTCAATGGAAGCAGCAGGAAATAAGCCAGTCCAGTGTGCTGTACGTGACTCTGCTGTCCCGAAGGGGTGGCTGCAAATGCCACCTTAGATGGGACTGCAGGTGGGATTCCATGGAGAGCCGGGGTAAAAGCTCCTTTAATTTCTAAGGAGACTTTAAAAACTCTTTTACACAGGCTGCTTCAGTAACATAACCTGATCTGAAGCCTACCTGAAAGCCCAGCAGAAAACTTCCACTCAGTTACGTTGCGGGGTTGATCAGGTTTTTAGCGTTTTTCTTTGTGTTGTGGTAGTTTACGTTAGCAGCAGGGAGAGCATCAGCACCCCATCCATGTCCGGATGGAGCCAGCCACCCCACAGCACTCAGCTTCTGCTGCACCCCCTGCTCTGCCGGAGACCCCGTCCCCTGCTGCATCTCCACCCCTGCTGCTCCTCTCCTCCCCTGCAAAGCAGGGACAACCCTATGAGCTACCTCGCAAGGTGCTGGGAGGAGCTGGGAGTTGCTCTTTGAGGAGGGGTGCTGGATGGACGGTCTTTTGAGACACCACGGGTCTTTTCTAGGGTGATAGTGCTTGAATTGGTTTTCAGTTAGAGCATGGTTTTCAGGAACCCTGCAGTGGTTAAACCCGGTTTGTGTTACAATACCTGGGCAGTATTTCAGGCCAGGTATCGATTGCCATTTGCTAGCAGCCCCCTGACCTGTGGAGCTCAGCTGGGAGCATCTGAGGGCTGGTGGGCCACCTCTGGGCTTGGTTTCTGTGTGGGGGGATCTGTCCTGTCCTTGAAGCACACATAGGACTCCTGCTAACACATCCTAGCGTTTGGCTTGTGCGTGTGAAGAGCTGAAACCCCTCATTCTGACCTTTTTCCCCTCGTTTTGGGCACGCAGCCGTTGCAGGTGATGTTGCACGTGTGCCTGGCTCCTTACCCTGCGGGTGGCTGGGATGTTCTGCAGTATTCATATTTAAAAGGCAGTTTGTTCTAATTTTGGAGAGCTGGCAAATGCAAAGTATCCATTGCAGGGTGTTTGGTGAATGGGGTTCGATAGAACGTGGGGCATCCCTCCCCTCCGAGCCCTAAGGGCACCGAGCAGCACGGTCCTGTCACCTCCAGCCCCCAGCTGGTCTCAGTGACCTTCAGACCAGGCAGATAGGCTCTCCAGTCCCACCAGTGTGCTTCTTGCTGGGACGGTCTCTGAGCTCCCTCTGCTACCCCAGAAGCTCTTCTCAAACCTGCAGCTCCTGAAAGCCAGCGGGTTTGGGGAGAGCTCCTGGGGCTGGGAGCCTGGCTTTCCTGGGAGCGATGTTCTCGCTTCACCGCGCTGCAGCAGAACCTGCTGGGAGCTGACCCGTCCTCGCTCTGGAGATGCTGGTGGGGCCTCAGCAGGTCTGTGGCCGTGGGGCTGGGCAGGACATGGCCCAGCCTCAGCTCCTGAGCTGGGGACAGGCAGGGAGGGAGAAGGAGGAGGGTGGCAGCTCAGCAGGATGAGTGGCACAAGCCCCTTGCACCCCTGCCCCAGCCTGCTGCGGCAGCCTCGGCATTGCTGCAAAACCTCGCTGGCTGCCCACACACTCAGGACAGCACCCCCCATCCCTGCCCTGGGACGCTCTCTCCTTGCTGCCCTCTGCGGGGTTGTGAAGACCAACACTGGGGGTTTGGGGGGTTTTTTGGGTTTGTAACAGCACTTTGCGTGGCTGCAGGCAGCGGGAGCCGTGGGGACCCCGCACTAGGGACTGGCTCCAGCGGGGGACGGTGGCAAGGGCAAGGTCTCGGCCAGGCACTTGGAGCCCCTGGCCAGCATCTGCTTTCATTTTAATTGCTATTCTTGTTTACAGCGTGGAACGCTTACTCCGTGACTCTTTCTAATGTATTATAATTATTACTTAAAAAAAAAAAAAACTTTTTATGACTGTTGTGGTGCTTTGGTGTTTTTTTTTCTTCTTTTGGTAGGGAAATTTTGGAAAGAGAAAAAAAAAAAAACAACCACACCACAATCCTTTTTATGCTGAGCCAAAGCGATTGTCCAGAGTATTTGATGCTGTGTTTTAATAATGATAATGGTTAAAGAAGTTTGGCGTAAAATCAGACTCAGCGAGGTTTCTCATGGCAACAGATGCTGCAGCAAGACCTCTTGCCTCCTCCTGCTGGCTTTTACCTTGGTTCGCTGGGGGTGTTACAGCTGGGGTGGGTCCAACCCACTCCACCTCTACCTTCCTCCCTGCTTTTCTGCCCTGGTTAAATCCAGGCGTCCCCAGCAGCAGTGGGACGCAAACAGCTCCTTTCTCCATCCCACTGTCCTCTCCCAGCCCGACAAACCAAGGACAGCATCCAGCCCCCTCGCAGCCCTCCGACACACGCCCGGGGGCCAGCAGCCCCAGCTTTCGTTTTTGTCCCCAATGTTGGGTTTGGAGTTTGTTTTCCTGCCCGCAGACAGCACTGGGAGGGTTGGATGGACGGGGAGCAGGTCGATGCAGCTTTTTGCATGGTGGGTGTGACTCCTGGTGCCGCTCCGTGAGTCGGGACTGAGTCACGCTGATGCCAGACCCTGGCAGCACACCGTGGTGCCGCTCACAGCCGAAAATGGAGTTTAAAAAGCTGTGTGCGAGCAGCACCTCTGACACACCCCGCATTTTGCAGCCTGTGCTGAGATGGCTGCAGTACTGTTGGCTGGGTTTGAGGGATGTGCTGGGCAGAGTCCTCTCTGAAACAGCCTCGGTTCACTTGGCCGTTGAAAAAAAATGAAAAAAAATGGAGTAAGATGTTGCTTACTGGCATCCTTGGTCCCTGCATCTCACCCATGTGCCACTCATAGCCTGGGGGTGAGGGCAGGGTGCTGTCACCCTGCCCCTGCAGGGACCAGGGACGGGCAGGGCTCTACCGCATCCCCAGGAGCATCCTTCTGGCTCATGCAGGAGCCCCCAGCGGCACCCAGCCGTGAATGGGTGCTGAGCAGGGGGCCCAGGGAGGCGGTTGGGGCTGGGCTTACTGAGGACGGGCCAAGCACCCACTGCAGAGAGGGGAGGCTGCCCCGGGACTTGCCCAGCAGGTATGCCCAGGACCTCTAGCCCTTACCCGAGAAGTACAAGCCCCCCGTGGTCCCCAGCCCTGGCTGAATGCCTGCCCCCAGTCAGCGCCAGGAGCAGGTCAGGGGCACGCTCTCCTGCTGCAGGAAGGTCCCAGCGCAGAAGGTGCTGGTGTCCCCAAGGGGACAGGAGTGCAGACAGCCCCTACACCAGGCAAGCAGCATCCCCTGCCCCTCCTGTGCTGGGGGGCTCAGCCTGGGTGCTGCTGCCCCCCGGCACCACGAGCAGGACAGCGGTGTCGTCCCAAGCTCACCCACACCCATTTGCTGTACAGTGCTGGGACTAGTGGCCAGTGAACTCTAGAAGGTATTGAGGCCATGGCTTAAATCCTGACGGCCTCGTCAGCCAGGGACCAGTCCTGCTGCCTCTCCATCCACACTTGGCATTTACCAGTATTCCCATTAAATCCCCCCTTGCCCTGGTGGAGCCGCTGCTCATGAGATGACCCGGGATGACCCAGCTTTCAGACAACTCTCACCGCCCGTTCTCTGGCTCCCAGGACTGCTCCCTGCCCAGGAACCGCTCCAGCACAGACCCACCAGCTGCGCTCAGCCCTGGTGCCCTGGCAGCCCCCATGGCTCTTGACCAGCCCAACCAGCAGCGCTGGGAGCTGGGGTGGGTGGGCGCTGGGGCGGGCAGGTGCTGGGGCGGGCAGGTCCATGTCTCCCCCCTCACTCGCTGGCTCTCTGCCGAGCCACAGCCACGCTCCTCATCCTCCCTGCCCACCACCCACCGGCTAAGAGCTCAGCAGCCTGCCGCGTGCCTCCCCGATCCATCAGCGAGCTGGCACTGAATAATTGATGCTAAGTAGAGCCTGGAGCAGAGAGCCAAGGGAGGGAGGAGCACAGCTTTGGGCTGGTTCAGGTTCTGGTCCCAGGATGCGGCGGGGGGAGGGATGGGTGTGCTGGGAGCTTCGCATCTGCTGGGCCTGGGAGTCTTTCTCCTCTTCAGCCTGCAGTGTTGCTGTGCTGCTGAGCGCTGCTCGTGCTGCACAGGGGCCGTGGCAGCAGTGGCTGGAGCTGGGGAGCAGCGTGGGGGCACACAGGGCGCAGGGTGGCAGGCCCAGCCCCAGCAGCCATGGCCGGGGATGGTACCTGGCTCTGCTGAACCACAGACCCTGTGCTGGATCCCCGGAGAGCCAGGCTCACCTGGCTGCGGGAACGGAGCTGTGCGCGGGGCCAGCCCCATCTGCCTGTCCCAGTGCCCACCAGTTGCTGGTGGCCGGCTGTTTGCGGTCACACCATCCTTCTGAGCAATGCCACTCCTTCCCACGGCACATCACCGGGTACAAACCAGCACATGGAGAAAATTCCAGCCCGGCAGCTGGAAGAGGCGAGTCTGACACCTCCCAAACATCGCCCCGATCTGTCAGCGGCTGAGGAAGCCCACAGGGCGTGCGCCAGCATCCTCCTGGCAGTGCAGCAACGACACTCGCCTAACAGAACGCGGGCACCATGACAGCTCACGGGATGAGCAAACCAGGGCTGACACAACCTGGCCAACATCTCGCTAGGAGACAGCTGCTGGTCCCACCCCACGAGCATCCCTCCTCACTGCCAGCAGCTACAACGGAACCCAAGACGGGGATGGAGATGGCTTTGAAGGTACACACAAAGGCACCAGTCTGAGGGACTGGAGTCATTAAAGCCTGGCTTATCTGTTCTTCCCCACAGTAAAACAGGTTCTTCCCAAGACAAAGGTTAACTGTAAGAAAATTCCATCCTTGCTCCGAAACTGGCACGAGGTCCTGCCGACAGATGGGGTACAATACCACAAGCCCCTGCTTCCAACCACCCAGACAGAGCCTGGGCCATTCTGGTGCCCTGCAGAGCCCCGGGCACAGCCACCGGATGAGCCCCGCTCCCAGGGTATCCAAGCCCACAGCTCCGGCAGGCAGGCGCCTGGGGAAGCTGGTTCTCGGGTGGCTTTGCTTACCCTCATGGCCCCTGGGGGAGCCAAGGAGAAGCGATACGGAAGCACTGCTCGGGCTTGAGAGCTCTGCAGGTGGGCTGGACCGTAGTCCAGAAAAGAAACCTGGTCTGCGCCTCCTTACCCAACCCCTCTGCGCGTGAGAAGGACAAGGCCAGCACCCAGCCCCCTCCAGGGCTCCAGCAGCGAGTCGGTGCCGCCGGCTCCTGCACACTCAGCCCCGCGCCTGCCAGAGCTGTCAGCAGCACCACGCACTCAGCTGGTTTGGAGCCACCGTCTCTGCTGGCTTAGGAAAATGCTTCTGGGGAAGCCCTCGCAGACCAAAAGGCATGAGCTCTGTTCCAGCACTTACTCAGCATCTTTAAGGACCTGTAAGCAGTTTTATCAGTTTACTCAGCTGTGACGGTTCTGGAGCCCCAACCCCTCTGTAATAGGGTGTGGGGCACTTGAATGATGTGGGAGAGAAAAGCTTAGACATCACTCCTGAGACGCCTGGACCCGACCAGAGCATGCTCCTCCGGCTATTCAGTTAGTTCAGTATGGGTTCAGAGGTGGCACCCCTCCATCGTGGGAGATGAAGCCTTCTCAGAGGCGGTGCTCACCCCTGCCCAAGATCCACAGCATCAGTCCAGCTTGGTGGACCAACTGAAGAGATCAGGGCAGCCAAACATGGGCTGACGTGCCCCAAAACAGCAAAAAGCTTACCGCTATAGACGTCTGCAGCCTCCGGCTACGCGACTGGAGCGGCTCTTCGCAATAACTGCACGTTCTGCTCATCTAAGCTCATCCCACAGAAGCAGAACTGAGATGGGCAACAAACTCCTTGTCATAAGGGAAACAACTGCAGCACCTGAAAACCACATCTTCCAGTCCAGGTACTTCTAGAACAAATGCACCTTAGAGAACTATGGGGAAAATCAACTAAACCGACTCCAAACCCAGCAATTCCTTCTCCAGACCTACATTCCCTCTAATGAAACTGCAACCATGATCTTACTTTCAGACGCCAGAAGTTCAGCGAGCAAGCAGAGCACACATTGTGAACTCCTGACATCCTGCCTGCCAGGACCAGCGAATTGCCATCCTGCACCCAAACTACCAGCAGCACCAAGTGAAAACACCGAGACCAAAGCCACAGCTCCACCCAAGAGAAGTAATATGAGCAGGTTCCTGCCTACCCCAAAGATCAGATCAGAGCTGATGGATCTTACTGAAGAGCTGTCGTGACTCTCCTGAAGCCAAGCTCCTGGAACGCAGATGCAGCACTACATTAGAATCACAGAATCACTAAGGTTGGAAAAGACCTCAAGGATCATCAAGTCCAACCATCAACCCAACACCACCCAACCCACTAACCCATGTCCCCAAGCACCACATCCACACGTTTCTTGACCCCTCCAGGGATGGTGACTCCCCCACTGCCCTGGGCAGCCTGTTCCAATGCCTCAGCACTCTTTCCGTGAAGACATTTTTTCTAATCTCCAGCCTAAACCTCCCCCGGTGCAACTTTGAATGCACAATCAATGCATCATTTCAGCTGTGGTGTCAAGCTTTCAGCACCTCCATTTGCTCCCGATCTACCTCCAACTTTCAGCATGGACTGGAACAGGGACCTGAGCTGGGGTTCCTTAGATGTTCCAGTAACAGCAAAGAGCCAAGCACCGGTGCTCCCCCCTCCTGCAACGGGCACGTCACTGACCAGCGCTGTTGGACACAGGGTCCTGGCAGCCTCGCTTCTGCTGAGTGCCATCCACAAAAGTTAGAGATTGGGACCGCTGATGGAACAGCTTATCCTCAGCACCCCCGGTGCAACAGCCACAATGCCCGAGGCAGCAACAGGGTTTTACGACGAGAAGGCACTCGAACGAGCTATGGTAACACACGTGACTTGACCAGACCCAGAGCTTTCCTGAGCGAGCTGAACACCTCACCCTGAGGGCAGCAGGAACCTCGCTGGAGGGACACGCTGGCTGCCTGCTCCTGACCAGGCTGTGGCAGGACTCTGCTGCTCCGGCACAGCCTCGCCGAGACGTCCCAGCCTCTGTGCAGACACCTCACCCCGGTGCTCCCCAGAGCTCCTCGGCTTGCTCCACCACGGCTCCCAGTCCTTGACTGGGGCTCCTGGCTCCCAGCCAGAACCGAGAGGATGCTCTCAGGGGTTGGAGCCATCCTGAGCCCAGTCCTGCAGAGAGCCCCAGACATGGCAGTGCTGCTCGTCTGGAGGCCTTGAGATGGAGCCATCCCACCCTTCACCAAAGGCCTGGGGAAGGATGGGATAAGCTCTGTTGCAGAAAAACAGCCCCAGGTTCCTAGTGCAGTAACACCCCCAAGCAAGGGCCCCCACCTCAACCCACCCACCCACCACCACAGCTTTTAGTCATCTTCTGGAAGGACAGAGCAGCCCTGCCCTCTGCCCCACTGCAGCTGTGCGCTGGCTGCCAGCTTAGGAACAAAACTCCTCCTTCCAGGGATCACTCCTGGAACAAATTGAGTTTAGGAGATCTCCTGGGAGCCCCTGCTGCAGCCCCACCGTGTAACACCAGCCTCAGCATCCTCAGCACTCCCTCCAGCGCAGGGACTGGCGCTGCTGCAGCCAGCACGCCCAGCTGAAGGCAGGACAGCCCTTCCCTGGAGGAACTGCTCCCACCTGAGCTGGGCTCAGCCCTTCACCGGCAGGAGCCGGGAGCCAGCCAGTGTGGGGGCCGTGCCCCATAGCAGCTGGGAGCAGGCGGGTACAAAAAGCCATCCGTCAGCACAAGTCCTCTCTTGCCCAGGCCAACAGCAAAGGCAGCAGCACGGGAGTTTAACCCTGCCGCTGCCCGGCACAGCAGACGGGGAGCAGGACAGGACACTGCCTGCGTGGTGCTGGGAACCCCCCGCTGGGCAGGGGCCTTGTGCTGGGGCTGACTGGGGTTTCTGGTGCTGGTTTTGCCATGTGAGGCACGTGCTGCCCTCGCTGCTCCCAACCCCTGCCAGCCCCAGCTGCCAGACCCCGCTCCTTGTCAGGCCGGGGCTGGCCAGCGCAGAACAGCTCCCTGTGGCCCTTGGCTGGCTCACATTCCCGCTTCCATGCTTTTAATTCTGGCTGCCAGCTGAATTAGCCAGGGCAATAGCTTGGGAGAGGGAAAGGCAGCGAGCACCAAGCCGCCCACTGCACTGGGTGCAGCACCTTGTCCGGGCTCTGCAAAGGAAAGGCACACGGGACCCATCAGACCCCAGGGAAAAAAATCCCAAAGGAGCACAGCCGACTGACGACGGGCTTCCCAACAGCTTAGCCCTTATCTAAACCACTCTTACCCACTCTAAACCCAAGGACTGAAGTCTGAATCCTTTGCTCGTAGTTGCTGAGCAGCCAGACAGCTGTCTGCACCGTGGGAGAGCCCTCCCACTGCAGTAACGAAGCCGTGCACAGGGCAGGCGAGGATTTGCGTGCCATCATATACCGCCGGCACACTGCAGCAGCCCGAGGCACGCGTGCCGTGCAGGTGTTAGCATTAGCTAGGTGCTGGAGGGGAGCAGAAAGGCCTAATTCTGTCTCTGGAGCACACCAACATTTGGGAGGTGCTGTGCCAGAAAGCTGCCTGGAAAAAAAAAAAAATCGAAAAAAAAATCAAGGAAGCAAAAACTTGGCACCAGCTGACCAGCTGAGGCAAACCCAACTCTCAGCTCTCCTCCTTGATGCCTCTCCCCTGCCAGGCATCACATCAGAGGCCATAAAAAAATCCCAAAGGACTAGGCTGAAGGAAGAGCACCCAGGGGAGCACTGAGGACAGGCTTGGACTGGTTGCACTCTTCCACCGCAGCAAAACTTGGGGCCAGCAGAGAGTTTCAGGTGGCTGGTGGGGATGGGGACATAATGACGATGTGCTGGAGACAAAGACAGCTCTTTCCCTGAAGGATACCCAACCCCAATCGCCTTCACTGTCCGCAGCGTGGCTTTAGTCCGTGGAGAGCAACTCTGAACACCCTTCCCTCCCCACCATCCCACCAGCGATCCTCCCAGGGCACCGGCAGCAGCACCCTCGGGAAGGAGGACACAGCCAGCAAGATGGTTTGTCGAGATCATCAAATAATAATTTACTGTGATTCGATCTGTGGCTTTGTACAGTTGCCAGGGTGGGAGGAGGCTAAAGTAGGAGGGGATGGGGAAAGAAAAAAAAAAAAAAAGAAAAAAAAAGTCATTTGCCGCAGGCTTGGGTGAAGTGCGAGATAGTCCTTGGAGGGACTTATGGTCCCCCCGTCCTCTTCCTCCTCCTCCTCCTCTCTCCCGCCCCCTCTACTCCTCCCCTGAATCCGCTTGCTTCTTCCTTCGCTTCACCTCTTTCCTTGCGCTCTGCACAGTGGGAACCTCTCCAAGACACAGTCCAGTCAGCTGAAACCAGAAGAGGACACTCGTTAGCACCCGCTGGCTGTCAGAACGAGGGGGGCCGTTTCCATCACCCACCCCTCACACCTCAGGATGACCACACAAGCGCACACAGGGGAAGGTGAAGGCTGCACAGGTCTGGACCTGGCTCAGCAAAGCATCTTTGTGTAACATCTTTGTCAGTGACATGGACAGTGGGATGGAGTGCACCCTCAGCAAGTCTGCTGACGACACCAAGCTGTGTGGTGTGGTGACACGCTGGAGGGAAGGGATCCATCCAGAGGGACCTGGACAGGCTGGAGAGGTGGGACCGTGCCAACCTCATGGAGTTCAACAAGGGCAAGGGCAAGGTCCTGCACGTGGGTCGAGGCAATCCCAAGCACAGACACAGGCTGGGAGGAGAACGGATTGAGAGCAGCTCTGAGGAGAAGGACTTGGGGGTGTTGGGTGATGAGAAGCTCAACATGACCCAGCAATGTGCGCTGGCAGCCCAGAAACCAACCGTGTCCTGGGGGCATCAAAAGGAGTGTGACCAGCAGGGCGAGGGAGGGGATTGTCCCCCTCTGCTCTGCTCTCGTCAGACCCCCCCTGTGTTCAGCTCTGGGGTCCTCAGCACAGGACAGACATGGAGCTGCTGGAGCGGGGCCAGAGGAGCCACGGAGATGGGCAGAGGCTGGAGCAGCTCCCGTGCGAGGACAGGCTGAGAGAGTTGGGGGTGTGCAGCCTGGAGAAGAGAAGGCTCCGGGGAGACCTTAGAGCAGCTTCCAGTGCTGAAAGGGGGCTACAGGAGAGATGGGGGGGCTCTGGATCAGGGGGTGCAGGGACAGGACAAGGGGGAACAGTTTAAAGCTGAAAGAGGGGTGATTGAGATATTAGGAAGAAATGTTTTCCTGTGCGGGGGGTGAGGCAGTGGCCCAGGTTGCCCAGAGAAGCTGTGGATGCCCCATCCCTGGAGGGGTTCACGGCCAGGCTGGATGAGGCTTTGGGCAACCTGGGCTAGTGGGAGGTGTCCCTGCCCATGGCAGGGGGTGGCACTGGATGGGCTTTAAAGGTCCCTTCCAACCCAAACCAGTCCATGATCTGCATGTGTGATGAAGGGAAGCAAATGGTCTGTGGAGTGACGGGTGAGCCTTGGGCATCTCACCAGACCTCCTGCCTCCATCCAAACCCCTCTGTGGGAAGCGGCACTGTTGGATGAGGACTTTCTCTCTCCTCCAGGGATGACGGGAAGCACAAAGTGAGCCCAGGGCAAATGCAGCCAAACCTCCCTGGCCATACCCCCACCCTTCTCCTCCCCAAAACCCAGCGTGTCCTTGTCTTGCTTCTCCTTTTGTTCCCCAATGTTCCTCCCTCTCTGCTCTGGGCCAGTGCAGCTACAGTAACCTGGGATGTCTGCTTTCCAGTTTCTGCCTGAGCAGAAAAACATCTGGGCAACTCCCAGGGCACGGTCTTTTAATAGAGGGGAGTGTTTCCAACAGACTCCTTCCCACCCCTTCTTGCCCCGCAGTGCTGGCTGCGGGCTGTGACAGCAACTGGGCTCCTGGCAGTGGGTGTAGAGGAGCAGCAGCATCCGCCGAGCCCGTGCCGTCAGCTGTGAGCCAGAGCAGGAAACGAGCCCCCAGCTCATATCCCCGTCCGGAGGAAACACTCCTGAACATCTGGAGTGACCCGAACATCTGGAAAACCTCCCTCAGCAGTGATAAGTGTGCTGGGCACAGCCTTTGGCTCAGCCCCAGGAGACCTCGCGTGCCTCGGCTGGGAGCGGAGGGGTGCGGTTCTCGGGTGGATTTTTGCTCATAGGAAACAAACACTGCCAGCATTTTTTATTTTTTTCGGGGAAGAGCTCTGCTGCGCTCACAGCCTTTGGCTCAAAAAACAACGGAGGAAAACCAGCTGCCCACCTCCAGCTTCAGTGAGACCCTCTTAGCACCATCTCTGGACACAGCGTGCTGCTCTTTAGGATTCCAGTGGTTGTGTAAAGGGGTGAAGGAGCTGGTGACACAGCCAGATGGCACCAGGCGTCTGGCTTAAGGCCACCCAGCTCACGCAGGGCCACCGACAGGAGCTCTTCCTCACTGCTATCCAGCAGGATTGCAATGATTCAAATAAACTCATTAAAAAAAAAGAAACCACGAAGAAAACCACAAGGAAAGAAAACCAGGCAAGTGAACACAGACAATCTGAAAACCACTGCTTCTGGCTCCACCAGGCACCATTTATAACAGCAAAACAGCCCCCTCATGGCTAGTTCTCAACATTGCATCGGTTCCAGATACCCCAGGGGATGGATCTGGTGGGGAACGCTCTCCTGAGGAGCACAGGACTTCCACAGGGAGAACAGGTCTGCTCTGAAGGTTCAGGATGAGGCAATTCCCACGAGTGCATTAGGAAGGCGACGTGCTCAGCCAGCGTTTCATCCGAACTCTCCTCGGACCGGTCTGGTGACCGCGCAGCGAGCTGCACACCTTCCACACCAGCTGAACTCCCCTTACAGAGGGGCAGCATGGGAAGGAGCTTTCCCAGGGAAAGCAAGACAAAACACCTATTTTTTCAGTCCAATTCTGTAGGATTTTGTTCCACAAAATGAGGAGGGGAAAATAAATGACTTTTTCCCCCTATGCACTTTCTCAGGGAAGTGGGAATTTTGGCTTACCTATGTTTCGACAGGAAAATGCTATTTCAGTCAAAAAGGTGTTTCGGGAAAAAATACCCATTGCTGAAATTGTTGTTTGCAGACAAGTGCATCTGCAGTCACCTTCTGCCCTGTTTCAGTCCATCTGCTGCTTCCAGCACAATCCCACTGCACCCCATCTCCTGCTTCCGAAACTCACCGTAGTCACGATATCACACATTTACAGTTCATGCAACCCGGGCCGCTCTCATCGGGGGGATTCAGCTTGCGCAGCTTGTGCTGACGGATCTCCCGCACCAAGGTGTAGAAGGCATCTTCAACGCCCTGGAAGAAAAGCATCACTTGAAGCAGCTGCTCACGTCAAGAGGGGACAGCGGAGAGAAGAGAGGGCTCTGCTCCCCACCTCGGTGTCCCTAGTGCTGCCTTCCAGCAGTGCAGACTGCAGAGTTAAAGGCACAAAACCAAGCTGGGAAGACTAACAGGGATCTTGGTGTGGCCCCCAAACAAAGAGATGGAACGAGCAACCATGAGGCCAAGGAGTCCTTGAGATTCATCAGCTTTCAGCAGCCTGGATGAGGTCTACCACCCAAGAGAAAAGCCACCACTAGACCACTGAAGGTATCACCGGCTCCATTTCCATCTCTGTGCTCTGGGAGCCCCACATGGTCCCTCCACACGGGTATATTCTGCCAAAACAGACCAGGGGTGTCCCCTGAGCTTGGCTGACCTGCAGGGACTGTGGGGTTATTCCAAGCCTCGGAGAAAGCCCCGAGAAGGCGTCTTCCCTTCACTGAATGAATTACGCGCTTCTCCGGAGTGGAGGGTTGAGCCTGGACAGGGGAAGGAATGTCCTGATGGAGCACTTAGCCTCGAGGAAGCAAATAACCCCGGTCCCTGCACCTGTCTGTCTGTAAGGTGGTGTCTGCCTGTTCCTGCCTCTCCGGTCCAGCACTGGAGAAAAAGAAGATTTTGTTGAAAACCCTCCTCCTACCTGTCTGGTTTTGGCAGACGTTTCTATGTAGGGGATCCCGTAGCTCCGGGCCAGGTCCTGCGCTTGCCGGGTCTCCACGGTCCGTGCTGGTAAGTCACATTTATTTCCCACCAGCACCATGGGAACATCATCCGAGTCTTTCACCCTCTTGATCTGCTCCCTGCAAGAGTAAGAGGTGCCAAAGTGAAGGGAGAAAAGGCTGCAGGGGCAGCTCCAGGACACTCCCCACCATCTCCTTTGTCAGGAATTAACAGCTCCACTTCGTTCCTGCCAACTGCCTTGTGCTGGGCACTCAGGAGAATGTAAATGACCACGGCCCGTGAGCGAACAGCAAAACAGCCAGGGCACTTCTGGAAACAAAAACTAAACATACTTCTGCTCTTTCAATGTCGACAAAATACAACTTGAAATTAGGACAATCTGTATTAAGACATGAGCTTAAGATAGTTTAAGCTAAATAAAAACAAAGCAGTTACCTGTGTTATTTCCAACATTTTAGATGATGCAATCCCCCTGAATGGGGATAAAAAAAAAAAAAAAAATCACCTGCAACCAGAATTTGCTGAGCTTATCCACCAGCTTTTGGCAGCCACAACCTTTTCTGCAGATGCAGAGGCAGTATTTGCTTCCTTCAGTTTAGTTCAGGTCACTCAAAGTTTAGAAACCAACTGGGAAGCAAAAAAGCTGGAACGCTTGCTTCTTCATTCCAGCCTCCGATTTAAAACTAGGTGGGCGAGGATGAGATCTACTGCTAAAAAATCTGAAAGGCCATTATGACCACAAACAATCCATTAAATTCCCTCCCAATAGATAACAACTTCCTTTGCTTAATAAATCATTTAGCTTCAGATGCAAACCAGCTTTTTTTCTTTTAACTTGCTCACGCACCCAGAACATTTAACATGGTTTTATTTAACTAAAAAAAGCTTTATTGAAAATACTGATTTCTGCATGTTAATTGAATTCAAATTTCCATCCAAAAGCAGCCGGACATGTATCACCCACGAAAACATCAATCATCTTTTTTTACACAGAAAGGAGGTCTGACTGGTGTGATATGCCATAAAGCCACTCAAACGTTCATGTAACATCCTGAGCAGCAAAGGCAAGAAGTGAATTTAGAGCATGGGCCACACTTAGCTGAAAAGAGATACCTCCTAATGGCTACTAACCCGGGAGAGCAGCTTTCTCGGGGGAATATTCTTTTAAAAGTGCAAACACCAAGCGCACAGGCGAAACAAGATGAAAGCCGGTGATTTACATCATGATTAAAGACAGGGCTTGAAATCAAGCCATCCTGCGAGTGATTCACAGGAACCAGCCCCAGCACGGGGATGAATGCTGCTGAATCCCCCAGGTGCTTTACGAAAATCCCATCCTTTGTCCTGCGGTTCAGCTAACACAAGCCAAATTAGCCCGACCGTGCCACTGTGATGCTGAACAAGCCTGCTAGCTGATGGCTGAGACATCTCCAGACCTTGGAGCAACGCCTCTGACTACGGAGCTCTGTGCTCAGAGCTACGGGATTACCTGGGACCCAGGTCCCGTGGTGGGCAGCAGACAGAGCAGGGACAGGCAGGGCCACCTCCTGCATCCTCTGCGAGTAGCTCCCATCACAGCCAAGCCTCAAGAAAAGGCGCAAAGCAGGGAGATCCCTCCCTAAGTTAGCATCAGGGTAACCAGGGAAGGCTCTCGCTACATTTAGATCATCTCCTTGCCTCTCCAGCTCTGCAGGGGCAATGGCAGTGGGGGGACAAGCAGGATGGGTAAGGGGGGTGCAGCCAAAGCAGGACCGTGCCGGGATGGGGTCCCTGCTCTGCCACTGCCCCCCAGGACATCCTCCTGGGCAAGTTGCCTCGCCAGGGCTCTGCCTCTCCTCCTGCTCCGTCTTTGCCCTGGCTGAGACCGAGTTCCAAGGGGCCGGGACTGCCTCTCCCCAGCAGACCGTGGGGGAAGGATCCCTCCCTGCCCTTCCCAGCCTCCCCTCCCAGCTGCCGGCCCAGCAGAAGTCGCTGAGATTGATTACACTAACACAGCAATTGCATTCACTGGGGAGGGAAGGCAGAGGGTCAGAGAGGATCAGCTCTCTCTTTAGTCACCATAAACACTTCAACATTACATTACCAAGTCCCCAAAGGCCACAAGCAATCCCTTCGGCTGGGTTTTATTGGAGTCACTGACATTAGCCGTCTGCTCCGTCTCTTCCTTGGGGAACGGCCGCTTGAGCTAATTGTCTTTGCTGGCAGCCAGCGCTTCCACCGCGGGGCCTGCGGGGCAGGAGGGTGCCGCCGCGGGGCCACCCCTTCGCACGGGGCAAGAGGGAAGGGGCCTTTTCCAGGACACCGACCTGTACTGGTGAATGTCTTCGAAGGACTTGGTGTTGTTGATGGCGAAGACGCAGAGGAACCCTTCCCCCGTCCTCATGTACTGATCTCTCATGGCACTGTACTCCTCTTGCCCTGCGGTGTCCAAGATGTCTAACAAGCAGGTCTCTCCATCGATGACGACTTGCTTTCTGTAGGAATCCTGCAGGCCAGGAGAGGGAGAGAAAGGGAGGAGGATGCGTTAAGGCAGAGCTCGGGTCTGGCCAAGAGAAGGGATGCGGCGAGGGCATCCCTGGGATGATGCCAGGTCATGCTCTGCCCGAGTTTAGCTCCCATTCAATAGCCAGTTCAATCTGTTTCAAAAATGGGAGGGGAAGGAAAAAGAAGAAAGGAAGGAGAAAAAAAAAAAAAAAAGAGAAAGCAACCAGGTTTCCCCTTCTCTGGGAGAGCCACAAAGAAGACAGCCCCCAGCTCACTCTCCCCATTCCCAGCCCTGCCTCTGGCAGACCAGGGGCCGCTCTGTCTCCACCCCACTGTACAGCCCTCAACAACTATCTTCCTAAATTTTATTTAGTCCCAGCTCATCCCTTCTGCTGCCGCCGTGCCCGGGTACTGGAAGGGAACACCCAGGAAAGGCAGCTCCTCAGCCAGGGCTTGCAGCCAGCAGGGCTGGAAGGGGTTTAAGGTCACCTGGAAACCCAGCACCTCCAACGCATCTCGAATTGGGGACCAGAGGCGGCACGCCACCAGTAAGGCTGCAAGCTGGGCTTGATGGTAAACCTCTTCTTGAAATAAGAGGAAAAAAAAAAAAAAAAAAAAAAAAAAAAATCACACTGTGAGGAGGTGTTTCCCACAAGGAGTCTGTGCCCAGAGGGCTGCAGGAGCAGCAACAACTATCCAGGCAAGGTCCTTTGAAGTTGGGGGTTTTCCCTGCAGCAGAAGCAATTGCAACTTATCGCAGGTGTGAGAAGGCCTGGAAATCACCCAGGGCACCCCCCAAAAGGTTTCATTTTCAAGGCTCCTCCAAGCACTGCTACTCCCTACAGTGCCTCTCCCTGTGCCCAGTCCCATCAGCAGGGATGCTGCTGGGGCAGCCCCTGCACGGAGGAACAGCCTCATCCCTCTGACAGCCGTTCTCCGTGTACAGGGCAGCATCCTCGGAGGAACAGCCTCATCCCTCCGACAGCCGTCCTCTGTGTACGGGGCAGCATCCTCGGAGGAACAGCCTCGTCCCTCTGACAGCCATCCTCCACGTACGGGGCAGCATCCTCAGAGGAACAGCCTCGTCCCTCCGACAGCCATCCTCCACGTACGGGGCAGCATCCTCAGAGGAACAGCCTCGTCCCTCTGACAGCCATCCTCCGTGTACAGGGCAGCATCCTCAACTCTCAGCAAGAGGAGGAAGCCGAAAGCCAAAGGTATGAAAAAGGGGCAATATGACGACAACAGCACTTTGCAGCCACTGGCTGCAGTTTAAAATGAATTCAAACGTCTGCTGCACTTCCAATGACCACAACAATGTTATCAGATGAGCTCTGCAGGTCTGCAGCCAAACAGCCAACGCAGCAAAGGTCACTGACAGCACCAGCAGCAGCAGGGAAAGGGGCCAACGCAGCCTCCACCCTTTCGTTCATTACTACAACAACACTATCTGCTGGGGCTAATCAAAGTCTTTCCTCACCTTGCAGAGAGGGATGTGAAATCAGAGATGAGATCTGCTCCGCCACGACCTTCTCAGCCGTGTCTTCCCAAAAAGGGGACTGCTGACCCACCGGGAACAGGCACGGAGCGACGGGCTGGCTTCCAGCCTGCTCTCTGAAGGCAGCACCAGGCTGTGCTGCAGGGATGCACTCCCATTTCCAATCAATAATGTATCCAGAGCCTCCTTGGTGCAAGGCAGAACACTGGTTCCACCTCCAGGGTCCCAGTGCCCGGCAGGGACTGGCACCGGGGACCCCAGTGCCCACTGCCCAGCAGAGCATCTCCTAACCCTGCACCTGGCTGGTGTCCAGCGGCAGCCTCCCAGCACACGTGTCGCAATTAACGGCCAAGTCCCCAGTCACAGGAGGTCTCACCAGCAGACAGCACGCCTACGGAGACATGATCTCACACATCAGCTCATGTCGTCACCTGGCTGCCTCTGAGGCCAGCCAGCCCACTAACGAAGCAAGGGCATGAGCAGTCTTGCAGAGGAAACTTTGCACCCCCCTCCCCAAAGAAAGGGGACAAGCTCTCCCCACCCTTGCTTTGTATCCAGCTCCACCTGAACCCCCCAGCGATGCTTGGGCTGATGGCTCAGCCACCGCTGCCACACGGCCAGGTGACCGGGCTGCTGCTGCAGGGCTAGCGGCCACGAGCCCACACGTCCAGGACTGGCACCCTCAGCCTCAATGCCCCTCTGCAGCCCCCCGTGTCCTACCCCTCCTTCTTGCACCAGGGAAAGGGGCTGGACCCAGCTGTGATGTGCCAGGCACCAGAAACAACATCCACCTGGGGCTGGGACTCCAGATGCTGGGAGCACCCCGGGTGTGCTGAGGGACCAGAGCAAGATGTCCACTTGTTAAACACTACAGTCAGGATATGACCAGAGGCTTGGGAAGCCCGTTACCAGCTGACTGCTAAAAGCTGGAAGATGAACCAAAGAATTTCTCGTGCAGTCTGACTACTCCATCCCCACTCACTCGCTGTGGGACGCTGTCAGTGGCATAGATTTCCCTGGTGTGCCTTGGCCCTCCCGTTCCCAAAATAAAGGTCTGAAGGCTCCTCGGCAGCCTGGGAGCAGGCATGCAAGGGCACATTGTGGTGGGTCAGCCGGCGCTGAGCCACAAAGCCAGACACTGGCTCGAGTGAATCGGGAGGGCAGGAGGGGAGCTGGCACTCAGGCAGGGTCTCTGTCCCAGACAGGACAAACTGACTTCTTCACCCCTCCTGTCCTGGGGAGCATCTTCTCAGGCACCCTGACCCACTCGCGCTCCTCTCTGCAGCACAGCATGAGCTCCAGTCACTTCAGGGACAGGTAAAGCCTTTGGTCCATGTACGTGTACACCTTTTTTTTTTTTTTTTTCCCCTTTTATCCTGCTCCTTTCAGCACTGCTGTGCTGTTTGTTAGCCAGCTGAACAGTCAGAGTCAGCTCCTGGGCATCCTAAGTCCACATAAGATGAAACGTAATCACAAGGAGTCACCCTGGAAGGAGTGAGAAGATGGCTGGGGTGGCGGGATGCAGGGCACAACCGAGGGAGCTGCAAAGGCATCAGGGCTGGTGGGACCTGCAGAGGGGCCAAGAGCAACTTGTGGCCGCTTTAGGAAGAGGAGGAGAAGAGCAGAGTCAGGCTGGGGGGAACCGCAGACGTGTCCCGGGCACACAGGAGCGGGCAGGGTGAGGAGGGTGTGCTCAGAAATGCCATGCAAGGTTTGCATTCCCCGCTGTTTGTTTACATGGAGAAATTCCCTGCAGGGTATGTACAGGGGCAGGCAGCTGGAGACAGAAAAAACTAGGATGCCAAAATCCAAACACATCAGTGGGGCAGAGCTGCCTCTGCCCACCCGAAGGTCCAAGAGGGGACCCATCCATGCAGATGTCTCCCCAGGGAGGCTGCTCTCCATCAGCAGCTCTTTTGCTGAAAAAAACCTGGAACGGGTTTCTGAGAAAAGCATACAGTGCTACTGGTGATGAGCAGGGGAGGGAGAGGAGCTGGGGAAGAAGGCAACTGCATCCCTAAGCAAGGTGCAGCACCGAGGCTCAGGAGCCCTGAAATTAAATTCCAGTCTCTGCCACGGACTTTCTAGGTGACCTTGGACAAATGAAGTCATATCACATGCCTTTAAGTGCTTTCTCTCCTTCCCATCTCTAGGACTGCAAGACTATTTCTGCCTTTCAACCAAGCCCTGTCTTGCTTGTTTATTTAAGTTGTGAGCTCTTCAGGGTGGGGACTATGCATACAACACCTACCAGAATAGACTTCTGCTCCCAGCTGGGGCCTTTTAGCCATTAGGATAATAATAATAACTGCAGCAACCACAGCTGCATTTATACACATCTGGTAGAGAATCCTTTAGGAGTGCAGTCAGGGAGGTTGTTGGCCAAGAGGCATGCCAGAGCTGTAATTTCCCTTCTCAGGGTGGACTCATCCTTGTGCAGAGCAGCGGCTGCTGCCCACATCTCCCCAGAGCGAAGGTGTAAGTCACGCAGGGGGTACTTTACATTTCGCTACCAATGGTGAAAGCAGCTGGAGAACAGAATATGGCTTTAAAAAGTAAAAAGAAAAAAAAACCAGTATAATGGATATTGAAGACCAGACCCGCCTCTGCACAGCCTGGAGGATCACGGGGTCCCTCCCTGCTTCCCCAGGCAGGGCGCTGGGCCAGGCAGGCTGCTGCCACCATCCACACGGGCTATGCTGACCCCTACGTCAGCCTTTGACTCTTGCGATGGAGCAGAGGCAGCACGCCGGGAACAGTTCAGCTGCTGAGTGCGTCGCACTCAAACTGCGGGACATACCTACCGACCAGGCTCTGATAAAACCCATTTCATCAGTAAATCTCAAAACCTACTGCACGGGAAATCAATATATTTACTCTGATACCACAGGAGGAGAAATGGAAGCACAGGCACAAAACAACTTTTCAATCCCAAACCTTTAACCCCTCCCTATGCCGGCGGCTCACCAGAAAACAGGACTTTTGGGCTGCCTCCCGCCCCTGCCCGGCTCTGCCACAGACACCACCGTCCTGCCACAGGTGGCACAAGGCAGTCACTGAGACCTCCGGACGTGCACGTAGCAATTTAGAACAGTCCTGCGAAGCAGAGGAACTTCCCTGCTCACGTTCAGGCTTGACACCAAGCCAAGCACACCCTGGGCTGTGTGGCAAGGTGGAGAAGAGCAAGAGGAACACAGACCCCGTGCTCGGAGCTACTTACCTCTATCGTGGGGTCATACTCATCGACGAAATGGTTCTGAATGAGCTGTATCGTCAACGCACTCTTCCCGACACCACCTGCTCCCACCACCACCAGCTTATATTCGGTCATCTTCCAGCTGACCCCAGCTCAGGACTTCCAGGAGCACCACCACCTGCGAGAAGAAACACGGCCACCGGCTCAGGAGAGGGGATCCCTCCACGCCACCGCCCGCTCTGCGGCGAGGCTGAGCGGTCAGGGCCCCTTTTCTGCCAGGAAGGGCAGAAATCTGCAAAGCACAGCCTAATTCCCCAGGTGTTGAGCACTCCCAATGCCTCGCGCACATCCCAGGTGCACCGAAATGCCGCAAGGTAGAGACATGGAGATCTGGCACCCAGCGCATCTTAACACAGAGACACCTCATTCTGCAAGGCAGAGGGGAAGGGACACACCCCTGAAGGCTTTAACGGTCTTTTAAATTGCTTGAGTTGTAGGGATTGAGGAGGGGACGAGGCCAACCCACGTCACTGCCATTCTGGACGGCCAAGAGCCACCCCTCACTCCTTGGGGTGCAAACAAGCAAGCCACCATCAGGGACGCAATGTGCCTTGGATGCGGCTGTATGAAATCATCCACGGGAACGATTCTGCTCCAGGACCACCCCGCTCTCTCATCTCGTACCACCCCACCAGGCCTGGCCTGGGGATGCTGGGGTGGCCTGTGTGCCCCAAGGGTCAGGGGCTTTCTTACCTTCTTCCCACCCAGCACACTGACTACCCTGGGCATCTGGCCAGAGAAAAGGACACTTATTTCAGTCTGTCACCCCATACCGGTACTCCTGGGTCCACTGTCTTTCTTCTGCTTTTACGGTCGGATGCTCTGGGGTCTCAAATGTGAGACAGCCTCACCTAAAACCATGAAACCGAGTCTACAAGTACAGTGCGGAACTGCAGCAGCCAGAGCTACTTAACCTAATACTCTCCGCTTGCAATGAAGATTACTTTAAAATGGGAAAAATAATCCCTCAGACTGAATACTGGTAAACTATGTTTATCCTGTGACATGCTGCAATCCTTCAGCCTGATGGTCTGGATACAAACTTCACACGTTCCCGGAGCAAACCTCAAGAGGTAAGGGAGCGCTCCTGGTAAGAAAGCAGAGGTGCAGGCTGTGCAAATCAAAAATAAACCCTAAAGTAACCAATGTAAGAGGTCTGGTTTTCCCAAAGTGCTCAGCATCGTCTCCAGCTGGTGATCCAAATTCGTGAGATCTGAAAGCCTTGGCCAACATGGTTTGGACATCATTGCTGACGGGAGTGGGGAAGAAGTCCCAGCCCCCTGAAATACGCTGATAGCTCCCTGGCTTCCCCCTCAAGGCTGCATCAAACCTCAAACCACAGGGCAGGTCCGAGATGGTGAAACATCCACACCCTCTGCGCGGGCCACGGCAGGAGGGAGGCCACTGCAAGATGAGGCTGGCACGACCCACGGGGGAGCAAGAGATGCCATCAGGAAATGCGCTAATTGGGAACGATGCCAAGGGTCAGGATGAGCAAACCACACCCTGCAGCACCCTGTACTTGCCTTGGCCCTTCAGCAGGAGAAAATTCCCTCCCAGCCCCCCCTTAAATTTCTGCTCCAACTCCACTGAGAAAGAGGAACTTTAACTCAGGAAGATTACAAAACCCCGAAGGTTTAAATAGAAACACACCCTCGCTGGACCACAACCCCTGCCGCTGAAAGTCACCCCGGGGTCAGACACTCCTTGCAGCCATTGTCGGCAAGCTCTGGGGAAGCCTCTCCCAGCGCAGCGGGTACCGGGGAAGACGAGCTCACGGCTCCCCTGGCCGCTTGCCATCCGAGGCAGCCTGTGACACCCCGCGCAGGGGTCGGACCCCTCCCATACAGCTAAATCACTGCCCTGCCCGCCCGGGCTCCCCAAACCCTGGGAGCTGGTACAAGCCGTGCCGGCACAGGCCACTCCAGGCTCAGCCTGCATCCCATGCATTTGCTAACGCAGCAAAGATGTAACGGAAAGGAGGCCAGAATTTCTGCCTCCAATCCCCACCTGACTGCAACCTTAAACCACTCAGACAGCTCCATCAGCCGCTCGAGCGGGAGCGGCCAGACACAGCCGCGGCTGCCAAAGCCCTTTTCTGAGCTGCTGTCCCCGGAGCGGGAAAGCAAACAAAGCTCACGCGCTTCTCAGCATCCAGGATCCTGCAGAAGGGCAAGGGAGGGGGGAAAGAAGAGCAGCCAGAGCACAAACACGATGCCCAGCAGGACCTCTGGTTGCTCTGCCGTTCTTCACTGCCGGAGAAGCTGAAGGTCGTTAAACCTGGTGGAAAAGTGGTGATGGTGGGGGAAATGGGGAGCTCATGCTGCGATACCCAAAAGTGCCACTGCTGCCCAGGAAAGTCTGATGGGCCTCTTCTGGTGGCCAAGGAAGAGACGTAGGTTGAAAGCAAGGCTACAGGAGACAATCTATGCGCACTTTGCTCTGCTCCATTAATGCATGCCCACATGGGTATAAGTTTCTCTCATAAGCTGCTGCTCAGGGACCAGAGAGATCCCCACCCAGGCTTCTCACCTCGCTCGGGTAGGAAGAGACAATTAGCGCGAGGGACAGCGACAGGCGGAAATGGAGACTGAGGAGCAAACGCCAACTGTCCCTCTCCACCACCGCGGCTGGCCAGGAGGGGATGGCTCCTGCAGCAGAACAGCTTCACAGCCGAACACAGACAGGTCTTGAGGGTCTGAAGAAACTCTGCAACTGGCTCCCACCTTTCACACAGGGCAGGGATCTGCAACCCCTACCAGAAACACGGCGGCTGCCAATAACGGCCTGAGCAGCTACAATGGACCTTCCTCTGCATCCGGTGCTGGTGATGGAGCAGCTGCTGCAACGATGCTCAAGGGGAACTGCACAACTGCCTAGGTCTACAGGGCTTGCTAAGGCAGGGAGAAAAGCTTAGACCCAATACGGGGAGAAGAAGTCCTTGAGGAAGGGGTCCTCCCTCGAGACCACCCCAGTGGAAGGCATTGCTTGGCCTATGCTTTCAGAAGACCCCCAGCCCACACAGCCCCACCAGCCCTCCTGGTCCCCACTGCAGCAGGATGCGGGGGCCAAGGTGGTCACACACGGCAGTGTAAGGGTCTTCCCCTGCTCCGGACCCCAGCGGAGCCGCTGAGCTCTGCTGCATGGACAAGGAACAACCACACACCAGTGAGCCCTGCACAGCACCGCCCCAGCGCAGAGCTCCAGCTCCCCAGGGAAACACCGACCCACATCTCCCTGCTCCGCATCCATCCAGGAGGTGGGGGAAATGAGTCGGGAGAAAAACCTACTGCTCCTCACTGCTCACAGCCAGCACACAGACAATTTACACACAAGAGCTCTGCAATGTCGGAGTGCTGGCACCTCAGCTAACTCTCCACCACTCTGCCCACCATCCTCGCCCCAGCAAGGGCAGGAGAGACCTGCAGCATGGCGAGCCCAGCCCACCCCACTGTTTCATAACATTGCTGCAAAATGTGTCCTAATGTACAGCGGGAGTGTAAGGAATGACGGACAGCTCTGGCGTGACAGCTGCCTGAATTGATGTGCACTAAAATCAATGTTCAGATAAGCTCGCTGCCTTTCCCAACGGATCCACGAGGAAAGCTCTTCCCAGAGCCAACGACTCATCAGAGCAGGAAAGAGCCTGGCCAGAGGCTGCTGGGAGAGCGGGGATACAGCCAAGCTTTGTTACGGAGTTGGGCAGCAGGTCTGATCCCTAAGTTGACCTTAACACCACCACCACCTCACAGCTCCCCATCAAACGCACGGAGAGCGAGGATGCTCATCGAGCACGGAGAAATGTTGATGCAGGGGTGGCTGTTCCTCGACGCCACATGAACATCGCCACCACTGCTTGTTCAAGGAGCAGCCATCCCAAAGGCAATGTTTCCGGCTCTCCTGAAAAACAGAGGCGGGGAAGAGAGAGTGGGGCTCCTGCCAAAGAGATGGGGACGGACATGCCGAGTTTTCGTGGTCAGTCTGGGGACACACCGCAAGGAGGTTGAGAGCCTCTTGGTTGTTATGAAAGCTTGGCCTGATGTCAGGATTTCCACAGGAGGATAAACAAGAGTTGCTATTTCTCAGCAGCTCATGCAGAGCCCAGACAGAGCTGACCACAAAATAACAGAGGGAAACACGACAGCACAGCCTCCCAGTTCTGTGCTGAGCACGAACAGTGCTTCTTCCATCCCCTGCAAGCTCTTCAAGAGCTCAAAGCCTCACCCAGGTCGCCGTCTGGTGTTTCCCCTGCCTACCCAAATTTACCAGCTCTGCAGCACTCAACTGTTGCACCCCCCAAAAGCTGTGCGGAGCTGTGCGAGACGGCGAGGAGGAGAGCCATTCAGGAGCGCTGCCTGCGAAGAGGAGGGCTGGGATCCGCGTGCCAAGCCAACGGCCCCAGCGTGGAGCCGGAGCTGCCACTGCTGTATTTCCTGACCTCGTGGATTTTGTCCCATAGCGAGAGGACTCCTGGCTCCCATTCAAAGCTGTCTAGGAAAGCCTCGCCGAGCGCTTCCGCCTGGCAGCAGCAGCTGCTCCCAGCCCAGTAGCCAGAGCCACACAGCTCCAGCAAACAAGAAACATCTGCCAGCCTGGTGCAGGCAGCCAGGAGAGCAAGCGCCCAGCCCCACCGGACACTAGCATCCTACTTCATCTTGCAGGGAGGGGATGAAGGTACAGGTGAGGGCAGAAGGCACATCTCCTTATCTTCTCCCCTGCCTGCACATGGGCAGCACGAAGGCTTTGCCCGCAGAAGCGAGGACCAAGACACTTGGCGCAAGCTTTCATGGGGCTGAGACCTAAAGCGGGTGTAAGCATGAAGGTGCTACCCAGAGACCCAGCTGTGTCCTGCAAAGAACAACCCGATGTTCTTCACAGCCCCTCTTCTCCAGCACTGAGCCTCACCTGTACGGCGAGAAATGGTTTTGGGGACCTGGCTGTGAAACCTCTAGAAACTCACTCAGCAGAAGCAGAGGCGAGGAACTCCAGGGGCTTGGCCCCATCGGTATGTCCCACCACACCGCCACACTCCCAAGAGAAGCTCAGATGTCAAGTGAAAGGGATTTGCAGTGGGTTTCCAACGTGTTCACCACGAGGGAGGCTCTGACCCCCTTCCAACAGGATCACCGGAGAAGCTCTGGGTCCTCTCTTTCCTCCCATCACCTTGTTTTTCCCCCAGGATGGACACCAAGCCAACTAAGCAAGCCAAGAGACAGATTTTTGTGCAGCAATGCCATACCCAGGCGAGCCATGACACAAGTTTTACTGCTGTTCATTACTGAACATTTACCACCTACCTGTCCATTGGGAGCCTGCGTTCAAAGGCATCAGAGGTCAGTTCCACCTCTGCCAATCTCTTTGGACACATCTCAGACTGGGCACCCTTTCCTCCAAAAGCCCTGTCCACAGCAACTGAGGAGCCCTCAGACCACAAATGCCACAATGTTTGCTTTTATCTCCCTTTGGCAGAGACACTCGGCACGTAGCAGTGGTCTGCAGTCCTCCAGGAGAACACCACCTGTATCTCAGCTGATGTTCTCCACGGCCTGCCCAGCCCGACATGGAATAAAAGTCACAAATGGTGGCCCTGCCTCAGAGAAATGCCTTGGAGATAATTTATTCTATTAGAGAAAAAATAGAAAAAAGTCTGAAAGGAACAGAATGGCTTCTTCCATCCTCTGCAAGCTCTTCAAGATCTGAAGGAAGAGACAGCCTGTCCCAAGAGACTGAGCACAAAAATACTGCTCCAGAGGAAAAAAAGAGAAGAGGGAAGGAATGACATCATGCAGGAGGCTCAGAACACAGGCACACATTCAAGGAGAAACCTGGGAGGAAGAAGAGCAGAAAGCTGCGGGCAGGCTCAAGGCACAGGGGGATTGCCTCTCCACAGCAGCCACAAACACGCCCCAGCAGCAAGGAGCAAGCCGCGGCTTTGCACAAGGTCTCGAACAGGCACGGACGGGTCCTCGCACTGGCCCAGCCCTTGCTCAGTTTCCAGCTGAAGCACCTCTGGCGATACAACCCCTTTGCCAGAGACTACTCAAGCACAAAGGGCTGGCGAAGTCCCTGCTCGTTTTCCCTCTCCAGAAGAGATGGAAGAACAAATGCAAACACAACAGTACCATCCTCACCCCAGCTCCTTCCCGCTTTGTTCCCTGGGTCCTGCTTCAGCCGCCTGACAGCTCAGGAAAAGACAAAGCCGTGCAATCACCCGCTGTTAGCAGTAAGCAGGTCTGGCTACGCTGTTCTTGCTTTCCTTCTCAAATAATAAATATTCCTCATAAAGTGTTCTGTTGCCAGCTTATTCTGAGAAAAACAACTGGTAGGTAGCTATGCTTAATCCACCCAAAACAGCAACCAACCTACGCACATCAGGAACGCAACGAGCCCAAAGAACAAACCAGCTACCCAAGAGCTTTCCCTCTGCATGAAGAAATTTTCCTCCCAGTTAATACAGGCCACCAAAATTACTATAATCCCCAGAAAAGTCAGCCGGCCCCTGATCTCAAGAGCTTCTAAACCAGGTGTGCTCATGCCCATGTCCCCAGCACCATGAAGGTGGCACAGGGAGCAGAACGCCTTCAGGAAGGCGACCCAAGTCACTAGCTGAAAACACCAGTTGTCTGCCTCTGGCAGGGAAAGTGGTTTGAAGAAATCAAAGACAGTTTTTCAATTATGCCAGTGATTGATGATCTAATACTTCAGGGGTGTCTGAGACTCTGGAGGAGCAAGAGCAGCCTGCACAGGAACAAGGAGACCGGAGTTTTGTCTGAAAGCCTGGCAAAGGTGGAACACACCACAGAGCAGACTGGTACAACAGGGGACAATTAAATAAAAACTGAGCTCTTATCTCACAGTCAGGACTTAGGACCTAGTGTTGACTCTGCCAACGCACGCGGCAAGGCGGTGTGGGGGAGGAAAAGCTCTCACTGCCGAGGTGCAAACCGCCAGAGCTCCGCTGCTTTCATCTCCTCTCCAGCCTCCCAGGGCTGGGCGCTGGGTTCAGACGCTTCCCCACCTGGGCTGGCAGCTCTCCACCTCGCCCTGGAAAAGAGACTTCTCCAAGGCCTCCCAGCCTTTTTCAGAAAAACAAACGAAGAACATACTCTGTGCAATGGAGAAGCCAAGGTGGAGCTCAAGACAAGCGGCAGCCTTTAGAATCACAGAATCATCAAGGTTGGCAAAGACCTCAAGGATCATCACGTCCAACCGTCAACCCAACACCACCCAACACACTAACTCATGTCACCAAGCACCACATCCACACATTTCTTGACCCCCTCCAGGGATGGTGACTCCACCACTGCCCTGGGCAGCCTGTTCCAATGCCTGAGCACTCTTGCAGTGAAGAAATTTTTTCTAATCTCCAGCCTAAACCTCCCCAGGTGCAACTTGAGGCCATTTCCCTTTGTCCTCAAGTTTTAACCTTCCTTTGCATTAAAATCCCATCTCTAAACATAAATAGGATGGGTGAAAGGCAGTGTGATGTATCTTGAGCATATTAAGAGATAGACGGGTACCCAGGAAGTTTCAAACAAGACCCACATTATAGAAAATGATAACGGTAACTGACAAAATGTGTGGTAGGCAACCACAAGCCTAGGCTCTGAGCAATCTCTTGACTTGCTAGACTCTGTACCAAATTGTATTGATTTTCCCACGAGATATACGGTGCAATGAAGTAGAAATTTGGACCAGACAAGTATGTAGCACCAGTGTAAGTGGATCTCTGTAATTCCAGCTACTAACAGACAGAGAACATCAGGCTTTGGAGCAAATGCTGCCCAGTAACAGGGTGAGATTACAAGAGATGCTGTCTCCGGGCTGATTTCCGAAGGTATCTGATATCTTCTGCCTGGTCCTCTAGGTGATGAAAGGAGCAGCCACAGGCAAGCTGCTGGGGAAAAGTACAGCCTCTCCCAGGACCCACCGGTCCTGCCATCATGCCACGGCAGGTTGCAGATGCCTGGCTCTCCGCTGCAACAGCAGAAGAGGAGACAAAATCAGATCTTGCCACTGAGCTGCAAGAGATGGAAACCCAGTGCTAAGGCTGGGTGTGGTGGCCACGCATGACCAGAACACCATTCTACTCACACAACACACCGGCAAAGGGGTGCAAACAACTGGCTCAAAGTCATCAGTGGGTGGTAAAGCTGCAGACTAAATTCAGGAAATGTGACTTCCCATCCAGGGTCTTCACAAGAGACAAAAACCTCCCAGTACAAGTTTTGGATGGAAAAGCCGTTGATTTCCCAGTGGGTCTTTATGCTGGGCTGTCAGAGCTGGCAGCTCTTCCCCAGCACAGCTTCCCCAGGCAGAGGTGGTTGGGCAGACAGGGTACATCAAGTGGGAAAGCCCAGAGGGCTGCGAGAGGTGCCCTGCTCTGCAGTTATCCTGACGGAATCCCAGTGGCATCCCAGCTGGGTCACCGGCACAGGCAGCTGGCAGAGGCGGATGCTCCAGTGCCCAGATAAGCAATGGGAGATGCAGGTGGGGCTGCAGCAGAGGGGCAGGCAGAGCAGCACCACTGCCATTTCCCCCACTCAAAGCCTGGCTACAGAAAAGGAGGAAGCCACTGGTGCAAGGTGGCTTTGTACAACACCCGAGAAAAGGGCGGGTGCCAGCCTGAGCACCTCCGATGAGTGTTGGGCCAAAAGTCAAGAAAGGTGTTCCTCCCATGAGATTTCTGTTCTCCTCTCCCTCCCCATCCTTCCTTGTTCCTCCCGAACAACTGCAGACAGGGAAAAATTAGGGAGCTGGTTTCAGAAAACACATCCAAGACATTCTCACTGAGAAGAATTTGCAATGGAAATAGGTCTAGCTGTTCGGCTTCCTGCTTGCTAACACGTACGTATTTTTACAGCAAATAAACGGATAAGGAAGCTGGGTATTTGCAGCTGGGAAGTTTCAAGAATTGTTTTGATAATGCTTTTAGTTTTTTTATTTTTTTTTTCTTTTAACATTTAATGGATAAGAGACTTTTCAAAATGCCAGGTTTTGGAGCAAAATAATATTACAAAAGTATTGGTGAGCTCCGGTCTCCAGGAACGAAACGGTGCACGCAGCACGCGTCCTATCGCACTACAGCTCCTTACAGCAGAAACGTCCAGACAGTGAGCCAGTGCCATGGGGATCAGGTGGAAAGAGGTGTGAGCTGTTGGCCAGCAGCAGAAAAGCAGACGAATGAATATCTTGGGACAGGATACATCTGCTCCTACCCATGCAGCACTCACCTTCTGGACGGCTAACCAGCCCTGCAGAGAAATAGGGTCCTCTTGTCTGAGGATGGCTCAAGTCCCCCTAGAAGGAGAAGAAACACAGAGCAGGAGTGAGAGGGATCCCCCTTTGCAGGGACAGCCAGCTCCAGCTGGGTTGGACTGGGACAGGTGTATCTTGGGGTTAGTACCCGGCTTGGCCCCCCCAGCTTCCCTGGACAGCAACCGAGATCTTGTACTGGAAGAGGAAAAGTGGCATCAACCCCATCTGTCCTCTCTCCCATGTGGTATATCACAGGCTGCTAATAATATGCCCCAAAGTTTTCTCTTTTCCAGGAAAAGGTAGAACCACAGAGAATCGTAGAATGATTTGGGTTGGAAGGGACCTTAAAAATCATTTAGTTCCAAACCCCTGCCATAGTGGTACAGCATCTTTTTTTTTTTTCCATAGTTTTTCAAGACAGAAGCTAGAGCAGCACGGGGGCAGCAGCATCTTCTCCGCAGGCTGGTTGCGGGTGAGGGACAGTCCGTCAGTACAAGGGACCAGGACTGAGTTTCCTTCTTGCCTTTCCATTCCCAATGGGACACCAGTAAAAAGCTGCTCATACAGTTCATTCAAAGACAGAGCTCAAAGGAACGGTTTGAGTGACAACAAACAGCTAAAATCAGATACTTCCAGAGCATCTCCTTTATCGGTAAGCCATTTAATTCACATGATCAAACACAACGATCACCCCTCTACGTTCATTTAGCCCTTGCAGCGCCTTTGCTGGCACACACCCTATGTACCAGCAGAGCAGGGACAAAGGGGAAGAAGGCACCACAGCAAAAAGCAAACCTGCAGGGCTCGCGTTGGCAAATCTGGGAGAAGGAGCTGGGGAAAATGCATCAGAAAAGCAAGTGACGGGGCATCTCAGGGAGCCGGTGACAAGGGGCAGTGGAAGGAGGTACAAGCACACAAGCAGGCACCTGCTGCTGGGACCCCGTCTCTGCTCCCCTTCCCACCGGGGCACACTGTTAGCAGGGGACACGATGCTGTAGCAAACACGAATATGCACCAGTCATTACGCAGCAGATATTCAGGAGCACGCTGCTGATTTATGAACCCGGCAGTTGCAGCACCAGCCAACTGCAACCTAAAGGGACAGGGACACCGAGCACGGCTGCCAGAGCTGTCTGGAGATCTCCAAACCCAGCCTTCAGCAGCCAAGGAGAAAGAATCCGTCACAACAGAGTCGGAAGCCAGGCAGAGAGCACCGATGCGTTCTGTGTGCGCAACGCTGAGCAACCATCACGCACACCGACAGAAACAGGGAGGTACAAAGGCTGAGGCGTGAGATTAGCAGATTTTGTCAGATTTGGGGTCTGGATTACCCAAACCTCCCTTTGCTGCTGGTGGTAAGTCTCAGACACAATAATGTAACGCCCTCTCCCTCCGCAGCAGTCTGGATTTTAAAATAATCCCAGCAGTGCTGCTGTGGGGGGGGTTATTTAAACACATCACTGTCACAGCCCAGACCTGCTGGGTAGGACTGAAGGTATCCAGATGACAGCTCTCCACGCTGAAATGGAGGAGTCTCCCTCTTTGGGCTCTGCAGTGACAAAGGGACACTGCACAGGGACTCATCCTGCCTGTCCTGCACATGTCACTGCATGGACACAGAAGACATGCTCCTCCAACACTGAGCAGCCTCCGCGCAGGTCCATATATCCCCCCCCCCCCGGGGAACATACATAGAAAACAGTAACCCCACGCCCCAGCAAGGAACGGACAGCAACAAAGCGACCCGCTGACGGTCACGCAGGAAAGTGCTGGTGAGGCTGGGGATTTCTGCTCCCGCACGTTCAAACTTCTGCCACAAGACTGTGCTTCTCGTCAATGGCTGCGGGCGATTACGCAGGGGACAGGAACACACCCCTACTCCATCCCCTCCGCCGCAGCCCCCAGCAGCTGCTGGCAGCCCTGCACAATCAGCACAGGCAGGAGGGGTTTCCTTCCACAGCTTCCTTGGGAGCCCGCTGCAACGACGACAGGCAGGATCTGGGTGGGCTCCCAGCCAGCATCCACAGGCATGAGGGCTGGACAGAAACCACAGGAAAGAGAGACACCGAGCCTGCGCGAGATGTGGCTCCACCTCAACACCGAAGCCTGACCAGCTGATTAACAAAAAGCCTCTGAGAGCACAGGTCCCTCCGATAGTGCCCAAAGCTCAGGTGTATCTATGGCTTCTTGAAATCCCCCAACTGATTCCCAGCCCCTCAGGAGGTCCCCAGCAGAGGCAGTGAGTAGATCCAGATCTGCCCTTGGTGCTGCGCTGACGTGGCCATCAAGCTCCGGAGACCCTGCCCCATCTCCTGGACTCAGCTGAGGAGCTTCTCTACACAGACCAACAAGTGACGGAGAAAAGGGCACTGCAGAGCTCCGATCTCACCTGGACCAGCACGACAGCACTGCCACGTGCTCCCTGCAGTCATATGGGCCAGATCTGCTCCTTTGCAAGAGGTAAAGAAAGGAAGAGTGCCATGTCCTGAGCTTCAGGGGTGACAACCCGCTGGGGAAAAAGAGCCACTGTGGTCATGAAGTGAATGGACAAAAAGATGCAAGGGAGCTTGGATATGAGGTCTGCTGCAAGCAGACAAAAGAAAACCTTCAAGTCTTTAGAGGGAGAAGGTCTTCAGTAGGAGAAGTCAACCAGAAACCAGCACCTGCCCACAGCTGGTGCCACCCTGGCAGGTACACAGCCAGTGACCAGACACAGCCGGTGCTTACAACACCCACAGGCAGGATTTCACCCCACTCTTCAGCACTTGAGAGCACACAAAGAGACCGTGCCAAGTACAGCCCCAAACGTCTGCGGCGTGAGCTGGAAGAGTCACAGCTTGGGGAAAGTACAACGGGGCAACGCGAGCCCACAGGCACCCTTTGAGACGAAGCATCCTTTTGTCAGGCATGGCAATGCACCTCCATCCCACCCCAGATCAACCTCTGCACAGCAAACTCCCCAGGCAAACCCCACACAGCAGCGAGAAGAGGCCACGTGCATGGGGGGTGGGAGGGGAGTAACAAATGAAAAAGGGACTTTTGAACTTTGAACGGTAATGCACTGTAACTACCGTCGTGTAACTTCATTAGCAGTGTAAGCAACAGCCAGGCAGAAAAGATGTTGTAGCAGATTCTCACACAGCCCAAAACCTTCTTTTACTCTTTCTAGTAGAAACCACCATTGGTCCAAGAGCAGGGTCTCATCCCAAAAAGAGAGGGCTCCTATACCAAAGTTTCCACTTTGGAGAATTTTTCTTTTCAACTGTCCCTGCTGTCCATACAACACCCACATTTTTATCTTCTGAAGCCACTGACTTCCCTACCACCTTGCAGCAATGAGGTCCCCCAGCTACAAGCATCACTCCTTTTTCCAGGCTTGTATATATGGGTTCCCACTTGGTTTCTTGCTGTCCAGCCATCTCCCGCTAGCCTCTCAGACTGCCTGGTCCTGCTGCCCAAGCACAACGCCGCAATGCTACACATAGCTGATGTTTAAAACAGAAACACAGCAGCATTCATGGGATTTATTCTTGGACTTTATAAGGCTTGTGCAAACAGTTGTGTATTTGGCCCGAAAAAAACATAACCACAACAGGCCAACTTTGAACTTCAAAGCTGACTTCTCCCAAGAGCCCTAAGCTCCTGTGCATATGCAGTATGGACAAGGTGTAACATTTTTTAATTTCCCGAAGGAAGGGAGAGGACAGCCCAAGCTGAGGAGCCAGAACCAAACGCACGAGCCCCAAACCCGAGATCTGACACTTGAAGGATCACCTCAAGGAAAGGGTACAGAGTAGCGTCCTTGCAGTGAAGCCCCTGAAGCCAAGGCAGTCAGCACTGGTGGAGGACCTCACTGGGTATGTTTTAATGTTCAGCCTTAGCCCCACTTGCAGTACTTATCCCTCTCAGCATCTTGAGGCAGTGGCAGGGTAGACTGACATTTCCTGGAAAAGGAAGGGTTAAAAAGACACCTTCATTCAGCCAGGGAGGCACACAGAGTGCCTACAGAGCAGCTATGAGAGTCAGCAATCAAAAAGCAGAAGGAGACCGAGTTGTTTCCTCCTCCCCGAAGAACCGTCTGCCACAAGGAACTGCCCATGGTGCCGGTGGGCACTGGCACAGAGAACTCGCTCTGGGGATCAGCAGCTGAGTGTCTGCCCAAGACCCTCTGCTGAGGCACAAAACATAGAACCACAGAAGGGTCTGGGCTGGAAGAGACTTCAGAGATTAACTAGTCCCACCCCCCTGCCATGGGCAGGGACACCTCCCACTAGCCCAGGTTGCCCAAAGCCTCATCCAGCCAGGCCTTGAACCCCTCCAGGGATGGGGCATCCACAGCTTCTCTGGGCAACCTGGGCCACTGCCTCAACCCCCGCACAGGAAAACATTTCTTCCCAATATCTCATCTAAATCTTAAAACTGTCACCCCTCGTCCTGTCACTATGGTCCCTGATCTAGGGTGCCCCCCCATCTCTCCTGTAGCCCCCTTTCAGCACTGGAAGCTGCTGGAAGGTCTCCCCGGAGCCTTCTCTTCTCCAGGCTGCACACCCCCAACTCTCTCAGCCTGTCCTCACACGGGATCTGCTCCAGCCTCTGACCATCTCCGTGGCTCCTCTGGCCCCCCTCCAGCAGCTCGACAACATTTCTTCCTTTCCCCTGCCACTGACTCGTAAGGACACGCAGAGCCTCTCTAGGGAGTTTCTGCAGGAGGAGCGACAGAAGTAAGCCTGCACGTGTTACAGGCAGTCCCTGGGCTCATCCATCCTAGTGGAGGTACAGGCATCTGTTAGACAACGCCTGGGGACCACCACAGAGGAACTGCTGCAGCAAAGATGAAGCTGACTCATGGTTATTTGGCTTTGGTTTAAATACAATAAATAAATAAAACAAAACCCGAACCTCCCTCCAGCCCACTGGGAAAAACTGAAGCATCTGCCTTCAATCCCCCAGCGTGTAATAATGCAACATAATTATAAGTAAAACTTATTGTATTTTCTATGTGCTATTAGATTGGGAGGGCTGGGAAGATCTGTTACATGACCTACATCATTCTGCACATCACTGACTGCTGGGAGCATCTCATGCTATCACCCTTTGCCATCAGCCCCCAGCAAACCCATCCTGACCTTTTTTTCCATTGGTTACCAGTGTTCAACGTTCGCCCTCACCAACCCCAGCAAAGACACAAGAACTGAAGCTCTAATACTTAAGCAATGCTTTCTGGAGAAAGAGTTGAAAACCGGACCTCAGGGCACCAAAAACCTCATACTACTGTCTCTCATGCTACAGCAAATCCCACTGAAGGGGACGAGTGTCAGGACAGGGCTGGGGGGACATGGAGATGGGATGTGCACCAGGAGACCACAACCTACATGCTTGCTCAGATGGGTGCCTGCATCCCTTTTCACACCTGCAGGCTTTTTTTTTTTGGTCTGCTACTATAAACATGAATTTTAACAGCTATGAAGTGCTGTTGAAGCGGTAGGAGCCTGGTCCTATGCGTGGTCTGGGGTTCCTCTCCAGTTCTGCTCACCCACACCCACAACATTCCTCCATGCTGCCTTGGCTGACTATTCAAGACTGCAAGAGTGTTTGAGTAACACTAAATGTCACAAAAGGGTCTTTGGGGTTTTCTTTTCTTCCACCCAGTGGTTAGGAAAAGACAAGTAAGAAAATGGAGAGGTGACACGAACCAGCACCGGCAAAGAAGATGATCCAGTCTAATCAGATGACGCAAACCTTCTAGCTCTCGTCACGACACGATCTGACTTGTGAGCTTCGAGTTGAACGCAGAAATTACTCATAAGATATGGAAATGATCCCCCTGAGGAAACAGTCACTAGGAACAACTACAGAAAGTCTTCCCTTTTGAACAAGCAGCTCTTTCTGAGTTTTGGTGCTTTTTTGTTTTTCTTAAAAGGAGAAAAGAACCACCAAAATATCTGCAGGCAGGGGCCCTATTTTATGGGTCCATTTCTCCTCAAGTAGGACAATATTCTCCTTGCTTAGAATAAATTCAGAGATTAAGCTTGAACTCTGAATTTTTACAGTCTTGCCAGTATTGTGAGATCTCAAATATGATCATGTGCTTTCAGAGGAGCTTGGTGGAGAGACAAGCCACCGGTGAGATTTTGTAAAGGGGTGATGAGCTGCTGAAGCCTCCCTGCCTCACCCGACAGCAGCGGAGCTCACTGGTGCTGTTCCTCAGGGTTCCTAAGACACGCACAACAGTTTTACTCTTGGACGTCATTCACACCTCAGTGTAAATAAACTGCTGCTTAATTTCCCCCTTAAATCCTCTTATTTTCAGAAAACAACCCCCCAAGGACCATGAGTGGCTCTACGAGCCTCCAAAGCCATGGTGTGGTGTAGTGGGCATGGTTCCTCCACAGCTCTCATTGTTCCCTTGAACTTGAACTGAAATAATAAAACGCAATTAGAAAAAGAATCAAATATTTGCAATAAACTTTTTTTAAAAAACAAACATAAAAAACCCATGAGAAACCACCAGCTTGCATGTCAAGCCAGCCAACCTTTACTTAAGCAAAAAGAGATGCTACGGTGTTTTGTAGAGAGTGGGTATATTGGACAGGAGGAAATTCCATACTCCAACAACAAAGAAGCACTGAGCTGGGAAAGCTGGAGTTTGTCAGCTTACCCTCACAATCCATCCTTAAAAACTTGGGGGAAAGGTTGTCTCATCCTAAATTAATTCCCTCCATCAGAGGTTGATTAGGGTCCAGGATCCGGACTCAAACCCCTGCTGATCACAAATGCTCTACCACCTCCCGTAAGGATTTTTGCATTTCACCCGCACAGCTAAGACAGGACAGGGAGGGTGTAAGACCTGCATTGCAGGGAAGTGTATTTGAAGTTAACATTTCTTTCCCAAATGAAGATCTCCCAGAAAGCAGCTGTCCCAGGGGGTGGCTGCAGCTCCACAGGCATCCTTTGCCCTGACATCCACACAGTTTTGATCAAACTCAGGACACACTATGGCAGCTCCCACAGGAAATCTGACGTAGGCTAACAGTGAAAACCCCGATCAGATACAAAAATTCACGTAGTTGGCTTCCTCCCCCACCAAGCCTTCCACGTAGCTGCAAGGTCTGAAGACGACACCAACACGACCAACCAAGATCCCTGCGGCACACACAGCCCTCGGCACAGGGCAGGTTTTACGGAGTGACAGCTCCTCTGTGCCACTTGAACAAGGTGTGACTTTTCTTCTACAGCACCAAAGGAATCGCGGCTCTGGAAGAGCACAAAAAACCCTCTGCACATTCAGAGAATACTCTGGAAACACTATGAACTGCACGCTTCACGAGGTTTACTCCAAGTTTTGCCGCTATACATAAGATGCAGCGTGCTCCAGGGCTGCACTAGATACCCAGTGTTGACCCTGCACTGAAATTGAGGAGTTTGCCCTCTGGGGAGTGGAGGGTATATCCAACAGCGCAGGAGACAGCACGCAGGGGTATCTCCACAAGCCGCAGCGGTGCCTGGCACAGCCGGGACACACGCACTTCATCCAGCCCTCCCGAGATAACGGTGCCTGAGCTGAACGAGGCACAGACATTTATTTGCAGTGCACCAGGACCCCTGCGACAACATCCTGTGGTGTGAACTTTGCTGCTCTGGCACGATGTGGGCGATGATACCAAGGAACAAGGCAGGTCCAGCATTTCCCAGCTGCCACGGAGCGAGGATGGGAAGGCAGCAGGGAAGGACGAGCATTCCTCCCAGCTGGGCTGACAGCCACGCCAACCAGACCCGGCTTGCAGGCTGGGTACCGCAGCACTGCATATTGTCTGTGCCCTGCCCGCAGCAGCCACAACGCCAGCGGACAAAAGCTCCCACAGCCTCTCCGAAACTGAATTTGCAGTGGCACGTTGCTTCTTAAGCAAAAAACTGCAACGTGCTCATTTCAAATTAGCCAGCCTGCAACAACAGGGAGAGGGGGAAAAAAAAAAAACCACCGAGTGCCACTTCCCCTTCTTTCTCTCATGCAAAGTTGAAAAGCTTATATTCATTGCAAGCTTATATTAATTTCAAAGCATGAGAATGTGAACAAACACCCTCCTTGGGCAACTAGGGCCAACCCCAGGAAATATTTGCATCTATGGGATGTGCAAGTTGTGCAAGCAGCAAACTACCCAGCCAGCTACGGCAGGGACCTCTCGCTAGGCTCTACCGAAACACGCTCACAACCCCACGATGCTGACCCAGGCTAAGACACATCGCTTTTATTTTCTCTCCCTCACTCTAGCCTTCACAGGGAAAAGAATACTGGCTAACTTCATATCCAGTTTGAAGCCACTAGATGGTATTTGCAGAGCTGAACCAAAGCAGCCTTCAGTGCAGTACGGGAGGGAACCGGGGTTCCCTGCAAGGGGAGTCATCTTCCCACCCTAATGGTAAAATCTCAGTGAAGCTCTCGGTGTAACAAGCTGAGCTCTGCCCTGGACACCATATATGCACCTTCATCGTGTTAGACGATTTCCCACGCCTGGGGCTTGATAGAGGCTTCTCTGCCTAGATTGTGTTACACATACATGTTATTAGGGAATTAGGGAAATTAGTTAGGAAAGTCATAGTTACAGAACCTTAATGAAACAGACTGATGGATCCTCTTTTCTCCCACCAGCTTTCAAACACCCCCGTACACCCGGAGAGCAAACAGCCGAGCAATGCCACTGCACATCTCCCCAAGACCTATGAACCGTCTCTTGTTGACAAGGCAGCGAGTGCACTGGCAGTGGCAAAAATTAACAAGTAAAAAGCACCGTTTTGCCAGAGCGCATCCAACCAGCAGCAGGCTGATCACAGCAAAAAGCTGGTCCTGCGGATGGAGCTCAGGGTTTGACACACAAATAACAGAGCACAGCAAGGCACGAACGGTATCATTCTGCAAACCAGAACCCTGTGTTAACATCGCTCCCTTTTGGAGTTTTTTTATGCCACATGGAAGGAGTAACAGGAGGAATTACCTTTGGTAAGCCGGCGCACGCTCTCTGTTCGGTGATGCTGACGATGCCCTTGTTGACCAGGCAAGAGGCTCCGTGCAGCAGAAACGCCGAGAAGCTGCAGGGACACGGTACTGGGCCAGACACCTCCCTGCTGGGACGCTCTATTTATTGTACCAAAGTTCAGAGGGGAAGGACAACAGGGAAAGTATCAGAGCGGAACACATGCTGGTGGTCTTAATGACAATGCCCCGATATACCTTCCTTCCTCAACTAACGCCTCCTGAAGGTTTTCATACCTTGCCTTTCCTGTCCCCTAGGAAGCATGAATTGCAAAGTACGAAAAAGTTTGTGGTGGACACACGTAGCCAGGAAAAAGAACAGGGAGAGATCAGATGTGTTCTGAAGCAAGAAAAAATACACAATATAATGGAATATAAAGTATTTTTTTGCCTTTTTCTGCAGCATGGAATGTGTGCTTCCCACCGAGGATCAGCTAGAAATTTTTCCCCTAATAAATTCCCTGCTATTGCACAGTTTGAAGTGCACACAGTAGACTTCCAGAGACTCTCTGGAGCTCTGTGCCATTTTATGGTGTGTGAACTGATGGGCATTAGAGCATGAGTTTCAGTAACAAACAAGAAGTGGGGTACAAAGCCGACTCTGCTTTTCCTTGGGGTCCAAGGATTTAATGCTGACCACAGAGGCATGAGACAGAGGCTAAAAACCCTGGCATGGCACCCTCCCCTGCCAAACAGGCTTACAACCCACTGCCAGCACAGGGACTCGAAGGCTGAGTTCAAGCTCCGCAGGCTCCTGCTGCGGACAAGTTTTCGCTCCCCAGCACCTGGTGCATCACATTTCCGCCACCGGGCTAATTCTTCCCCAGCAAAAGGCATGATGGAACAAGTGCTCCCAATCAAAGGGGAAACTCAGCCAGTCAAGAAAATCCTCCCCCGGCTACCAGGCTTTATTCCTTACTGTCGGCTCAGCTGCATTTTTCCAGTTCTTTCAAGCACAGCTCTGGATCTCCTCCAGCCTGCTCCCTGCAGACCATGCCAGGGTCCTCAGAGGAACCACAAAGGTTCAGCTCAAGTGGGACGCAGAACTACAGAAACTGGTTTCATTACCCCCAAAGCCCCATTATGGCATTTAATAGTGCTTCAGTGTCAGGAAACAGCTCTTTTCCCCCTAACAGAAAGGGTTTTACCCACAAAGCCTGGACCACCCAGGTATGCAGCCCTTGCAGAGGCACTGCAGGGCTCCTGCTGCCATCACCTGTTAAAGCACAACCTGAAGTCCCCACGCCCTTGTCTCACCTCCAAATTCAGAGGTCTCCTGCCTTTCCCCACTGCAATACAACAGGACTGCTGTTTGGGCACAAACACGAGGTCAGGAGCTGCTGAGAAGTAACAACCCCTGGGCTGTGCTAGCAGCTGCTTGGCCTCAGTACGAAAGGCTGGAACGGGGATAACACTGCCCCATCCCTACCTATGGTTTCTGTCTTCGTTTGGCTGATATGCCCCTTGGTCCAGAGTGGGGCCAGGCTGGGAGCTCTGTCCTCGCACCTTTGCTAGCAGCACCTCTGAGAGGTTTTTCGCCCTGCTGCTGTCTGGATGCCATCCCTCCAGCTCTCGGCCAGCAAGGAACCGAGATGAAGGGGAGCTTCTAGGGCAAAGGAGGAGGCACAGCTTCACCAAACGAGACAGCACGTCACTAAGACAAGGACAGACAACATTCCACACTGTCTTGCTCTCTTTTTTTGCTACTCCAACCTGCTCAATGCAGCTAGTCAAGATGGGATTCATCTCACCGACACACAGACATCTCCACGAGAGCCCAACTTTACGATCAGTGAGAAGAGACAGGCACCACCTGTCTGACCAGCTTCAGACACCTGGCTACAGTAGCATGAGATGAAAGTGCTCGGCTCCTCCGCTGTCTATACGGGGAGGTAAGCAGCTGGGATGTTAGATACCAACATCTGGACAGGTGGATCGCACCCCAACGTTCCCCACCTTGCACGTGGCTCGTAAGCCTTTCGGAGGGACTATCTCACACCCCACCCAACACAAAAGCACCTCCAGCCCCCAAGGCAACACTACGCTTCGAGAAGCACATGCCCTGGAGTATCTACCACCAAAAACACTCCACGGTATTTTCTTACAACAATACTCAAGTGGATCCGAGTCATTCTGGGGGCCAGCTGCAGAGCAGGCAGAGATGCAGATCTCAACCTCCCTCCGCGTCAGCAGGAGAAGAAAGGGAAACGTCCCAGGCACCAGCACTGCCCAGACAGCCTGCAAGGCTCGCTTCACGCCCATCGTGAGATGCAGCAGGACAGGCAGGGAGAGACACGCAGCAGGGCTGGGGCAAGGACACAGGAGAGGAAAGGACAGAGCACCCAGACTGCACCTTCTTCTAGCAGAGAGACTGGGGATCTACAGACCAACCTTGAGGATTTTTCTCTATGATCCTTTTGGGCAGGTAACGCTGCAGATGAATACAAAATATTGAGTCTAGAGGCAGGAAGCCAAAGCACTCGGCACACGTTACACGGAGCCGCCACGCTGCTAGGCTGGCCAGGGGAGAGATGGAGGAGTTATTCCAAGATTTGGGAAGCCATCAGCCCTCATGCTACAGAAAATAAGAAAATTAAGCTCAGACAGGGACTGCAGGCAGAAAAACTTCCCTGACAACAGGATGACTGAGGAATAAGTTGTCAGAAAGGGCCTTCAAATCAAACAGGGGAAAAAAAGAACACATGGAAGAGACTGCATGATGTTTACCCACTGTGGGATTGAAGAAGAAAACAAGTTGAAAATACCTCCTTCAAAGGGAGACTTACTGGTGGCAGCTTTTTCTTCCACCCCAGTGTGCAACTGTCACCGAGTTTGCAGGCTCCTGCCTCAGATTTTAAATGTCATCTCTTTGTGTCCCAATCCCAGCAGGTACGTTCTCCCATTGCCCCCGCAGAGCAAGCCAGGGACTGCTGGTTGCCCACCTCCACACATCAGCTGCCAGTCACATCCCAGTTCCACAGCACGAGCCGTTTGATTATTTTGATCTGTTCTGTTGGGGGGGAGTGTCTTCCCTTTTCTCCTTCCTTGGGATTTATTCTGAAGTTGCTCTAAGCTGTGAAGTGAATCAACTCATTCCAGATGCAGACTTTGAAATAAAGGAGATGAAAGCCTGAACTGACCTGAGAGATGATGTACTGCCTGCCAGCCCGTGGTCACTGCACTCCACATAGTTCAAACAACTTCAGCAGAATTTGAACAGGACCTCGTAACCCTGTTGCAATGCAACTGCAGGGCTTGCCAAAACCCAGAACGCTCTGCCTCCGCCAGGCACTCCTCTTCCCACCTCTCCACCAGGAGCACCCTTCACACAACGCTCTTCTTGAGGACCCTAAACAGGGCTCCAGAAGCAAGTCCGTACCTCTTTCTCTTCAAATTGTACACCTTCCTCTAAACTCAGGCAGGCCTTCTTTCGCCTTCTCAGGAGCATCCTGCAATTGCTTTGTTCTCTCTTTAAGAAGGCAGAGACTGCGGGCCAGCTTCACACAGCCCAATTCACACCCATAGACTGGTGACTGGAACACCCAGCTGGCTGCCCTGGCCCTTTAGGCAGGGACTAGAAGGTACAGGGACCTGCACCTGACGTGCTGCAATCCTCCACCTTTTCTTCTGGCTCCATGTCATCCCACAGCTGGCCAGTACCTGCCCGGGAGAACCCCCACCACCACCTCCCCTGCCACCACAGCAACGACATGCACAAGGACCCAGCAACAACTGCCCTGCTCAGAAGATGTAAACAGGCTGTAGCTCCATTAGAGCCAAAGGAAGAAGATGAACCTCAACTCCAGGAACTATCCTTCTGCGTGGGCATCTTCCACCGGCAGTTTCATCCAAGCAGCCTCCCTTTACTCACCTCCCATCCTGAGCAGGCTTATCATCCACTCCATGCTTGCTCTGAATTACCCCAGAGGTGACCATATTTCAGCAACAAATTAAATTGTCACAATAGATTCCTTTCTACACTGTTTTATAAAATACGTGAGCCTTGGCTGCCAGAGAATTGTTTTGGAAAGATTAGATTAGATGCCTCGGAAATGGCTTTGAGAAAAAGTAAAGGGTTTTTTCACTTCTTGAAGAAATCTACCTTTTTTTTTTTTCCTGGGAGGTTTTTCTATACCAAAGACTTGGTCAATTAACCGCATCTTGGTTTTTAGATCCTTCCACAAAAAGTGCCTCAACACAGGTGACCAAAAAGAAGACGGCTCATGTTGCAATCACCTGCCACCAGCACAAATCAAGATCCTAATCCCTCCGGTTTTAAATCAACTGCCATCCAGAGGGCTACACCATCTCTTTCCAATTTCCCAAGTTTTCTCACTGTTTTTCCAGTCCACAAGAAGCCCATACACTCAGCTTTACCATGGGGTATCTGTCCATTTCTGCCGACACAAGCCGCGCTTCCAGCCCGGAAGGCTTCCCCGGGAAGGACTGCTGTTCCAGCCCTGCACTCACACTGCTTTTAAGACCAGATACCTAAAATATCAGAACAGACACGACAACCTTGCTTGAAATTATAAAAGGAAACAAAATCCCACCTCCTCAGGGCTCAGTGTGATGAGAAAGCATTTCACTCATCAGGAAATCAGATTAGAAACATGTCAACAGCTTGGTGCCGAATCTGTTGCCGAAGGAAGGGGGAAGCGGATCTTGCAGTCAAAGTACCAGAGGGGGACAATTCCTGTTCTCAGCTCTTCTCCAGGCTCCTCCTGTTAACACGGATTTACACTCCTCAGTTCCCCAACTGGAAAACAAGAGGCGATACCAACGCCTCTCCTCTGCCCTGACCACACGCACTGGTAGATACTGGGGTAGGGACGCATTGCCCGTGAGCAGTAAGAGCAATCATACCTACCGGCGGAATGCCAGCAAGGAGCAAGAAAAAAGAGAAACTCAAGGATTAACTCACTTTCCACAGCCTGAACTTGGTCCCTGGAGTGCCGTGTTTCACTTTCTAGCAGCTAGGAGGAGCAGCCAGGCATGGACACTCCATGGGTGGGAAGGGGGCGGCTGCTTGGGACACACCCTGCAGAAGAGGAACAGCAAAGGGGTGAACTGATGTGGAGGAAGTGTTGGCTCTTACCTCTACAGATCAACGCAGTCATTGGGGAAGGAACGTGGAGCACAGGACATCTCGTCTGGCCCAGGACAACGAGGTGCAGCCATTGTGGGGATCAGATGACTAATTATTAAGCAAATGTTATTTAGGGTCTGAAAGCCCTAGATTTCCTCCTTGCAGGACAACTACCCAAATTCTTGCCTGGGATGGCAGATAGGAAGTAATCTCAACAAGAAAACCATGACAAGAGATGCCACGATCAGACAAGAAAGACCATTTTCCTCCTATTTGTATCCTCCTTTTGCCTGCTACAAAACAGGGAGAGTACTCTCACCCCATTGAGACATCACCTTGGAGTCACACACTGAAGGGCTGCTGACAGTCCATAGCCCCATGGCAGGAGGACTGAGGTGGGCTGGTGGTCATAGACTGGTTTGGGTTGGAAAGGACCTTAAAGCCCATCCAGTGCCACCCCCTGCCATGGGCAGGGACACCTCCCACTAGCCCAGGTTGTTCAAAGCCTCACCCAGCCTGGCCTTGAACACCTCCAGGGATGGGGCATCCACAGCTTCTCTGGGCAACCTGGGCCACTGCCTCACCCCCCGCACAGGAAAACATTTCTTCCTCACATCTCATCTCAATCTCCCCTCTGTCAGCTTCAAACCATTCCCCTCGTCCTGTCCCTGCACCCCCCGATAAAGCGTCCCTCCCCATCTCTCCTGTAGCCCCCTTTCAGCACTGGAAGCTGCTCTAAGGTCTCCCCGGAGCCTTCTCTTCTCCAGGCTGCACACCCCCAACTCTCTCAGCCTGTCCTCGCACGGGAGCTGCTCCAGCCTCTGCCCATCTCCGTGGCCTCCTCTGGTCCTGCTCCAACAAGTCCATGTCCTTCATGTGCTGAGGACCCCAGAGCCGGGTCATGACAACACACTGCCTAGGATGAGCCCTAAGACCCTGTGGTTTGTGGTGGGGCTGGCAGCAAACCAATCTCTTAGAGGCCAAAGCTAAGGTGCAGAGGTATCCCCAAAAACCACTTTGCTGCAGCTCTGAATAACCGCTGTCAGTGATTTTAAAAACCTGTGTGCTCCAAAGCACCCTCCATCCTCAGCCACCATTCACGACTCAGCATGGTTGGCGAGGAAACAGAAACACTGACAAGGCAGCCAGCTGGTGGACCTCCCAGTCCAAGGCCAATTGATTGTCTCTTATCACTGCGTCTGCTCTCCAGCCCCGTGCACATCGTCATCTGCACGCTGAATCCAGGCTGGGCTCTGCACAGCCCCACCTCCCAGCACAGCCCACAGCTCTGCCTCCTTGCTTTCCTTGAGTCTTGGTCAACATTACTAGAGTTTGTGGAATGACTTCTGTCTCTGAATGACCAGCTAAGACACATAAAGGGACAGGATTTTCACAAGACAGTGCTTTTCACACTTGAAAATATCTCTGATTAGGTGCCCAATATCTTCAGCCACCGATCCTTTGACACTGGGTATATCGCAGCAATGGGAACCCAGAACTGTTCCAGCCCTGGACAACACATCTGCGTCAACTTTGCCAGCCAGTCGCAGAAATATGTCCTGATGTTGCCTCTGGGATGAATACTGTGGCTTTCCTCCCTTCTGCACAAGGAACCATGGTACAACTGTACCAACTGTACAGGGTGCACCTTGCACAGGGATTAGCCAAGAGATTTCTACCCTCATCCACAGACCCAGTATAGAATCACAGAATCATTCAGGTTGGAAAAGACCTCAAGGATCATCAAGTCCAACCATCAACCCAACACCACCCAACCCACTAACCCATGTCCCCAAGCACCACATCCACACGGTTCTTGACCCCCTCCAGGGATGGTGACTCCCCCACTGCCCTGGGCAGCCTGTTCCAATGCCTGAGCACTCTTTCCGCGAATAAATTTTTTCTAATCTCCAGCCTAAACCTCCCCTGGTGCAACTTGAGGCTGTTTCGTCTTGTCCCATCACTTGTTCCTTTAGAGCAGAGCCCAGCAACCCCCTCACTGCACCCTCCTTTCAGGCAGCTGTAGAGAGTGATGAGGTCTCCTCTCAGCCTCCTCTTCTCCAGGCTAATAGAACCACAGAATCATTAAGGTTGGAAAGGACCTCAAGGAAAGCGAGACCCTGCACATGCCAGTGTGACTGTGAGCCACGCCAGCACACAGCCTCCTTGCTTCTGCAGAAAAGCAGGAGTAGAAGCACTTTTCCAGACCTAGCTCTGACTCTCACCCCTCTGTTTCTCACCTTCACCTTGGCCACAGCCATCACTTCTGTCCAGGGCACGTGTGCTTTGAGAGTGAACACCTCGATGCTTGGAAATTCACGGGAGCCACTAGAACAGCCCCAGAGCTGTCAGCTGCGACCGAGTAAAGCAGGATGGAGGATGTACATCTGCACTCCCAGGAGCAGAGGGAGCAGATCTGACCCTCACAACTCAGGACGATGAGGCAGAAAGCAGCAAAGGGATTTGCGTGTACTTCCTCATCCATCAGCAGCCACACAGACTGCCAGATGGGAGGTCACACCGCCTGCCGGCACAGCAACGTCCCCCCTGCCCGGCCCTCAGCGTTTACCCTCATCCTCCCTCCTGCAGCAGCAGAGCCCCAAGGCGCCAGCACACGCCTGGGGAAGCTGGTCGGGGAGCAGACGACTTGCCCGAGGCTGCCTGCACAAAGGGTGGGACGAGCCCTCCAGAAAAAGCTGGCTGGCCTTCTACGGTATCGTGCAAACCAGGAAAAGGCCAGGGGAACCAAGATCAGAAGAAACCTTGCACGACCAAGGTTATAAGGTGATATTTTCAGCCTCCGCACACCAGCGGGGGAGGCAATGGGGGTGTGCACACACCCACCCAGGCAGGAGGTGCCTCCTGCTCTCACCAGGGTCTGGGGGCCTGACACGGTGGGACCCAAAACGAGCCATTGCACCAACAGACACAGGTCCAAGCAGAGACAACAGGAAAGTTAACTATAGGATTAGCGCACATACAAGCTGAGGTCTGTCCCATATTTACCTCCAAGAAACAGTGTTGTTTTATTTACTTATCATATGCAACTACTGCTCTATCTATCATACAACCAAAGCCTGGTTTCTCAAGCTCAGCCTTCTCCTTTTTCTGGAGGATGAATTCCAGTCCCTCATGTAACATTAAGCTCCCCGACGTCTCATTCTTGCTCCAGCAAAGCCAGATGCAAGGAGCAGGGATGCTACAGTCACTACAGGACCTAGTGCCACACCAGAACTGCTCTGGCTGCTGCGGTGGCTAGCTGGGGTAGGACAAGGGACAAAGTGCATCATTTGCAGACTCCAATTTCATATATTCAAGCTTATTCTGTGCACGTGGTTTGGAGCAGGCTGAACAGAGCTGGATGCAAGCCACAGAAGCGTTGAAGACAGCATGGAGCATCAGAGCAGACTCAACACTGATTCCGGAGCAAGCCTACGCAATGGCAGCCTGTCACCCCAGCAAACCACTGATGAACGGAGCTCACTTCTCAGAAAGCCTCTAAACAAGATCCCGATTTCCCTGGGGCACAAACACTAGCCAGACTCTCCTCTGGAGATTTTTCACCAGTCTGCTTTTCTCAGAGGAGATGATCGCGCACACTCCCGCTGCTGGCTGGCTGTGCTCCGTTTCAGCCTGGACCGGCAGGATCGCCAAAGCTCCACCTTGCACAGCAGCAACCTCCACAATGCCTTTTGCACCGACCTCCTCCTCACTTCTCTTCTTGCAGAGCCTCACCAGTGAGAACAGGGCAGCCTGGAGCAGAGCCACTGTGCACACCTCCATCCCTCCTTGTGCTCCTGCTCCCTGGCTTTTGAGAACTCGCTCCTCTTCTCCCAGTAAGAGGGGGACATCCTCTTCACTTCACAGGCCACAGCTTCTTCCCCACATCTGCTGTTCTCTCAGGGATGCTAAACAAGCAGAAGACCTGTGGGCATCTTCTCAGAGACACTGCAGCAATGTCTCGATTCTGTACTCATCAAGCTACTGCTCCCACACACACAGCTCAGCTCCCCCAGCTCCCGAATTTAACTCGCACACAAGCAGACTCATTTCCAGTGGGTTTAGCTACGCAAAAAGAAAAAAATGCACTTACAGTTCGGTCCACAGTGCTGTATTATGCAAGTACCTGGGCTGCTGCAGCCTCTGTGTTATCGGAGCATCCCTCACGCAGGACATCCGACCCTTTCAGCAGACAGGCTGGAGATCTGCCGGGTCGGTACCACTCCGGTGGGATAAGGCAACCAGCTCAGCCAAGACCAGGGTGGTGCTCAGGACTCCCGGGTTTCCGGTCCTGCACGTTAACCACAAGGTCACCTTTCAGCACAGGGATGAGCTGTTGCAAGAGCCCAGGTTGCCATCAGACGGGTATCGCAGGCAGGTCGTGCATTAAGACAGCAGGTATGGGAAGACTGTCCCCTCTGCAGGCATTCAGGCCACTTTGTGTCATGCGCAGCAAGGCATAAAACCGCATTCCAGCACAGAGAAGTTGATAAAGAAGTTTTGCTTTTACCAAACATTGAACAGCGCTGGTCTCACATTACAGAGAGACCAAGAAACAGGTGGCAATGCACAGAATAAAACAGATCATCTTGAAGCATTTTCCTCCAGACAGCTGTGATTATAAAGCAAACATCACCAGCTTCCCTCTCTCCCTGCAGTAAATAATTAACTGCAAAAGAATATTCCTCTCAGCCCCATCCTCCCCAATCAATTTTGCTTTGCGAGGGCCTGCCACCTGGCAGGCAGTGTCAGTGCACCCAAGTGTCACCCAAAACACTTCACAAGACACCGAGGAGCGGTGTAACTGTTAACTTCGGTACAGCAGAGACCTTTCCTTGCAGGTACGAGAGGGCATCACCATCATCATCACGTAACTCCGGGTACCGAAAGCAGACAGCTATGACACACACGGCTGAGCTCATCCGATGCACCAGCATCACTGCAACCGCCAGCGAAGGCAAACCACGCACTGAGCACTCCCCATCACACTCCTCTGCACTGCCAGGGCTTCACTGCCAAGGAAAAGCAAATTTCCTCCCCTGAAATACAAAGTTTTCTATTCTTTTTTTTTATTTTTGAGAATATACTCCCCTAGATTTCATCCAAGGGGGAAATACAAGTCTTCTCCATAACAGCACTTCCACTTGAAAGAGACTTTAATCTTTGAATAGTGGATCTAAGTTGAATATTGTGACTGCTCAGTCATGCATGATAACTTACCCTCATCAACAAGACACTCATACAGACTCCCACAAGTAAGCCAGAAAACCTTCAGAGCACTCATTCCTTTTGCCCTGCTGAAAGCTACCTCCTGGACGTAACCCTAGAGAGCCGGAGGGACGATGCCAGGAGGACAGCAGAGAGCCTGGGCTGGGGCGGGCAGCAGGTGGGAGCAGGCTGTGGACAGACACACAACCGACACCATTCGATCCTGGTCGTCTTCTTAAGATACAAAGTCAAGTTCACGTTAAAAAAAGGCATAAGCAGAGCACAAGCGAAAATGAGAGCTGGGAAAAACCTCTAGAAGTGCAGGAACACCCTTCCTGCAACAGCCAGAAATCCTGGGGAGAGCCAGAGCAGCATTGCCATGACACAAAAGAAATGAGGAATAATGCAGGGAAAGGAAAAATCAAATGAGACGGATACTGAGGACAGTTCAAGAAAAGATAAATCATAAAAATGTAGAATGAAGACTGGAAGAAAAAGATAAGAGAAAGAGGAACGTGCCATGTCAGAGCAGTTGAACGGCACTTGGCAAACAGGTAATTTGTTTAATCTATTCCATATTTGTCAAATAATTTAATTAATACTCTTTTGTGATCTTCAACCAGCTATAGAGCTGATCAAATATAATTTCATATATATATCATTAGATTAATACCAATAAAATCCAAATACGTTCAACATTTTTATCTGCTGCTTAATAAGCTCTGGTTGCAAGTTTACGCTTCAAAAATGTTAAAATAGAAAGCTGACGATAAATAACAGATATAGAGTGCTTGGAGCTCAATCATTTTGTTTTTCCTAGACCAACAAGAAGTACAGCAGCAACAACACATCTTGAATACATGCTCCGTATTCAACATTTTTACTCCATAAAGCTTTTTGACCCCAAGAAAACCTGGAGAGCTCCAAGGGCAGCCCAGCAGGAAGGTAAACTCAGGGCGCACCAGCAGCAGGAGGGGTGGTGGTGGGTGCTGGCTCCAGCCTGGACGCAAACGTCTACATTTGTGAGCTGAGCTTTATCAGAGAACCATCGCTCCCCTGAAAGGGAAGGGAAGCTCGGCGAAGGACAGCCACGTGGACAAGGATGCCTCACGACCTCTGGTCTCACAGCAAAAAGCTTCCCAAGTACCAGCAGCCTTTTAAAAACCTCCCTAGGAAAATTAGGGGAAAAAGTGGGCAATCAGCAGTTTTTCAGCCTGTTTTTCCCCCTCTCTCTGGCCCAACCCAATAGCAAGGGAGTCCCCGGAGAGTTCTCGGGCCGCAGGATGAAAGCCACCCAAGGCAAACCATCTCCACACCCGTGGTGGCAGGTCTGCCCCGGAGCCCTGGGAAGCAGCGCTGGGCTTAGAGGGAACTGTGGCCATCGCTTCGTAGGACACCACCAGGGAAACCTGAGGTTGCTCCCACCGCGGCTCTGCCATCGCCACCGACAGCAGCCGAGAACCACACCAAGGGACACTCCTTGGGGCCAGAAAAGTGTCCCTCAGGTCACAAGTCCTGCTTAAATAGTATGCCAATATCCCAAACTGAGATAATTATTGCCAATTACAAGATCATTTTAATGTAAACATGGAGGCTATTACCATGCATACTTCATCTCTTCTTAATTACAAGAAATCAGAGGCTCACTGAGGCCAAATAAAGCCACGCTGACAGCTCCCACGCCACAGCAGCCTCTTCTGCAGCGATAACACCCATCAGCATCCAGACCCACCAAGGAGACTGAACAGGGAATTCAATCAGCATCAGGCTCCCCGGTGCTGAAACGAGGCAGTTGGCACGTTATTAATCACACAGGGAAAACCACTGAGGAGAAGGAAAGGACCAGACACACGGAGTGGGGGACACACATAGATCCAAAGTCGTGGCTGTGTTACAAACACTCGGGAAAATCACACAAATCACCAGCCGCAAAATCAAAATAATTCGGAGCTCTGCAAGGATAAGCACATGAGAAATTCTGACCAGGAGAAACCAACACCCACCAGACAGCCCTCTATCAACTCTTTAGCTGAACCCGCACAGAGCCCTGTGTGCTCTCCTCTGGTTCCAAAGCAGCTCCTGCTCCAACCTGCACAACTCACCTGTGCCAACCGCACCGGGGTACATCGCAACAAAGCCTCACCAGGAGGTTGTACCCCTCCTGGATCTCCAAGACCTACCCAGGAGCAATTTCACACGGCACAGGCTAAAGAGATATGACTCAGGTCATTGAAACACTCAACAGCTTGACTTGGGTCAGGCCATTCCTGCTGCGCCATCCTCCTGCTTCCAGCTGTCCTAAGCATTTCTCCAGGCGCTCCAGAGTTTGCCAGTCCTCTCCCATTTCCCACCAGCTCTTTTGTCTCCAGGTGCCCTCCACCCCTCGAGGCAACTAGAACACATCCCTGACCAGGACCCACATGGGCCGAACACACCACCAGATGCACCAGCTCCCACTGGGGGCAGAGGGGCTGCACCCCCGGATCCTGCAACACCCTCCTGCCGAGCAGCCTCCGCACGCCGCAGAGCTCCGGCAGCGAGCATCCCTGGGAGGGAGGAAGGTGCTGCCAGCTCCGCAGAGCCGCACGCACGCAGGAGCGGGGGACCTCACTCACCCACAGATGCAGATAGCTGTGCCTCCACCACCTGCGCAGCCCCTCTGCGTGCCAACGCCTGGCGCTGCTGGGAAGTTGGTCTCTCCTGGGGGGTGCTGCTCCAATATGGGGGAGCTGGAGCTCGACGGGCACCTGTGTTAGCCTGGGGGGGGAACCGGTGCTCCCCCACGGGAGCATCACGGGGTGGTGTGGGTGATGCAAGGGGACGAGGGAAGGTGGGTGCAGAAGGCTGCAAACAGGGGGTGCAGGGAAGAGGAGGGAGAGGGCTG
>WKFP01013887.1:204678-291107 GCA_011057875.1 Pterocles orientalis
TGGACTCAGCCCTGGCCTGGGGTGGGTCCAGCCTGGAGCTGGGACACTTCCAGCAGTTTCTCACAGGGGCTGGATCGATGGTGCTCCTTCCCCCACTGCCGCTCCCGGTTACTGAACCCTTGGAGCTGGGGGTGGGGGTGAACCCTGAGCCGTCACTGACAGGAGCCCCCACTGCAGCCCCTCCTTGCTGCCAGCAGAGCTGGAGCCCAGGGAAACCTTCAGCAGCTGCTGACAGGAGCCATTGCTGTGGCCCCTCCCTGCTGCCAGACAAACCCACCGCACAAACCCACAACACCTGATTTTTTTGTTAGCAAGCCCTCATGATGTTTAGGCCCCGTGAGATTTTAATTTTCTAACTCTACAGAAAAGTTTGAACACTTTGCAGCTTGCCTGCGACCAGTTTCTCTATGGGACAGTCTGGATCACTTCCTGTGCTCTGGGTCATCTGTGTCAGTTTTGCTGGCAGGAGACAGATTCCCAGGGTGGAAACGGGATGAGTTGCTGCGGGATGTCTTGCACTCCGTGTCATTCCTGCACTCACTGATGGGCGACAGATTTATCTGGGTAGTTCAAAGCCTCTCTGTACCAGATGAGTTTGTACTGAAATCTCAGACCATCCCACATGTTCTCTTGGAGGAGACTCTAAAATTATTCTTTTTAAAAGAACCTTCATACTTCTTCATCGGCCAATGCTGTATTTCCTCCGCTCAGCACCGAGGAACAATTGCTGGCTACATCTGTTTCTCACAGAAGTTTCGAAGCAGTGTTGAGCAGCACAATCAGGCACGCACACGTGGTAAGAACGAGATAGAATTAAAGACATTTGTGTTTATCCAGCTAAACTACTGGTTTCTTTTTCTCTGCTTGCTTTTTAATGTACTGGCTGTGCACTGTCGCTATCCCTGCCACACAGCCCCTCTCATCATCGTCAGACTCAAGCCGATGAGCCTTTTCTTCTCTTCTGTCAAGTCTTTCGCTAAATTCTGGTTTTTCTTCTTTTGTAAGGAGCTGCCCTGAACCTTGGTTCCCACCTTGACACACCGAGCAAAGCTGATGCAGAGCAGTACTCACATAAACTGTAGACTAGACAGGAGGATGGAATCTGCCCTTCCTACCATCTCTCTGCTTCTTGGTGTTCTTGAGTCTCCAGTGGATGCTCTACTCCTGTACCCAACCTTGATAAAGTGTGTTTGTCTGGTCCCTTTCTGTCATGGACAGCTGTCTTCCTTTGTGACTGCCTCTTCCTCATGCTCTTGTGGAACACTACCAGCTCCTCCTTCATCCCTTGCAGTGATTGCCTAACATCTGCACTGCTGTAGTAGCAAAGTCCATTGGTGACCTCAATCTTGGTGTCATTTATAGCAGAGGTAGACTTCCCTGCAGTGCAGCCACTCGCCAGAAGAGCAAGAGATCCGGGGTTATACAGCTCCTTGGGAGCCCATGGTGGTGGTGGTGTTATGTCCACACCAGTGACATTCAGGCTAGATACTAGATACTTAACAGTTAGGCTGTGCTCTAGTGTCACTGTCCTGTCTAGGCTGTCCTGAGAGACCCCTAGTAATGGTGAGGGCATCGTCCTCCCATGTAAGTGCCTTCAAGGGCAGTATGGGGCAGAAATCATGCCTTCAGTCAGAGAGGTGGCACAGCTGGTCTCTCCAGGTTACCTCTACGCCTGTTTCACACAGATTCTCTTTTTGCTGGCAGTTCCCAAAGAACTTTGTTGCCCAGGGAAGCTGTGGATGCCCCATCCCTGGAGGGGTTCAAGGCCAGGCTGGATGAGGCTTTGGGCAACCTGGGCTAGTGGGAGGTGTCCCTGCCCATGGCAGGGGGGTGGGACTCGATGATTTCTAAGTTCCCTCCCAACCCAAACCATTCTGTGATTCTGTGATTCCCCTCTTCCTCATTAAGGATCATTCATTCGCACACTGAAGCTGTGAGATGGACCCCCAGCATCATTTTTCATCTGTAGTTCAGTCCTCCCCTTTCTTCTGCTGCTTCTCCACCAGGGAAGGTGAGATGCAGAAGAGGACCTGCAGTTCCTTCCGTCTCGCGGGACTGGTGCAGGACCATCCATGTTTCTCGGGCACTTTTCAGACAGGTGTTGGTGAGCTCAGCAGTGGTGTGTGTGTGCAGACCAGTCAGGTACTGTCTGATGGCTCTCGGGGACAATGCTAAACACTTCTGAAGTCAGACCTCTTGCAAGATTCCTGAGCTGAGGTGTCCAAATCAACATGTTGCAAATTTCTTCTCTGGGCATGGACTCTTGACTTTGCCTTTTGCACTTCCAGTCGGCGGACATCAGCTGGGGAAATAGTGAAGGCTGGTGTACTGAAACACTGGTCAGAAATGTTACATGAATCCAGGTGATTGATGGAATTTCAGCCATTGACTATGGAAACACGAGTATGCTAATGTTAATCTACAGATGCTGTGCTGACACCGAGTGATTTCCCCGTTATTAGTGATATGCTTTGATAAGGGTCAAAGGTGTCAGCTATAGTTTCCCTTTGGAAAGCTGCTTAATCATCAGATTTTACTGGCTGGGGGAGTTGGGAGACTTAAATAATCCCAAAGTAAACGAAGAGTGATACAACACCCTCTCCCTAGCCTCTTTGGGACAGCACCCAGGGTAGGGGATGGATTCAGAGCTGCTCTGTTTCTCCATTTACACAGCACTGGTGTGCTCCAGTGAGGACAGCGCAGGAAGCTGCTGCTTCCTTAGGCAATATCTTCCTCATTTTCGGGAGTACATATACCAGCTCTTCTGCAGCGATCAGCACATGCCGGTGGACTTGTTAGAGCACGTTCAGCAGCACGTCCTTGCTGGCTTACTGAGCTCTGATCTGAAGCTTAGTGCAGATATGGGGAAGATTCATGGACTTCTTCAGAGGCCTTTGGGCTGCTCTGTGGAGGCAAAAATACAGCAGCAATAGATACATGGGTGAGAGGACTCTACATCACCACCACATTTCTCTCTGAAGGGATGGCAAAAGAGCTTCTGCAGCCCAACCCTGTACATCCCAGAGCAGTAAAAGCGACATGAATCCTACTTAGTAAGTAATTGAAAGCACTTTCTGGTTTGTGAATCATCTGCATCCCAGCCTTCCTGAGGATCTCGGGTAACGAGACAAGCATAGCGCCGCTTCTGAGGTCATCTCTGCGGGCTCACAGGGCTGCCAGCCCGCTCTGGCCCTTGTTTCCAGCTGCTCTTTTAAAGTGCTCTCTGCCGCTGAACAGTTCTCTTCTAGAGATCTCAGACATGAAGTAATCCTCCTGGCTTTTCTAGAAAAAAGCCGACTACCACTGAACCTGTTTTACAGGTAGGTAGGCTGAGCTCCAGCCTGCCTGAGATCACACAGTGTTATTTAGGGCCAAACTGCTGGGGCTGGCACCTTCCCGCAGCAGGGATGACTGCCTAGGAGGAGTATTCACCTCCGTCATTAGAGGAAAAGAGCGGCCAGGCAGAGGGGAGGGCTCGCCATACAGGCTGTGCTCGTGTGTGCTTCACACAGGACTGCGAAACAAATAAACCTCAATCTCAGTGTCCCTCAGATTTACACCCAAGCATAGGGTAAATGGAAACGCCGTGCTCGGCCCTTTGCGCTGAGTATCAGCAGGTGGGAATGTAAAACTGCCCCTGAGAGCGGATTCCTGAGTCACCTCCTTCAGCGTTTGTTCCTGCCTGCTGTGGTAGCATGCTGCTTGCTGGATAATGAATGACTGCGTTGGCTGTGGTGGTGAGGATGCTATTAAAAATTAACCCTGGCGAATGGTCCTGCATATTTTTTTTTCAGGCAGAGCCAAACAAGGGGTAAGAGGAGATGAGTGCTGTTGAAATCTGATTTGCAGAAAAGGCAAGTGGGGAGTTTTTATTAGTGGGGATGGTTCAGGATTCAGTTTAATCACTGCAGTTGTTGGGAATCAATGATCAAAATTCAGAGGGCTTAAGGCACTTGGTAAAGTTAAAAGCAGCGCAAGTAGAGAAGGCTCAATGGGCATGTTGCAGGGGAGCTCAAAGAGTGGGATACATGGGGATTACTACGTTGACATGTAATTTATTACCTTATGCAGTAATAAATTAATCACACGGGTGTTATTACCATGTATAAGGACTGTGGTCTGTAGATGAACCACTTGTCAGTTTTGGTTCATGTATTGCACCCTTTTCTCACAGCATCACACTTATAACCATACCCTATCTATAGCAGCGTGCAGAATGTATTTTCAGAAATGAAGGGTTTGCCTTAAAAATCTGAGGAAATAGATCAGCTGAGAGACAGATCCCTCATTTCCTTGGCTTCCCTTGCCTCCAGCACCCACAGAATATCCATCACATTGGCTTGACTCACTTGGAAGCTCCGTTGGAAGCTTGGGCAAGGAGCCAGGCAGGCTTGGAGAGCAGAGACCCTCCTGTCCTCGCGCACTGCTCACGGTCCCCAGAGCAGGGGAGCGCAGCTTTAGGCTCAGCAGAAAACACCTCCGTACTCCCTTTGCGTCACTCCGAGAAGGATTTGGTCTGAAGCCTGCTGACGCTCGTATTAACAATCCCATTGTTGACACAAAAGCTGCACCTTGTGCCGAGACGTCATTCAGCTGGCTGTGGTACAGCAGCGCACAGCACCCCTCGTCCCGAGCCCGCGGATCCTCGGGGCTGTCCCGGACCCTTGAGCAGCTCTGTCCGTGGATGGGTTGATACCCACAGATAGTCTAGGTGGTAACATAAGCTGTCATGCCAGGTGCAGTGACTGCGCAGGCGGATCTCCCCTCTGCTGGCATGCTTTTTTCCAGAAGCGTGCTGTAGCTGCTGATTTCACAAGGTGGACTGCAGTGACGGCACCTATCACTGAGCCGCGCTGAGATCTGCATGTTTGTGCTGAGTCACCTGCCCGTCTCCGTGTGGCAGAGGGATTTTCAAATATCAGGCTCAAGCAGACATGGTGCTGCAGCAGGGAAGGTGAATCAGTTCCTGCATAAACAGCGTTATGCATTTGCTGGATGAAGGGTACTCAGACGTTGCTCTGTCCAAGTTGGAAGCATTTCCCACTCTAAGATTTTTCCTTACCTGTAGCATTTCAGGGACCATAGCTGGAATATTTTTCAGATTAATTCCTGCTTTTTCTTTCTTTTCTCTCCTTTATCTCTCTGTCCAGACAGAGCTTTGTCATTGGCCCTAGTCCCTGGCTCTCCTGATCAGCCATCTGAGCCCGCACGTGCCGAATCCCTTCTGCTCCTTGGTCCTGCCCGCTGCATGGACGGGGAGTGGTGCCTCCAGAACAAGCAGCCTCGCCTTCCATAATACCTGGGACTTGGCCACGCAGCGTGCCACACAGCAGGAAGGCTTCCAGGCTTGTCAGCAGGGTAGGGTGGTCCCAGGGACCTCTGCTTCTCAGCAGCTCTGGTGTTTGCCTAACATCTCGGGTGAAAACCAGGAGTATCAGAAAGTTGTGCTTGCAAGCACTAGGATACTCCCCGAACGTATTTGCTGGATATCTGCTGTAGGGATGCTGAGGAAGCAATTCAAGCATGCGGTCACAAACAGAGTGTGTGGCGTGGTGCAGGATCTGTCCTTGCTGGGATGTTGACTCTGTGACAAACCAGGTTTTTCACTCGATGTTTTAAGATCCTGTACTCATTGCATGCAGATAAGCATGCCGCTGGGACAAGGATTTTTTTTTAGTGATCACTGACCGGGAGTTATCCCAGCGGTTGTCAGTCAACACCACAACATTTTATAAATATGGTCTTCGTGGAGGTGGTGGGCTTGGAAGGTCCAGTAGCTTAAAGTTAGTTTGGAACCTCTTTGTAGGCTAGACGGTGGATGTGATCTGAAATAACTTCCTTTAACTGCAATAGGTTTGGAATCACACCCATAGTTTGGTTATTTGTTTATTTATTTACTTATTTGCTCCCCCCCAGTCCTTATATGTCAGCCTCCAGGTTGCGGAGGGCTGGGCACGCTGTGAGGCAGGTCTCTCAAATGAGAAGGAAGCGTCCTGTGCAAACAGCTGTAGGCATACGTCCAGCTGCTCAGTTCTCTGAGCAGAAAGTTGTGAACTGCGCCGGGAAAATCTGCCTTCCACAGATCAGGGGCACCGGTGAACACCAGATACATCCTTGAGTGCTGCACACTTGTGTTTCCACTGACTCTTAAAGAAAATGAGAATGAAATGTGTTTCTAACAGTAGCTTATTTTGTACCCTGCTCTGCCGCTGCAGGGAGCAATCGGCTGATACCTTAGAAAGGAGCCGGGTGCCAGTGTTTGGTGCAGGAGATATCGCTGTGAATGGCCGGTTAGCAAATGGCCTGTGCTGCCACATCCACGGCATGGCACAGGGAGCGACCAGGGTAGGGCAGCACAGGGGAGCGACGGTGTCGGTGGTGATGTGTTGGATGTTGTTGTAGGACACCCATTGTACCACGCTGGTTGGTGATATTTTAGACATACCTGTGTGCACGGGCCTCCACTACAAACCAGCAAGAGGCAAGCACTGCACAGAGTTGTGTTGGTGCTAATGCAGTCCATGAACTTCAGCTCATCTCCTCATGGCAATACTTTTAAATGAATCAAGTCTCTACATCCCATCATATTAGAAAAGGGCAGGTGGAAATCCAGCACTGGTTTTGCCCCTTTTGTGTTCTCCAAAAGCTCCGTATTGAAGCAGAGGTTGTCAAAGGTCCATCTCCATTGCTAACAATGGTGGGCAAGTCTGGAAATGCACGGTGTTTGCTCAGACTGCAGGATGGAGATGAGTCACAGCACTACATCACGACTTCTATAGATAACAGGAGTTTGTGGTCATGAGAGGATTCCCATTCTGCTTCTCTGTCTTCTGCTGAAGGGATTTGCCCAGCCAAATGCACACCACTCAGCTCAGGCAGCAGGAGTTCCTATCAAACCACTCTAAGAGTTTACCCCAGGGGCTCTTCTAACGTGTTTCAGAAGATGCTTAGGATGGAAGATGCTTAGCCAGAGGTGCAAGCATGCAGCGATGCAGTGCAGGCTTTCACGGCCAAAGAGCCGCCCTACAAGCATGGCTGGAGCCCCCCGCAGCAGACCACATGCCACATTCATCGTCACACACTGTCACTAGCCCGTTGGGCTGCTGACAGATCCAGCCTTGAAAACAAACTGTCAGGCTAGGTGTTTGAGGTGGCTGTGAGATGTGTTTGGAGTGGGATGTGTTTTATGGTTCTCAGTATTCTGAAATACCACCTGAGTGTCTGTTTGGGTCTCACCAGCATGCTGAGTTAGGTAACAGAGCTGGATTCTACTGAAACTTCTACACAGTGGACAAAAAGCACAGAAGCATGCCGATAATCCATCTTCTCTCATCACTAATCTAATCTAGCTGCTGGAATAATGAAGTACACAGTCCTTTTTCTAAGTAGGCGTTGTGCAAAATCAGAGCCAGGGCTGTAAGGAGAATATTTGGAAATCTGGTCTCTTCTGTCATTTTGAGGACAGGAAAGCATCCTTCCCTCTCCGTGAGGATAGGATTCCTTCTGGTGGTCTAGAGAGAGTTACACACGACAGTGACCCTAATACAGGTGAATCCCAAAGCTTTCCAAAAAGGCATGGAACAGGTAACCTGAGCCCCGTGAATTCCAGTGAGAGTCCCAGTACCGAATGGTGGTGTGTTCCCCTGCAGTGTGGTGCACGGCTTTTCAGCCCTGTGTAGTGTTTGCTGGGCTTGACTCCAGGCTGCGTGCAGCAGAGGCAGAGGTGTAGGGTCAGGGTTCCTTTGGCAGAGCAGACAGGACGGTTTTTGCCTCTATTCAGCTCATCCACTGACGCTGAGCCAGAAGCAAGTGCAGATCACCTAGCAGGCTGAGGCACTGCTGGGAGCACTGGGAATGGGCAGCGCATGTGAGGCAAAAGCAGCACTTTGGCTCTTTGCATGTTAGGACAGAGCCATGTCTTCTAGGCTCAAGCTGTTGGCACTAGGATCACCGAGCTGTGCGTGGGGACGTGCAGGGTGTGCAGGGCTTGTTCGAGGCTGCAGAACCGCCTGACCCCGTATCCACCTGCTGACCTCCTCCCTCCACCACTGCTGACTGCATCCCAGCCACCTTATTCCTCCCCGGCAGGACAGGGGTTTGGGAAGGACTTTGGCCAGAGCTGTTGTCTGTAGCGTGGCTCGCAGCGGTGCTGTTGCGGCGATGGCTGAAAGCCCTGGTGTACACGGGCTGCATTCAGAGCAGGCTTAGAACTGTGCAAAGTGCATGCAAACTAGTGCTGCAGTGGCATGTAAACTGCTGCTTTGCCCTGATTCATTTTTTTTAAAAGCCCTGATTTCCACTGCTTCACACCATATATTCCACTTACGCGGATGGGAAGCGAATATAAGCTGACATCTTTCTGATTTGGTAACATTTTGCGGTAGCTTTGCGTTGGCGCAGAAAGCAAGTACACATTGCAAAGCTGCTGGAGGCAGATGAGTTTCACAGCCAGCGCCTGCTTGGCAAAACAGACCTAAAAGCGCAGTGAGGCCACAGGTTTCCTTACACTGCAAAGAACAAGTGATGCTCCTGGAAAACTGTGGCAAAACAGCCGTTGACTTTAACTCCTTTCCAGCATCAATTCGTTTTTTCTCTTAGTTTAGTGTTGAAAACAAAGTTGTAGCTTGTTGACCGTGGAATTAATCCCAGAAGAAATGCAAGGACCATCAACAACGTGGACCAGGTGTGAATTATAAATAGCATCAGCAGGAGGCCCTTCTGTGTCCCAGGGGCATTCGTCCCACAGCCAACGCTATTCCTTTTGTATTTTTCTTTTAAGATTTAAAGCCCTTTCTGTGAGACCTTCTCTTGCTGGGGATCTCTACCACACCAATCACTATGATGCCCCTAAGCTGAATGAAGCCCCTGTAGGGGTAGCAAGCTGTAACAACGCTGGGTTTGGTACCTACCAGCTCTTCAGTAAAAGTCACCGTCTGGCAGCTGTAGGGCAGCTTCAGACTCGTCCCATACAGTGCGACAAGGTGCCGTACCCTGGGAGAACAGGTGCGTGCAGTTAGCATCCTTGAGCTTTCCAAAACCAGGAAAGAGTTTGACCCTAAAGAACCTGAGAAAGGTAGATGGCCTTGGAGAGAGACACACAACAATGATCTTTGTTTTATACCCAGGCATTTCAAGTTACCATTGATTTGTCTTGAGTTGGGAATGATATAGACAAGGGAGCGCAAGCATGCTTTTCTGGGTCTCAATATTTTTTCAGATAAGAAAGCTTTTGTTTCCTTTTTCCTGTGAAAATGGGAAGGGAGAAAAATCTTTTATTCATTCATTCATTCATTCATTCATTCATTTACAACTCTTCATTAAAATTAAGGCAGAATTAGGAGATAAACCCTTCAGGAATGAGGAAATCCTGGCTCAGTGGCTCCAGTAATAGCACAGTGCCCTGTCTCCCCTTTGTTACCTTGTGTCTTTCATCCCAGTCAATCATCTCAACTGCGCTGTAATTCAGCCGCTTCTGGACAGAATCCCTTTGTTGTGAACCCAGAGCTGCCGTTCTGAAGCGACAGCACAGAGGATGGAAGGAGCCCTCTGGTGTGGCACCTGCACTGCCTGTTGCCTGAGCGTAAGTGGGATTCCGTCGGCGTTCTTCCTCCCAGCAGAGCTGAGCCTGATCAGGGCTTGGGCTTATGAGGTGTCTCACACATCTGTCTCAAGCTTACCTTTTCTCTAAGAGACCCTTCCCCATGAGAAGGTGCTGTTTGCTGGTTTTATTGCCTTCTGCTACCCTGAAAATGTGCCCTGAAACTCCACCAAGCCAAGGAGCGGGTCCGTTCTTCTGGAGCGAGCGTGCAGCAGCGAGAGGAGACAGGCTCCGGCACTTGGGACCTAGCTCAGGAACTCTGGAGTGCGCGGTCACCTTCAGGTGCCACACACCATGTCTCTACAACTTTGGTGACATCAGGAGTTGGTTTACTTGTTCACAGAAGCAAGGACAAAGAAAATCTATGATTGCCCAGCTTTCCATGTGAGTTAAAATTCTCTCTGAAGACTGCTAGTGAAAGGTTTTCTAGGTCTTGTTCAGCCTGAAAAGATACAGCTTTGTACAAAATGCCGTGAGTTGCCTGACAAAGCTTTCCTTTCAGATTGCAGTTCATGAATTTCCATAAACCTGTGAAAAGGAGCAAAACCCAAATGCCTGGACTCAGTGAGTCAGGGAAGACATTTTTTAACTGCGTCCTCTCATTGGCCTTTCTTTCCATGGCAGGTCCAGTAACAGCAAAATAAATTCAGTTCACAGACTCTTCCTCCCTCCTGGCCTCATTCATCACCTCTGAGGATGTCGTCCTAAACACCTGCCATGGTCGAAACCGTTCTTTACATCATCTCCTGAATGCAGTGACTTCCAGCACAGGACTTCAACCAAAGCGCTTCCTGCAGACCTGAGCTGATTTTTTTGAAAAAGCCGTGGCAGTTGCTAGTTCTTAACCAGCAGAGGAATTACCAAAGGTAAGCCAGTGTTCTGCTTGTCACGGAATACAAAAAGATGGGAGAGTTTTCCAGCAGAGCAGCAGTCTGGGTGGGGGGAGCAGTATTGTAGTTTGAATTCCTCAGTCTCAGATTAGTTTTGATTTTCATCTTGTTGTATGAAATGGGGATGAATATCCTTGCTGTGTATTATCTAGCTGGAATAATAAGCTTCTGGGGGCACATCTTTTACTGGGCATGCTATTCATCTGGTGGCGTTAGCTGTATTTACACCTTTTTGTGTAAAGATTAAGAATAGTTGAAAATCAAACCCAAATGGGGCAAGCCTGGAGATCATCTAGGTGGGGACTGACAGCTAAAGTAATTCCTGTTCCTCTGCTTTCAATAGAGATGCACTACACTACGGCAGTGGCAGGATGGCTAATGAAAAGTGCACAGAAATGGAAGTTATCCAGGGGGAGAGCAAAATTTCGAGAGTTTAATACACTGTCCTTGGGGACTGAGTCATTTCTGCCTCGCTATGCTGGAAGAACATCTTAAAACTCACATTTGGGATGATGCTACAGAAAGAGAGGACTGCAAGTGCACGCCAGTTCTGAAGAAGCTGAGAGGCAAGAGAGAGGAGTTGGAGGCTAGCACACGCTCATCAGTCTGACCCCTAGCAGGGTGTAACATTTTCAAACAAATTTTGACTGCAAGCATAATTAAAGACATGGGAAAATGTGTCAAGAGTTTACCAAAAGTGGATTATACCTACTTCTGGTAAGAGGACTCATCTTCTAGATGAAAAAATACGACTAGTTTGGAACTTCAGGATAGTCTTCCGAACTGCATCCCAAAGGAAATTGGTAGTTGGGCTGGAAAAGGAGTTCTCATGAGACGAAAGAAGAGATCGTGCTGCAAGGGGGACTGTCGGGCTGAATGGCAGTTTGTGGTGGAGGTTCTTATGGACAACACTCATCTTAATTTCTGTCCGTGCCATTTGGAAAAGACAGAAGCGTGCTAACAATGTTTGCTAACGATTAAGGGGTGTCATCAGAGGAAGGCAAGAAGAAGGGGATGGGGTAATAGGAATAGAATAAGATGCAGTGGTACACAGTTATCAAGGAGAGTGTTTATTCCGCTGCACAAGACATCTGTTACACTACTCTGGTCACCCGTCTTCAAGAAAGAAAAGCTGGAAAAGAAAAGCCAAGGTGATAAAAAGAATAGTGAGCCTGTCTTTAATGACAGGAGATTTTGAGCTTGGCTTATATGATTTAGCAAAATAAATGTCAAGAGGAGATGGCAGTAGGCCCTATAAATACATCAGGAATGCAAACATGAGAGGGGAAGAGTTATTTTAAGCTGAAAAATAATTTGGCAAAAAAACAAGGAGATATCACTTGGTCATAAATAATTTTAGCCTGTAAATTAAGAGGTCTCTAATCTTCAGAGAGAGGCTTTGGACCAATCTTTCAGAAGAAGGAGAAAGAGACTGACAGGTCTAAAATTACTCTGATCTGAATGACTCTGATGTGGTTACCTGCAAGAGCAGGAAACTCGTTCCTCTGACCAGAAGCCCCCTTCTTAAGTTGTAGTACAGTGGAATTGCTAAATGTTAATATTGACAGTGGCAACAGCAATTGGCTATTAATAATATTAATTAGTGGCTGGGTGTGGCTTGTGACTGGATAAAACCAGGAGGACAGACTTATCTCTTCTTTGTAAGGTAAGAGCCCAAAGGAAAAGCGTATCCATCTGGGCTTGGTTTGCAGAGAAATTTTCACCTGATTCCTGTTCATTTGGGTGGTGCCAACATAGTTAACCCAGCGTGATCCATGTTGTGGAGTTCCTGTGATGCTGAGATCAGAACCAGGTCCAACATCTCGGAATAGGTCCAGGGTATGCTGTTGATATTAAGATTTAAACATTGCAAACGTTTCTTGGCAAAACTGAACCATGACTTTTCTCTCCTGTAGAGCTTCATGATTCCTGGATAGAGAGCACGTCGGCTCTGCAGTTATTAATTTACAGGTTTCTCGCTGACCTTAGCTCAGCTCTGGGAATGGTGCCAGCGCAATTACAGTAACTCTGAGCAGGGCAGACATAAAGCTCCTGGATTTACCCTGAAATTGGGCCAGATTTTTCCCCTGCTCAATGATGGAAAGATGCATTTCTTCTTTGATTGGTTTCAGATAGTTCAGGCTGGGTTGGTTGTAACAAGACGATTTCCAGCAAAAGAAGGAAAAGTAGAAAACTCCCACGCAGATGTGTGCACACATGATGTACTGACTCCACGGATAACCTTCACGAAGTGTGTGCGATGGGAAACGGAGTAACGGTGACTTGAGCTGGTTACCTGGAAGATAAATGGTGGAGCTGAGAATAAAAGTCAAGGGACAGACGCTTGATTTAGTGTTGTTTCCACTGAATCATGCTGCCTTCCTGGAGCGTGTCAAGGCCCGTTGCCTTCCTTCCTGTGAAGATGGGCAGCTGAGCTGTGATGACACCAGCTGGAGCTGAATGCGCCTGTCACCTTGGAAAACCAGGCCCCTGCTCATCTTCTCTGACGTTAATGGGCCGTCCAGAGGGGAGTCAACACATTTCCTGGCCTGTGGTCTAAGGCAGTATTTTCCAAACCCCAGAGTAAATTCAGTGTGCTGCAGAGGAAATGCTGATGCCGTCCGCCAGCAGCTGCTGCTTTCCAGCATCCTCACAAAGGTACGGTAGATATCAGAGGCGTGAGGGCTGAGTACGTGCACAGAGGGTATTACAAACCCCGGCCTCTTCTAAAGGGCAGGCAGGACTCCACGGCTTCCCTCCGGACCTCCTGCCTCCCTGCCCCCAAGATAACACTGCTGAGAGCTGCTCCCAAGAAAACACTGTGTACCATCTGGAAAGCGAACCCCTGACAAAGCCGGCTTGTCACGGGGGACCACCAAGGGTGTGAGCACATTGTCCTGGGTGCTCGGTGTGAACCCTGTATGTGAAGTGTGGAAATGTGGATCCTTCCTACGTGCGAGTGAGAGTGGTAAGAGCAATGTTCTATCTAAATATGTTATGATGAGTCTAAAAGATCAGGTAATGCGTGTGTTCGAACAGGGAAATTTAATTTATGGGCAGATGAGTCTGGATGATTGAATTAACCTGGTTTAATGAATTACTGCCTCTCAGTGGAGCTGTGAAAACTGACTGCCTTGTGCTTTAGTCCCTTGCTTTTTAAAATAAATTGTATTAAGGGAAAGCAAACACATTTGCTTTAGAGAGTGGAAGGGCTGTTAACCTGGTCACGTAAGGCGGCTCTGCAAATGCGTGATAACTCATTAACCCACAGGGAGTTAATCCCATGCGCTAGCCCAGCTGTGCCCTGGGTGTGCACCGGGCACTGGTGGCACTGTGATTTCTTGATATCCTGGAACATCATTCCCCCTGAAATTAGCAGGTATTCCTTATCCCTATTGAGGTTGAACAGTGAAAAAGGAATACGATGATGCCACGGCAATCTCAACCGGACAATGGACATTGCTGCTCACGGAGCAGCACCGGAGTTGTGCTCTTGCACCGACAGAGATGTTTGATCATGTCAACAACAAAAGTTGAACCACATCCGCTGGATCCAGATAATGACAAACTTCATCCTGACAGGTCTGATCTTTTGAAAGCTCTGGCTGGAAATCTAAGTCTTTTAATCTGTTTGTTTCTTGTGTTTTTTTTAAATACAAAACGTTTTGGTGAAACCAGCCTTGTTATGCATCACAAGTCCTATTTGCCACTGGAGCTAACGGTGTGATGGCCTCGGGGACACGGTTCCCCATCCGGGCTGACCGCAGGGGTGTGGGATCACCCTGCGCACGATGCTGCTGGGAAGCTATCCCCCCAAGCAGAGGTGGTTCCAGTTGCTGCTGGGAACAGAGATGCCCTCAGCCCCCTGCCCCTGTCACCGACTCCTTCAGCCAGTTGGTCACCTGCCACCCAAACCCACGGGGGTCCCGCAGCCCTTCCCACCCCACTCCTGTCCCCAGCACTGTGCCCCCGCAAGCATCCTCTGCTCGGAAGGGAGCCTCGGAAGGGGTCCCAGCCTCCAGTCCCCCTCTTCACCCAGGCGGCGGCCGGGCTGCGGCTCTGCCCCGTGCTGCCGCCCGGCGCCATGGGGCGGCTGGAGGGTGGGCGGGGTAGTGGGCGGGGCGCCGGGCCATGGGGGCGGAGCCTCAGGCAGGGGGCGGAGCCGCGGGCCCGGGGGCGGTGCCGGGAGCCGGTTGCTGGGTGACGGGCGGTCTCCGCGCAGCCCCGCGCCCCCAGCCCGGCCCGCAGGTAGGGCCCGGCCCCCTCCCGCCCCCAGCAGCCACAGCCGTGGGGAGGGGCCGCGGTTCTCGTCTGTGGGAGGGCGGGGTGGTGGGGGTGGCAGCCTGGAGGTGGTTGTGTGTGTGTGTGGCGGGCGGGGGGCTGGTGTGAGGGGCGATCTCCTCGTTGTCACCCACCGTTGTCCCCCAGCGTTCTCACAGGGACAGTGAAGGAGGCCCGTGTGGGGCCGCGCTGGCGGGGGTGGGACACGGCGGATGCCTCCCAGGGCTCGGAGACCCCCGGGTGTGCGTGGCTGTGCGAGGCCTGCGCGGAGGTGGGCACCTGGAGGCCTGCTGCCAGTGGACCCGGTGGGGTTAACGGCGGCTTGAAATGTTACACTTTGGTAGAGCTCTGAGGGGAAAAACGCTGGTGAATAAATAATAGCAGGCAGCTGGGAGCTGCAGAAGCATCCCTGGGTATTTCCCGCCGAGAGCACCCGGCTCCTGCCCCGGGCAGGGCCCACACCCGAGGCCCAGAAGGGCTGCCAGCCCTCGGGTGTGGGCCCTGCCCGGCTCGCAGCCCTGTGTGCGCTGGAGGGTTTGCGGGGGACCCGCGGTCAGCAGGAGAGCGGCCACACTCCCCCGGGGTTCAGCAGCTGGGTCCCTGGGTATGTCCGCTCCCCCTTTGGCCTGTCTGGGAGGCCTGTCCCGGCTCCTCACCCATCTTCTAGAGTCGTTCACTGATAGAAAAGTTCCTCTCACCCGTTATTTTCCATTCTGACTGCTTTTACAGGGCGAAATTTTCTGCTGAGTGGCAGCACACGTTGACCTCCGCCTTCCACCCTGCCCTGGCGGCGATGTTTTCTCTAACAGATTCAGCTTACAGCCCAGGAAATAACTGTTCTTTGAGTTAATAATTGTTCAGGAAATAACTTTTTTTTTGGCGAATATGTAGATTCTTATGTACCAAATCCTTCACCTTCTCCTGATCTCCTTGGGAAGCTGTTTTCAGCTGCACTTTGGTTAAGCTGTTCTAGGCTGTGCTGCTTCCTGGCCCGTTACACTTTTAAGAGCTGTTGAGCAGCAGCTTCTGCTGCTGCAGGGGATCAAGTACTCCTTTATTATTAATTGTGCAGTGCTTAGAGTCTCTGGGTTTGGTTTGGGTTTGTTTGTGTTTTTTTTTTTTTCCCTTGAAGATTGTGTTCTTACTGTTGCTTTAGCAGGATCTGGAGACATCAGAGAAGAAATTGCGCTACGAGCTCCTGTGTCATTCCAGATAAATGGAGATGAATGGCTGTGACTAGTCACTGGAAATCTAGGGAAATGAAAGACACAGAACAGCAACATTGGAAGAAAAGGTAAAATAATTTCAAATGCATGGAAGACTGAAAATATTTCAGAACTTTTAAAAATTACTCTCCCATTTAATTTTATTTTTCTGCTTTGTGTTATTTTGTCTGATTTGAATTTGCCTGAAAAAACTTGCATTAAAAATCCAGCATTCAGGCGTGTCAGATCTTGGTGTTGCTGTTATTGACAGGTTTTGCTGGGGGCGTGTGTTTGTGTGTGGTTTTTTCCTGACCTTTGTATTCTCTCCCTTGGCTTCAACACTGAGAATTACCAGGGTCCCGTAGGTCTGACCTCTCAAGAGATGGATGTGTGGATACATCAATGTTCAATTCGTTAGTTTAATTGTTTGCTACCACCAGCAGAAGAGAGAACAGGCTCTGCCTGTGGGCTGGGATGCCATCAGCCTGTGACACAGCTCGAGGGACCTCATCCTGTAGAAGAGCGGGATTCAGTTTCAGTGTGAGACCAGATGTGAGCTCAGCACTGGACTGGTGTGATATTTTTATTTATTAATTTTATTTAAGGCCAGGCTGGATGAGGCTTTGGGCAACCTGGGCTAGTGGGAGGTGTCCCTGCCCATGGCAGGGGTGGGACTGGATGGGCTTTAAGGTCCCTTCCCACCTAAACCATTCTGTGATGCATGTGCTTATCTAACTGCAGTTCCTTAGGGGACATAGTTAAAGAAACCACATTTTTTTCTCTAAATTTGAAGTAGTATAAGACTTAGTGCTGTGAAATAGTAACTTTATGTAATATACCGTAAATTCAGGATTGCTATTTTTGTCACTAGTGGGAATGACTGAATGTTTGTTCGGGAGGAATTAAGAAGAGGTTGTTTTTTAAATCAGAAAATTCATGAGCTTTTCACAGAAATTAATTTGGGTACATCTGCATAATTTTAGTTTGCTAGTAAAATGGTTTGTTTTTATGCCTTTTCTACACTCTTATGTTGGCTTGAAAAACAATTAGGGGCAAAACCTGTTTGACATCAGTAAGGCCACAAGTCCTTGCTGGAATACAAAGCAGAAGACCAGATTCGCCATGACAGATATAAAAAAGGCTAAGGTATCTGTATTAAAAGGAAAACATTGTGGAGCCTGGCCAGTTCAAAGAAGCATTATCTGACATTTAAAAAAAAATTTCAGAAGGCACTCGTTCCTTTGATTGCAGTGTATCACATCAGGAAGCAATATTTGAAGTATAGCATAACGTTGGCTGTTTGTCTTACACGTTTTGCACCTTCAGTTTTAATTTAATTTTTTAGAGTTGAGTTCTAATACTACTTTGTTTATCTTTTTTTTTTTAGTGTTACTAGCATAAGTAGTGCTTGGGTATGTTTTTGTTTTATTTTAATAGTGTATGGACCTAAGTTCAAAGTGATGAACGTGGGGGAAAGAAACATATATAGAATGAGGGAATTTAGGCAAATTGTTACTACTTGGGAAAAGAGCATTAAGCTACTGTGGTGGTTCTCCGAAAATATCATCTTACAGCTAGTCAAAAACACAAACGGTGTTAAAACTTCGAAGAAGATGAATTGAAACAAGCGTAAATCCATGTGCCGTCTCTGTGGCCGTGTCTTGAATCTCGTATACATGTCTGATCATCCTGGAGGGTAAACAGCAGAACTGAAATTGTTCTGTGAAATACAACAAAGGTGAGAGATGGAAAACAGGTAAAATAAATGAGACTTTCTGGCGAGAAAGGGAGATGAAATAGGAGATGATGCAGACGAAAGCTATAAATTAATGAATGGTATGGACAGAAGGATGAATCCTCCATAATTCTATCTAACTTTTTTTGACCTTATTTATAATTTTAGCCTCCACAGCAATCGATGCCAGCATCTTCCACAATTTAAACAAATGCCATGTGAAAATGTACTTTCTCCTTTTTAAAAACTGCTTCATGATAAAATTCCTGTGGCTTTAGTTGTTGGGTGACTATTTGTCATGTCTTGAAACATGACAAGTAATTGCTTCCCTGGGTATCTCCCCGGCTCCCGAACACAACACACCTTTTGGCTCGGGAGGTTACTGAGCAGCTGATTGCTGGGAATTAGAACAGTATGTGAGGGGGAGGATTGCTTTGGACTACCTCTGCTTCCAGTACTGTTTTTTAAGCATCTGTTTCTGACTACAGTAGCTAGCTGAACATCTGCCTTGCCCCAGCAGGACAGTTCTAATGCAGCCTCATTAGTAGCCTAAATTGATTTTGCAAAGTTCTTTTCACTGTTAGTTGTCTGCCCTTTCTAAAATGTTGTGAGTGCTTGTTGCTACATAAGCTCCTGCACCATCTTCCACTGCTTAGTGTTTTCCTATGAGTTCAGCTAGAATTCGTCTCTCTTTATGCAATATCTCCCATGTGAGCAACACGTTGGAAATCAAAAACATCCCAGAACTGGAAATGACTTTTCAAGTGGCTTTGTGGGCCATGGAATCACTTGCTTCAGTCAGCTTAATTGCCAGTCTGAAAATTGTTTGGGGACAGCAGAGCACTTTGGAACTCAGCAATGCCGTGTATGATGCATTCTCATCCTGCACAGGAGTTTGGATTGTGGAGGGCTCATAAATGCAATGCAATAGTAGCTGGGAAAAAAAGTCTGCTTTTGTTGTCCTGTTCCTAGCTGCAACCTGGAATGCTTCTAAATGGTGGATGCTAAAAATGCTTTGAAGACCAAAAAGGTAGAGTTTTTCTTCTCTGCAGCTTTGGACTGTCCATTAGTCCTGAGTCCATGGGTTAGAACAGCCTGTGAATGAGCAGCGCTGCTGCGAGCTTGATCTAGGGCTGCGCTAACCTGCGCAGGGAGACGCTGCATCGTTCTGCATCTCAGAACCCTGAGCTGCACTGGGAAGTTATTATCCCAACGAATGGAGAAAGCCTGCAAAGCCATGCGGGAGAAATTGGGGAAGGTGCTGGAGAGAGACCGGTACGCAGATGACTTACCCAGCTTCTTCGTAACGAGGTGGGAGAGTGTCGACTGGTGTGACAGCCTCTGGCCCCAAGCACCGGGTAAAGACAGCGAGGCCAGCTTAAAAGTAGTGTTTGTGCAGGCTGGGAAGGTGCTACATGTGACAGGAAAGGATAATTAAAGCAAAATTAAGTTTGCAGTGAGAAACTTTTTTTAATATTGTCCCATCTTTGCAGCAATTGACACCGCCTTGTATATAATATTTTTTAAAGTGGATGAAATTTTGAGTTTATGTGGGACATATTAACTTATTCTTTGTCTCCCATCACTTATAGAAGATTAATCTTAAACTTTTTGGGCAGTGTGGCCACCAGTGGAACACGGTATAATCTATGCGAATCAGCTGACAAATTAGTTTATTCACTTCCAAACGCTTTATTCAGTAGGGAAGTAACTTTACACGGATAACAGATTATCTCCAATGGCCTCACCCACTGGCACTGACATGGGGAGATTATTGCTTGGGTGATGAATGAGCCCTGAGCCACTCAAATCTTGGATATTTTTTTATTGTCTCCAAAAATATGATTTCATCACACAGCTTCTTCCTTGTTAAGTATCTATATTGCAGGCTATGTGCTGAGGCGGAATTGTTTATTTTTGCAGCTGTTAAATATACATCATAAGTGGAAAGCTCCCTGAAGGTAACTTTTCTTTTACCACACTCAGACTTGCACACAGGGTGGTTGTAGGATGTGCACTCGGGTACTCGGGCTGTGTGGCTTCCTTTCTTCAGCCCAGCTCCAGCAGCTCAGAAATAGTACACTGGAATTCATATTTTTAAGTTTTCTCAGTCAAATTGGAAGCTAAAGAAGAAACAGCTTGGGAAACTTTTAATTCAGTGTGAGCCTTGCCCTGTGGGACTTTATGTATTGTGGCTGATGAGTAGCAGAGAGGTGGTTGTCGCGGTCTGCCTGGTTGTAGAGCACCTCCCACAGCGGTGTAGTGAGGAAAGAGTACGCGTGTGCGGGAGGCTGGTGGGAACGCTTTCGTTCATACTGTTGATGATGCCGGCGGATGCTTTTGTCTTGGGTTAGCCAGGTGACAAACTCGGTACTTGGGTCATCCCCCACGCTCGCTCTGCGTGAAGTTGTTCACGTGAATGAGGCTTTTCAGGACTGGGACCTGAAACTCTGGCACTGAGCTAGACTTCCTCTTTGGGCTTGGAGAGTATGGATAAGCACCTGGACATGAGAAGGGGTTTGCATGTCTTAAAACTTGTCTTGTTTTCCTAATTTCCTAAAAAGTTACTGACTCTGCAAAACCTTGCTTTGTCCGTGTTCTTCCTCGGCATGTCCAGCAACATGCCTAGCAGCTGCAATTCAGGAAATTGCTGAATTGGGCCTTTGGAATGCAAGGAGGGTAAATGAGTGACCTGGCTGATGTTTTAGAAAAAATCATTGTTTGGGTTATTGTCCTTTGAAGGTGAACAGAATACCAAGTAGATATTAAGATGACCTGTAGAGTACTAAACATGAGATCAAATCTTAATTCAGCCTGGCAGGATGCACTGACCTGTACATTCTGGCTTCTGAAATAAGAATAGGATATTGGAGGTAAAGCCCCAAAAGAAGGATATTAAGCATTTCCTGACAAAAGACTTAATTAAGCGGGTGCTGTGGTTTAAATTAATATCTGTACCTTGGGAATAGTTGAAAAGAATAATGATATAGTTGAATGCTTTTCATTTTAACAAAGCTGAAACTCTAATGTTAGAATTGCCTAAACTAATTACTTTTCCCAATCTTCTGCTTCAGTGACATCTACATTTGAGTCAAGATCTGTGTGTGCGACAAGCACAGATACGTTGGTTCCTGAGGACCTTGGCGTTGGCTGTCTGTGATGGGATCCCTACGTAAGGACAGGAGGGTTTTAAACAGAGCAGCCTTGTTTCTTCCTTACTTTGCATCTGGGCACTCTTGGGTAAAAACTTGTGGCCACAAAGAGCCAAATGCAGCTGATCCCTGGCTACCTTGCTAAGGTTAAGATAGTGAGGGACCCGCTCGTATCTCCTCCACTAGCTGAAATGATCATTTGGCAGCTCTCTGGCAGTGCAGGCGTAGGCACCTTGGAGCTCTGGTTTTCCATAACCTCTGTTGTTCACCAGCTGCCCCCACATCCTACCCCCCTGCTGTGCTTTTCTCAGGCTGATTGTAGCTGGGAGTGGGGACAGACAGCGGAAGACCCTCTTGAGACATTTTCGTGCGGCAGGAAGTTCACCTATCTAACAAAAAAATTCTCAATCTGTAGCATCTTGCAGTTTCAGCTGAGGATTTAGATAATTCATGCCCACTCATAGCAACTGTCTGTAGACTTGCACTGCAGAGAGAATCAATGAATGTTTGTAGCCAGACTGAAATTGCCACTGATCCCCTCCCACCACAGGATACTCAAAAAAACCCCAAAACCGCAATTGATTGGACTTTGGTTTATTGTTTCTTTGACACGTAATAGCACATATAGTAGAGAGCAATCTGCTTTTTATCCTGCTCTCAGGAATTTTTTGACAGGCTACGTGATTTAATTTAGAGGCATTTCCAGCACCCATGATAAAAAAATTTCTCATCACCCTGCAACCTCCAGCCTCCTATCAGTCTGGCTTTCCCTGCTGCTCCCGGGTGGAGCACATCATCCTGCGTGCCATCACACGGCACGTCCACGACAGCCAGGTGGGTTTAGGAAAGGCAGGGCCTGCTTCTTTGATGACCTGGTCCTTCAATGACCAGGTAGCCTGCTTAGTGCGTGAGGGAAAGGCCCTGGATTTTGCCTGCTTGGACTTTTGTAAAACCTTTGACCCCGTTTCCCACAGCATTTTCCTGGAGAAGCTGGCTGCTCGTGGCTTGGATGGGCGTACTCCTTGCTGGGTTAAAGACCGGCTGGCTGGCTGGGCCCAGAGAGTGGTGGTGAATGGAGTCGGATCCTGTCGGCGGCCGGTCACAAGTGGTGTTCCCCAGGGCTGAGGACTGGGGCCAGTTGTGGTTAACATCTTTACCAACAATCTGGGTGAGGGGGTGAGTGCACCCTCAGTGAGTTTGCAGGTGACACCAAGCTGGGTGGGAGTGTGGATCTGCTTGAGTGCAGAAAGGCTCTAAGAGGGATCAGGACAGGCTGGACCGATGGGCTGAGGCCAACTGTATGAGACTCAACGAGGGTCAGTGCCAGGGCCTGCCCTTGGGTCACAACAACCCCCTGCAATGCCACGGGCTTGGGGGACAGTGGCTGGAAAGCTGCCCGGTGGAAAAGGAACTGGGGGTGTTGTTTGATAGGTTCCTGAATATGAGCCAGCAGTGCCCAGGTGGCCAAGAAGGCCAGTATCTTGGCCTGTATCAGCAATAGTGTGGCCAGCAGGACTGGGGCAGTGATCATTCCTTTGTACTTGGCCCTGGTGGGGCCACACATCAAATACCGCGTTCAGTTTTGGGCCCCTCCCCACAAGAAGGACATTGAGGGGCTGGAGCAGGTCCAGAGAAGGGCGACGGAGCTGGGGAAGGGTCTGAAGCACAGGGCTGACGAGGAGCGGCTGAGGGAGCTGGGGGGGTTCAGTCTGGAGAAGAGGAGGCTGAGAGGAGACCTCATCACTCTCTACAGCTGCCTGAAAGGAGGGTGCAGTGAGGTGGGCGCTGGGCTCTGCTCTAAAGTAACAAGTGATAGGACAAGGGGAAGTGGCCTCAAGTTGCACCAGGGGAGGTTTAGGCTGGATATTAGAAGAAATTTCTTCACTGCAAGAGTGCTCAGGCATTGGAACAGGCTGCCCAGGGCAGTGGTGGAGTCACCATCCCTGGAGGGGGTCAAGAAACGTGTGGATGTGGTGCTTGGGGACATGGGTTAGTGGTGGACTTGACAGTGGTAGGTTTATGGTTGGACTCAGTGATCTTCAAGGTCTTTTCCAACCTAAATGAGTCTATGGTTCTATGGTATTTCAGCATTCTCATAAAAGCTTTTTTTTCTTTAGTGGAGCACACAAGTGGAATATTTGTGAATGCTCTTTATAGTGTTTACATGGTTCCTTGATATTAAAGTAGCATTACTGTAATAGTCATTATGTCTTTCTGCTTAACAAAACCAGATAATTAAAACAATATAATTTAGTCATAAAAGCAAAAGAAAAATTCCCATTAATATCAGGTCAGATTTTCTATTTTTTCAATTTCTTAAAAGTTGCACCTGCTAGAATAGAGTGGTATGTTGCAGGATGCTTTATTGTGCCTAAACGCAGCAGGAACTGGTTTTGCCATTAGGGGTGAATTATTGTAACAGTAGTTTCCTGATGACATCAGAGTAAATCACAGCTGCCCAAACAGTTATTTTCCAGAAGAGGTTGTCTGTAGTGCGCTTGCACAAAATTACGCTGAAAAGAGCACTCATAGTTCCCTTGGGACTTACAAACCAAACCTTTTGTCAAATCCTTAGTAAACACAGAATTCTTTGTTTTCATTCTGTGGCAGTGCTAACCGTATGGGTGCTATGCTAATTAGTGATTCTGGATGAAACAAAGAAAAATTACATTATGCAGGGCAAGAGAAACAGAAGTCTGCAGTGCAAGCTTCCCGTGATGAAGGGATAAATAGCACAATGGTTCTCAAATAGATTTTTTCCTAGAGAATTTTTAGGCTGGTGAGATAAAGCTAAGGGCATCCCGATGGCAGTACCCTACCCGAAATGGCACTGTTCCCTGTGCCCTGGGGCTTTCTGGAGGCACAGGTAGCCACAGAGCCGCAGGTGATGTTGGTTGAGAAGCTGGCCTAAGGGAGCAGAGATTCATTTTGGTATGGGGTGTTAATATTTAGAGGGATATGTCTTTCCTAGAATCTGGATTGATGACTGTTGTTAGTTTTTTGGTTTTAAATGGCAGCCTAATTGCTTGGACGCATTCTTTAGGTCATGTCTTGAAGGCTGCAGTAGAAATTATCACGCCTAGTCACACAATTCAGAGGGCCTTTCCCAGACTTAAGTACCCATAATTAATACAGAGTCAAACATTTCTGGCAATTGCTGCATTTGAATGCATATTAATATATATTTAATGAAGAATACATGATCCTATCATTGACTCTTCGATAAATCTTGTAGCAGGAAAATGTTTTACCAGTTTGTTGGACCCTAAGAACATCAAATAACTATTCTCTGCCAATTTCTTTAAATTACAGTATTCTTCAGGGATTTTGGATAGCATGTTGTTTCAAGGATCATTTAATTTTAATAATGATCTTTATTAGCTGTATTACTCTGCATATATTGAAAATGTCATGCAGGTTTTAATGAACTTTCACAACATGTCTGTGAGTTGGACAGCTTACCACCATCCTGCTCACTTTGGGAAGGAGAGTGGCAGCGGTGGGGAAAGTTGGCAGATTGACTGTTCATGGAATTCAGGATCGTCCATCTCACTGCTTTGGTCATTGACTTCTCCCGCACTCGCTGGTTATCTGTTTCTAGTTACCCACGTGTGTAAGAGCCTGCCAAGTCAAGACCTGTGTTGCAAATCCTGGACAAACTAGTTCATTGTTTTCTTTCGTTCTTTCATTCTGCTCACTGTTCACATGTGGGACAAAACCACATTTTTTTCAGCCATTTTCTCTTTCCCTGCCGCTCGCATGTCCTTACTGCTACTGCTTTGGTCTCCCGTTGAATTCACTGAACGTTCGCGTTGGGTGCAGTTAGCTTCCATCCTCCCTGGTCCCGCAAAGTCTCGCAGGAGTGATCTGCACTGCCATTCAGAGATCCAGTGGAGAGCCGATGTGCCTGTCTTCTCTGTCAGGTGAATCTTCAGGTTCGTGACTTCTCAGACGTCGTCAATGACAATGAAGTCTTTCCAGGCCCTTTGAACCCACTTCTCGCTCCTCCACAGTGCTGGAGATTTCAGAGATTTATGGATTTTTGTGTACAATTGGTACCTCACCACTAGGATTCCTGCACTCTTAGCTTGTCTGAATTCCTCTTTTTGAGGATGTTATTTTGGTCCGTGTCCAGGAGAAGATTCTTCTCTGGAGAAGGTTTTGCAGTGGTGGAAGCACATAAAAACCATTAGTTTCCTTTGCTGACAATATCTCAATTTGATCCCAGACAATTTGTAAAGAAAATACTTTTCTCCTTGCTAATCCAACATGACAATAATTACAAGCAGCAGATCAATAGCGGGAAGCAGAGAATTGAAAGTGTTACTTCAGATATTAAGCCACAAATTGATCTCCCTGTCAAACCTCAAGTAAGTGCTGTATCAACACAAATTTCAAAGATTGGAGGATGTTCGGAAATATAATAGTGATGGGCTGAAGAAAGGAGAACAAGAATTTGTTTTATGCAAGTGTATTAACTCTTTCTAGCCTGGATCTATGCAGTTCTGCTGTTACCTCCCAGGTTACAGCAGTGATTTCTGACTGCTGTACCTCTTGTCTCCGATAATGTTTGGGATTATCTCTGGGTAATAACGATCCTCACTGGAATTGCGAGGAATCGCCAGAACTTGCACACAGTCCAACACAAGTTTTGTGCAACTCTCAAAGTATTCCAGCATTTGTATGACAGATATTCTAATCTAACTCAGTTATTGACCAGAAGCGTTATTTCGTAGGAAAATAAAGACAACACCAAAGGACCTTGATATCACATAATATTAACGAATCTCCTTGCACAACTGATGACTGTTGCAACTCGGTGTACTGACCTGCTCTAAAGAGAGCAGAGGGGAAAATCGAAAGAGAAATTCTAGAATTCTTTGGAAAATGAAACAGACAATAGAAATGTGTGTGTTGTAGTTCTTCTTCCAAAAACTGAGACACACAGAGTTTTTGAGGTCCCTTTTCCCTTCTAACGGGCAGGAGTATGAAAGTTGTCCTTCTATGACTATGGGCACACTGAGGTTTTAGAAGCTGCAAATGTCGCGGCTCAATTCACTTTGTGGTGTTTCTTTTATAAACCATGAAGAAAGATTGAAAGGACTAATGTGTCTCTGAAGAATTTGTTCTTCAATATGTTTTTTAAGCGTTGGACATTGCTGTGGCTCAGACAGCACATTTGAGAAGTCAGCTTCTTGTCTAGGAACACTTCACAGGTATATGCAGTGATCGGGGGAAAATCGTTTTTGCTTTCTGTGGGTTGCATCTCCCCTGATCAGCGTACGGAAGGAGCACTTAGGAATGTGAGGTTGTGGTTCTTTTCTTCCTAATGCTGGGAGATCCTGCAGGGAGAGGTTTGCTGGATTATTAATTTGTTTGCTGTTGTTCTTTGGATAATGGCTGCTATTTTTTTTTTTTACAGTACCGAGTCTTTTAAATTTCTTTTGCTAGTGCAGAGATGAAGGCTTTTGGCTGGACGTGAGCCGTCAGAGCAAGAAGTCTCTGGTGTAGCCCTTTCTCACCTGCTAGCCGGTCAGTCTGCGGGGCAGAGATGCCTAGCTGAGCAGCAGAACGTCTTCTATTTCTCCTAACAGAAATCACTCCTGCATTGTTTACTAATGAGGGGGAAGGAAGGTGGTAATTCTCAGCTCCTGGCCACCGCTGAAGCCTTGTCAGCCAGCTGTGATTAGCTTGATTATTTAATTACTTTTCCAGCACTAAGAAGAAGTGTTGCTTCACAGCGGAGAGCAGAGGAAGACTGCAGGTGTCCTTTCAGCAGAGCGAGAAGGCTGTTCTCTAGCCCAGCCTTCTGTTGTTACAGCGATGTTTCCAGCTGTGATGATTCTTATTGCTGCCAAGTGGTAGTAAATAGCTGTATAAATCATAGTGATGCTTGTGCTGCTCAGGTACAGCTGATTGCTTTTTGACTTTAATGGGTGTGCATACACTTATATTTCAAAGTTAACTGTTAATATTTCTGTGAAAGGAATAGCTTTGGGAATTGAAGAATGGACACTTCTGAAATGCTTAATCGTCAAACGTTGTATTTCACTGCTCACTTGAAGCATATATGGTTTTGTTTAAGTTGTATTTAACAACACAAGACCCTTTTCAGAACTAGAAGTCAGTCGCCATGGCCTGCCTGACCCAGGAACAGCACTCGTCTGTTGAATTTGGGACAGCAAGGACCGGCTGCTGCCCTGCTCCCTGCAGGCAGAGCTCACGGTGCTGGCGAGAGGTGGTGACGTGTCGGGATGCTGAGCTGCAGCCTGGCAGGGTTTTGCTGGGTGCTATTTGGATTTCTCCAGAGGGGATGGTGGGTAGGAGTGGGATGGGAAGGGGATGGAAGTTCATTGCTACCAGAGAAGGCCGAGTGGAGTAGTGAGAAGACTGGAAGGGGTCAGTGTCCCGGGCTGTTGGTTCTTGGCAGAGCCACAGGTGTGCCTGGCTTTCTGTGTGACTACAGGCAATAGCTTGCTGTAAAAGCTTACGCTCAAAGCTGAATGAGCTGTGGGACTAGGGTAGCTCCTGAGACTGAAGAAAAGGACGAATGTATGTGACGTGATGCATTGCTTTGGGTTCTTTCTGATTAGAGAAACCTGTATCTCCGTGGGCGCTTGCTGACCTGCAACGGGAGTCAAAATAGATTTAGCTAACGGGAAAATAATAAATACAGGGAAAAAACCTAAACCACTTGTTATGCTTTTGTTCAAAGCACACTGAGATGGACCTGAAGTGGAACCCTGGCAGAGTGTCTCGTCCTGCCTCAGCTGCAGTCCGGGTGACTGATCTGCGTTGGCGAGGCAACCTAAATCCCCATCCACTGATGAAAGATGAGGGAGAGCTACTTGTGGATGAATACCTTTCCCCCAGGAAGCTGGTGAGTAGACATCCAACTTTTTAATGAAGTAGAAGAGGCAAATTGGCATATACAGAGCTGTGTTAACCTTCCAGCTGCTCTTGTGATGATCGCAGATCATTGCATGTCTGACTGTTAGACTTATGCAGGAAGCAGGTTCTGTCTTACGGAAATTTATCAAATGTTTGTCCTCCTTTCACTTTGTTTCCCGTCAAAAATGTTGCCAGCATGAATGCTGCTGTCTTTGTTGCCAGGTTTCTTGAAGAAAAGTACAGGTAGTGTAATTATAATTTAAACAGATCTTATTAATGCCGTCTGGAGTATCTTGAATCTTAGCATTAGAAAAAGCTTTTTACATTAACATTCTTCTAGAGATTGGAAATGTAACTTTAAAAGCACAACTTTTTTCTGAATTAGTGAAATCCTCTGTCCTGTGAAGAAGCCAATTAAAATATTCTGCAAGTGCTGTAAGTACCTGATATATATATATCAAAGTGTGGGAAATTTCAAAGCGTATTTGAAAGCCCTGTTCCTTTTTGACCAAGGGAAATTATTTTGGCGTGCAGCCTGTTGAAAGAGAGTGACATGCCGAAATCTCTCAGGAAGGAATACTAGATTGCATATCGTGCTGTATTTGCTCAGGACTAATTAAGGATTAAATCCTTTGGGACATGTAGGAGCTGAGAAAATAACCTCCCGCCTGCTAAAGGACGGGAGAGCTGAGAGCAGAAGGGGAGAAGCTTCAGCTCTCGGTATTGCAGAGCTGGGCAGAAATTGCTGAAAGACCGACGGGGCCAAGGCTGTGGGTTGGATGCTCCCGGGGCAGGATGGTGACTGTGCTGTACAGAATTCTCCGTGCATCCACTGCCCCGGGGGAGAGACACGAGCTGCTGCCGGGGCATATTCCAGATGCAGGTTTACGCCACTCCCTGACTGTAAACCAGCCCCAATTTTGGCCGTGCGCTGTAGATTAGACAGCAAGTTGTTCTCAGAACTACTCTTCCCTTAGCTAAGTCTTTTAGTGTTTATAAAATGTTTGGAGATACAAAAATCACTTTCTGCAGAGCATATATTTTAAGCTTTCTGGAGAAAAATTGATATGTCATCTCAGGATGTATACCATTCACTTCCTTTGACTCATGTGAAGTTTTGACAACTTCTTGGTCTTTTTTTTAAAATCTGGCACAGAGTCTCACCACTCTGATGTGTTTGTGGCCTGCAATGCCCCGTGTGAACCCAACGGGAAGCTCTCAGATCAGTCTGTTTTCTTAGGGCATGAACCAAAGCCCATTAGAGTAACCAAAACAGCTGCCCTCTGGCTTCAATAAACTCTGAATGAAACCCTTAGGAAGTTCTTCACTGGCATGAAATTCTTCTACTTCTGAAGCTTCACTGCTTTTACTTCTCAGTAAATTGTAAGCAGAAAACCGTATGTAAGGCAAAGTTACCCACATCCCATGAAGCTGCAGTTCTTTATTTGTAATATTTTTAAAATACAGATCGGAAGTTAAATTATCCCACAATTCCAGGCTGTTTTTTAAAATGGGAAAAACCCCTTTATTATTCATATGCACCCTCTTGACCTTAGTCAAGTGTTGCCTCTGTTTGTAAGGAATTCCATTTCAAAGACTCTTCTAAATGGATGCGTACTGTCCTCCTCATTTTTCTGGACACAATTATTTCCTGGCCCTGGAACCTGATGTTTGTGTTGGCGTAGCTGGGATGCATCCTGCTCAGAGGAAAAGTTATATGACATTGTCAAGGAAGCATTAGCAATGTTTATAGCTTGTTTTAATAACGTAACCAATCTATCTGTTCTTTGACCTTTATATTGATCAGATGGAAACCACTGCTTCCATAAATTGACTTCCTCTGGATTTGCAAATATAAAAATAGAGACACTGTTCAAATGTTTAATCCAAAACAAGTTTTCACATGCATGTTTTTTAAGGAAACACATGTCATTGATAAACAAATGGTTTGGAAGGTTGATTTGCTTCAGTCAATGCACTTGCAACATCTTCTTGATTGTCTTTTAGTTCTGAATGTTTTAGGAGTTACTGATTGTATTTGCTGAAGTGCTCCGAGAAGGAAACTAATAGATTTTTAAAATACACGCTTATTAAAATAAAATTATTTTACATTCAAATCAAGACATAGGTCCCAGTTCTGCAGTGCTGCGTAGGCAGATTTCTGGACACCCGATGGAGGTTCTTGAGGAAGATTTTTGTTCTGACATCTTTACTTCTTGCCCTCGCAATGTTCTGTCTTGCAGCAGTTCAGTCTGAGCTCGGGGAGGCTGGGACGTCTGGCTGTGCAGAGTCTGCGAAGACTGGGCGCTTTGGACTCAGCCTGCAGCCGTGTCTCTACCTGCACATTTTACTCCCTTTGACCTTTTTCCAGGGGGACAGCAGGCCACTTAGCAGTGGACACATGAGTAGTCTCCCTTAACAGTTCTTCTTATTAAGGACTTTCTGAGAGGTGTGATACTTGTATCCCTTCACTTTTTTTCTGGTTGCTGAGTTGTTTTCCTCCAGAGAGACGAGAGTTTGGCTTAAACTGATTCTTGTTTTCTTTTTTTTTTTCTTTCCTTTTGCCTTCCTGGACCCTCAAGCACGTAAGACATCTACAAAACCATGGGTCCCTTGCCCACTCTTTACTCTCTGTAGCAGATCCTCACCTCACTTGAATCTTATGCTCGCTCACTGCAGGGTTTGTGGTCTTCTGTGGCTTCATTTCAGCGTAATGTTCACTTTGAAATCCCGTGTGATTCCGTACCCTCGTTATGTTAATCACGTCTTCTGTAGTTCCTGCTTGCTGCCTTCTCTCTTGCTGCAATGTCATTTAATGCCCTTTTATCCAAGCTACAGGTCAACAGCTTTTGATGGAAGGGTCGGTATCGTTAGATGTTCTTTCTATTCTTTCTGCTAGTGTAAATGTTAATTTTCAGTTGTACTGTTTAATCTTCATCTATACGAACAGGCATTCTTACTTTTCCATTTGTACCTGTCCTGTTTGTATTTCCAGCTCCCTGCTCTGCCCGTACTTGTGTGGTGCTTACGTGTTGGGTTTGGATGTTGCAGAGCAAATTCCCTGTCCTCCCCTTGTTCTGAAAACTGCCTCTTGATGAGCAATACGTTGCAATTAATTTTTAACTTTGTTAGGGCTGTGGCACAGATTTCTCAGGTAGTATGGAGGAACCAAAATTAAGGGCTTCACCTGTCTTGAATCAGGTTTTAATTTTGTTCAGTTAACCCCCATGCCCTCCCTGCTGTTTGCAAAGGATCTTTTCCTGACTTCCACAAAAAGCATTCCACTTCTCAGAATAAATTCATTTTACAAGGTCAAATGATCTTCCGGATATTGTCGTGTTATCAAAAATAATCACATTTGTGTGTGATCTTTAGAGAAGAAAGGAAATATTCTTATTTTGCTACTCATTGATCCTGCTCCAATTAATCATTTTTTCTAAACTTAGGAACACATGTTTGGAAGTGGTGTTTGATTTTGTTGCTCTGGAGGTTAGGGTATATTTCATATGGTACGCACTCATCGTTGTGGGGAGAAGAAAATCCTGGAGGGTCCTGGAAAACCAGATTGGATTCTTACTGAAATGACTCCATCGTTTCCTTTTTTCTTTGGCAAAAAGTTCACCTCTTGGTTGTAAGCTAAATGGATTTGAGAAAAAAGCTGGAGATCAAGGAAGCAAGTGCAAAATCTTGATAAATTAAGTGGAGTCAAGGAGATGGAAGCAACTGACTGATCTGCTGAATCCTTCACTAGATTTGTATAATCACTTAAAAAAATAATAATTAAAAAAAAGGTTTGAAGGGACCTCTGGATGTCTTTCAGTTCAATCTTCTGCTCAGAGCACAGCTAGTTTCGAAGTCAGATCAGATTGCTCAAGGTAGCAGATGATAGTAGTAAACATCATACTGTGAACAGGAAAAAAATTACAAAATCTCATTTGGTTTCAGAGCTTTCCTGTTATATGTTCTTATCCTAACACCAGTGCCTTTCCTGCAGTGAGGGCTTGTAGTTTTCATATGAGTGTTCATCCTGCTACTTGGGCATCTGATGTTTTACATTCAGATCGTCGCATCAGGAATTTTTATATGTATACACTCACATATGCATGCCATTACATGAAAAAAATTCATTTGCATACAGTCACAGCTGCTCAACTAATATCAAGGGGTAGATTACAGCCTTCAGCTTTGCATGTTCCGTGAACAACACTGAGCAGTGATTGCAGCTACTTGTTATACACCTGAATGCTAGACAGGAAAGAGCATAAATATTGGGGTATGACTTCTCTATATCTCTGTGAGGGAAAGTAAATCCTTAAATGTAAAGCAAAAATTGATGTAAGAATATCTGTTGTCCTGTCCATTCCTGACCTGTGCGTTAATTGAGTACAGAGTTAAAACCGAGCTAGTTTCCTCCGACAGCAATGATACAGGCTGTTTCTGGGAGACAGCAAACCTCCCATCTAGTTTCTGGTGCCCCATGTGTCCTCTGAAGTTTGCAATAATTAGATCTCCCAGCAGCTTGCAGCACCAGGTTTAAAAAGAGAAGGTGTCGGTACTGGGGACCCTCGGCACGGCTCAGTGGGGAGCTGCACTGGAGGTGGCAAGACTAGGCAGGGGCCTGTCGGTGTAGATCCATCGGCGTGGCTTGGAGGCTTTGGCACGAGAATAAAGCCATCTTTAGTAACGCATCCACCGCCACTTAAATTTCACAATTATTGTCCTCATCTACACTTTTCATCCAAGCCGAGAAGATTTCTCTTTATCACAGATTGAACGCCTGGCTAATCTCTTCCTCTGAGCTGACAGAAGAATCTGTTTGTATGTACATGCAGAAAGTAGTGAACTACAGCTAAATGTCATAATTATGGGCTGTTTTGGAAGGAAGATTGTGTATGGGACCAAAGGGAAGGTCTGTTCCCTCTCACTGGAAATTGCTTGACTTAGGATCACCTAAAACCTCGTTAATGTTCTAGTAATTTTCTTCTTAGAGTAAATATTTTGTTATACTTGTAGCAGCATTAATTTTTTTTTGTGCAAGGAGAGATTATAGTTGAGTTGGGAATTTGATATAAAATCCCTGCAAAGAGCAATAAACATATGAATGGACATGAATCTAGTATTTGCATACAGGTGTAGTATGGAAAGAAAATGAGCTAACCTCTCAGGAATTCCTGTCTTTAGCCAAATTAACCAGGATTAGCAAAATAAACACACAGCTGGAAATGCTTCCCTGACAGCTGCACGCAACATGCTCTTCAGCAACATAGCTGTTTTTCTCCGAGTACGCGAAAAATCTAGGGAAAATAGAAGAAATCAGTTGTGTACACCAGCTTTAATTGAACAGAGATTATTTGCCAATTAAGGAATTTACAAAGTGTTGCAACTGGGACTTGAACTGGATTTCCCAGCGTCCCCAGGTGACTGTTCTGCCAGTTGGGAAGCTCTGCAAGCCCAGAAGTATTTTTCACTTCCAATTTTTTACAGAATATTTATTGAAACTTCTTGTTAGTCAGAGGAAAAGCTTTCCAAACTAGTGTATGTTCTCCAGTTAGATATTTGCCCGACATATTTATTGGTGGATGGAAAGCTGAACATGAGCCGGCAGTGTGCGCTTGCAGCCCAGAAACCAACCACGTCCTGGGGGCATCAAGAGAAGCATTAGCAGCAGGTCAAGGGAGGTGATTCTCCCCCTCTACTCTGCTCTTGTGAGACCCCACCTGCAGTACTGTGTTCAGATGTGGGGCCCCCAACATAAAAAAGACCTGGACCTGTTGGAGAGAGTCCAGAGGAGAGCCACAAAATTAATCAAAGGGCTAGAGCACCTCCCCTATGAGGACAGGCTGAGAGAGTTGGGGTTGTTCAGCCTGGAGAAGAGAAGGCTCCGGGGAGACTTAATAGCAGCCTTCCAGTGCTGAAAGGGGGCTCCAGGAGAGATGGGGAGGGACTCTGTATCGGGGGGGGTAGTGAGAGGACAAGGGGTAACGGGTATAAGCTGAAAGAGGGGAGATTTAGACTAGACATTAGGAAGAAATTTTTCACTGTGAGGGGGGTGAGGCAGTGGCCCAGGGTGCCCAGAGAAGCTGTGGATGCCCCATCCCTGGAGGGGTTCAAGGCCAGGCTGGATGAGGCTTTGAGCAACCTGGGCTGGTGGGAGGTGTCCCTGCCCATGGCAGGGGGGTTGAAACTTGATGATCTTTAAGGTCCCTTCCAACCCAAACCATTCTGTGATTCTATGATTTTGCATGATGGGAATGGTTTGTGAGCCATCATGGAGTTGCTGCTTAGAATATTGGCTGAATTATTTACCAGTAGCTTCTGCATGTTCTCATGGAAAACAGTTTTGCTCCTTCTTTGAAGGAAGTGCAAAAACGAACTTTATCCATCTTTGTTTTACTTATCGTTTATTCATCTTCAAAGAATTGTGCAGTGCTTTACCATGGAAGCATTTCCTTTCAAATAAACAAATGTAGGGTGGAGTGTAACGCTTGCTGCCCAGAATCAAGCTGTCAGTCTACCTTCTTGAACATCACGTGCTAGAAAGATTTTGATGTTTGATTCTTCAGAAACCATTCTCCTCCTCTGACTGACCGATGCCTGCCTCGCTGGGCAGGTGGGTGGCAAGCGGAATCCTCTCTGGACACCGCCAATCAGCCTGGAATGACAGATAGCTCATATCTAGGTATGTTTGGCCGTGATTTTTTTTTTTCTTCCGCTACCCAATAGCAGCAAAATTCTTCCTAAGTATTCCTCCTTTCAAATTTTGATGAAGGCTCCTGTGCTTTGGCATTAAACAACAACACAAAAGGGAGATCCCGCTAAATATGTCATCTTTATTTTAAATGTTTCCACATCCTTCCCTAAATCTCCCCCATTCCTGCTGCCAGAATTTGAGCTGTGACACATGCAATGTATCGCTCTTCCAGCTGCACCAGGATGCCAAGAAAGGTGTCAGGGGAGCAGGAGTGTCCTAACGATCTTCCACAGGAACCGTTCCCCACAGAACCTTCTCTTGAACTGCTGCCTGGCCTTTTGCTCGATAACTAGCTTGCAGTCAACACCTGGGCTATGTGGTTCTAGTGCCTTTACATGAGCTCATATCCTCACCCCGAGAGCGGTTCTCATTTCCTTCATGTACTGTGATAGCTTTTGCATCCTGCAGCCAGTCGCTTCCAAATTCTCCAAGCATCACTTCGGCATCGGCAGACGGAAGGACAGCAGTTTTCACAGCCACTCTTGGAAAAGCAAAACGGGGAAGAAGGTATGGAGAACACATGGTGTCTGTCGCATCTGGTTAGTGCGTGTTTCGAGGCAGCTATCTATAGTTCAAAGAGCTGGCGGTGGCAGTCAGTAACCCTTTCCAGCTCTGGAGCCACAGCTCCACGTGTTGCAGTACAAAATACGGATGTGCTGAGCAGCTCATCTCTCAGCCAGGGGAAGAAGTACAAATGGTGGATCTGGAAGAGGAAAGGAGGGCAAAGAAGCACCCTAGTAATCCCTGGTATGAGGAAAATCAATAGGGAACCCTAGAACACAAGAGAATGTAATTTTATGCAGCTTTTATGCTTGGATTTTGAAAGAGGAGAAAAAGGAGCAGGACTGTGAAAGGAGGCTGTCTGGAATACAGCGAGGGGAGGGACAGCATGTGGGGAACTTGAAGGCAGCAAAGGAGAAAGGCAAAAGCCTTTGTGGGTGCCAGGACCTTCTGCGGCTCTGCTGGCAGAGTGTGTGACCCTGAGTTTGGGGCTTGTTCTGAGACCTCTTCCCATTCTGCCCTCTGATGGTGCAGGCTCTTAGGGCATTTTGATGGGGAGCAGGGAGGTATTTTTCAGAAGAAGCGTCCTTTAATGACCGTAAGCTCGTGTCCAAGTCCAGCAGTCTGGGCGCGTGGTTGTGTGCCAGGACGTCGGCTAGCTCTCGTTTCTCACGTAGCCCTGTGCTATGTGACAGGCAGAGGCATCTGCTGAAAGGGTCACTGCAAAACGTGCATTGCAGGGAGGGATCCTGTGCTTACTTGTGGGGAGAAACTGGTCTGTAGTTGATAAACTCGCCTTCTTTGCAGGAGCAAAACTGTTTTTGTGGTGGCTACATCTGGGGATAGAAGGTAAATTGCTGGATGCCATTGGGGACTCCCAAGTTTTCACCTTAGACCTTTGTTTCTCATAGTCTAGGGGGGAGACAAGAAAGTCTAGAAGCTTTCTTAGGCTCAGCCTGCTTAAAATCACCGTTTAGAAAATAGTATTAAGAACAATTTTAAACATTTTAAAGACAATTCAAAAGTAGTTGAAGATTTTGGATAATTCTCTTTCCTAGGAGTCCAAGTCAAGACCTTACAAAGCCATTTTTCCAAGGAGGGGTGCTCAGCCTTTTCAGAAAACTGCACACTTTGAAACTGGCATTGCAGTTACACTCAGGCTGTATTTGGTCCTTTGTTAAGAAGATGGGGAACTGTCAGTGAACGAAGCTGCAGTCTCTTGTACACAATATAAATTTTACTTCAAGAGCAGGAGTGTCACAACTGCTGTCTTTCCCTGCAAAATGAGCTGGATATTCTTGTGGTTATTTTTTCTTCCCAAAACTCAAGCAGAAGTAGTCCTACACATTCTCTTCTAACGAATAATTTCCCTCTTATTAAGCAAACTAAAGAATGTTGAAACTTTTTGATAGTAAGAAAACTTGTCTCCTGTACGTGAAGATTATTGAATGACTTCCTGCCTTCCTCTTAACGGAGGGTGAAAGGTAGATGACAATACTTCTTCCAACCCATGCTGGTGATTGCATTGTTGAGGAGGAGACACTGATGCCGGGGTCAGCCCTTTCTTTGAAGTGGACTTTTTTAGCCCCATGTCCTAACTCTTTTGACGAAGAAAGGTGAAAATTTAGCAGCTGGGTCACTGTGCAAAGCACCAGCTCTCTCAGGCAGTTATTGTGATGCAAAAGCCTTGTTTCATCTCTCAAGGAGTGCTTCAGAACCCTCCATGAACCACTAACCCATCAGGAAGGAAGGGTGCATTCCCTCCTGCTCTATTGTGTTGAATTTGTACATGGAAGGATCCACGAAGCAGCAAAAGCTGATGCAGAGGAGGTGGTGGGACATGTAGTCTGGGTGAGGGGAGCTGGGGAGAGTGGAGCTGGGTCAGAGCAGGAAGGACCAGGGGATGAGAGCAGTGGTAACGTGAGATTGCTTCAGCTGCTGGTGGAATTGCAGCCTGGCGTCTTCAAACTTCACAGCCTTGCGGCAGTTTTCAGCAGCTGTCCTAGAGCTTCCCTCTCTCCTCTGGGTGTAGCTTCTACTTTTTTCTCTCCTCCTGCTTGCTTCTGCCAAGGCAAAATCTACATGTGCGTATCAACACAGATTTTAGTAAATTAGGAAAGATATTGCATTCACACACAGCCCCTTGCTTAATACAGTGGTTGATCCTATTGCTAGGATTTTGGAAAAATAATGAAAGATTTTGGAGCCTTCTTTTTGCATTACCTAGATCTTTTCAAAGGAATTTGTAATTCTTGTAATTAGCGTTGTCTTCTTTCAGAAAAATGAGCTGCTGGAGCTAAAATCGTATTTCCTTTTCATAGTTTTGGGTTAAAACAGTGTGTTTTGTTGAGTTTTACTACCCAGTGCCTTTTTGATTCCAGGTGACACTTAAGGGTCACACCTCCTACATGCTGAGGATTGGTACACGATTTATGCAAATCTTAAAGCATGGACATACTGTTTAAATGAAGTTAATTGACATGTAGGTCTTTTGTTGGTTTGCAGCTTGAATGTAACCCACAGCCTTGACTCTTGAAGCAATGTAGGAGCTATGTGACACTAGGATAATTCAGGACAATTCACTCGTAATTAGTAATAACACAAGGAATAAAGATCTTTGAATACTAAATTTATTTCAATGTGATCACGTGCCTACCCATTTTGACCTGGAGTTGGCAAAGCACTGGTTGAAAGCCTCTCTCCGCCTTTTTGCTCCTGTGTCACCTGGTTTATTGCGTGAGAGTACACATGTGTCTCTGCTTATCTTTACAGAAAGGTTTGACAGGGATAGATGATCTGCAGCAAGTGAAGGCCCTAGAGATGCGAGTAGATACAAGAGAGAACAGCTTGGGGAACTTCGGTAAGAAAACACTTTATCTTCTGCTCACCATCCCAAATTTTCCTTTATTGTGTCTTGAAGCAGGAGCAGGGACTCAGAAACCAGCAGCCAGTGTAAGGTACTGCCCTGCTCAAGAGCTCTGGAAACGTGATCTCAATGGTAGCTCACGCTCCTCGATTTCCATTTTCTTCTGTGGGGCTCTAAATAGGACTGAAAACTATGGCAATGGGATGACCGTCTACAGCCAATTATTTTGGACAAACTCCTCTGGAGTGACATGCTTCTGGGCCCTAATGAGCATTTACTGGTTACCTTGCTCTCTAGAGTACTGGGCGCTGCTGTAGCAAAATAGAATAGCCAGGGTTCGGTTTCTCTCCACTGTGGGATTCCCCTGTGGCTGAGGAACCTCTGGTGTATCCGGCTGCTCGCACTGCCAGCGGCCTGTCTGTGCGTCCTGCACCGCCTCATCAAGCTGTGCTGGGTGACGCACTTGGGGAAGGTCATAGAGTTACATCGTTTTGATGAGCCCCCAACATCCCTCATGCTTGTAATTAATTTCTGTGTCACCATCACTGGCTGGGAAAGTAAGGACATGCCAAAGGAATTCCCTCTGTAGCAGAGCGAACACTGAGAATACGAACCCTGGATTCCCATCACAACCAAGTTCATCTTCTGCTATATTGAAGCTGAGTAACTACTGCAGGATAATATTTTCTGTGCCAAAAGGAGTCACATCGCCGAAAGTGGGAGCTGGTATTTTCAGCCAAGCAATTCATTTTCGTGTGCAAGTGACTATAATGTGCCAGCTGAGTAGCATTAGTGGTTCTTTTGGTGTCGATTTGGCAGGTACAGCGAAGGGGGCTTTAGTCTTGAACTATATAGCCACTTTGTGTTGGCTATTCTGTTTATTTCGTAATAGGTCTCTTTCTGAGAGGCTTTCGATAACTTAAGGTAAATTACATCCGTTTCTTTCAGAGATCATGTTTCCTCCAGTTGATAAGAAAATCTCATGATGCCATTTCTACAGCCCTTGAAAGCGGTGCTCCCATTCCCATGCCATTTTACATCAGCTATGATAAGCCAGCAAAATGTTTCCCCCTTTTCACTCCGTACTTCCCTTTCCTTTCAATTGCTGGAATAAATCCCTTTCGGCTCCCCATGGTTAGGCTTTTGCAAATTTTGCAAACACTATCCCCGTGTTGCAGACCATTTTGATCTTGTTTATGTCCCACCATTTGCACCAAGAGTTGGTCCTTGAGGTCTATAAAAACCAGCAGCCGCCGGTCCCTGCTGCTTTTAAGAATAACAGAGCATCATGCCCATCCTGGATTTCCGTCTGTCTTCTCTTTTTAAAGTGCATTTCTGGATTTCCTCCCTGGGAAAAATCTCCTTGCAGATGTCAGCGGCTGGCATGGGCAGAAGGTTTGCCCCTTAATGCTGACAGCGGTCGTCAGTTCCTGATTTTTAGACCCAAGGCTTACATTTTTAGGGTATGGCAGAGCAGTTTGCACCTTCAGTGTGAGTGGTGTAAGCAAGCTGCTGTTGAAGGTGTCAGGCTCGTTGCATGGTCCTCTCTGGCTGCCTGCCCTGCCACTGTGTGCTGCAGAGCTGCTTTCTGGACAAAGAGCCTGGGGGAAGGAGTAGGGCAAGAATGGCTGGAGTGACAGGAGTTCCCAGGGGACAGAAGGAAAACCTTTTCCGCCGTTAGGACAGCGGAGCAGTAGGAATACCCAGAGAGGTTTGGAGGCTCCATTCCTGGAGGTTTCCAGGACCCGAAGCCTGGTCTGGTCTCACAGAAGACCTTGGCTCTGAGCAGGAGCCTGAGCTCCAGACCTTGGGTTGTCCCTCCAGCCTGCACCGCTCTGCAGTTCTGTTTGCATTCCAAACCTGGTTAATGAGCTTGCTTTGTAGCCGTGTTAAATCCCTTAACCTCGCTCTTACTGTGCTCCTCGGTTGCAGAAGGTGGGCAAGAGCATCTTTATTACCAAGGAAATATTTGTTGGGATGGTCAGTTCACACTCGGTGAGCAATATTGTTTTAACTGGTGTTACAGGTGAAGATAGAACAGGCTGTGCAAGCTCCAAATGGCCAGGTAAAGGAACTGCAAGTTACCAGACTGCGTGTAATTCTGGATCACCTAGAACCCTGCAGCACCCCAGTCCCAAGCTCACACCACGATTTCCACTTGAGAAGTGTTTCGGTGCCCGCAGCCATACCCAGACTGTCACACAAGCACTGGGGGGCTTTGTCTCCTTTAGCAGGATTTCCAGAGTGATTGAAAACATGTTGCTTGAACTTTTCTTATGAGCATTTTGCTTTGGGATGTGCTGAACGCCTGTTCCAGTGTGTCAGGTCAGCCTCTGCACGGTGGCGTGACGTGCTGGGGAGGGACAGTTAGGTTTGTGAGGGACAGGGGGTGGGCACAAAGAGACTGATATTAAAATATTTTCATGTGATCGTTTTTAAAATTAAGGAAGGGCTTCATGCCAGAGGAGGAGTCTGAGTCTTAGCGGGGTCGGGGTAACTGCAGAGATCTCTGGCTGTTTGCAGTGAGTGACAGGTGACACACTGAACCTCCCCTGCAAGTCTTGGATCCAGCTTTGCAGATCTTGAACTTGACCCCCGTGCTCTTCAGCTGCACGTAGACTCCAGTTTGTCCTCAAACAGATGGGCTGTTTCCTTTTCCTTAGTTTATCCCCCCTTGGTTTTGATTGCTGACAGACCTGGGACCGCGTTCACGACTGGGTCATAGAAATCCCCGCTGAAAGTGATGGCAGGATAGAGTCGTTTGAGACGCTGCATGCTTCTCTGATTTCCTTGTGATTTTAATAGCTACAAATCAAGTTACCCACGGTGCTGTTCCTGGGTACTTATTGAATTGCTGCCTGCTGGTGGCCAGGCTAAGCTGATTACGGGTCTGGAGACTGCTGCTGCCCTTGCATGCGTTTTATCAAGGAGAAGCTCTGCTAAAGGCTCAGAAGGAGGCACGCGTTATTTTTCACGCAGGGCCAGCATCTCTCTTTCCTCTTGCTGTGTTTGGTGGTGTTCCTCTCGCTCTATTTGTGGTATTCCTCGTTTGCCGGCAGCCAGCGCTGCAGTGACAGGTGCCTGTGTGCTCAGGAAGCCAGTGCGGAGGCTGGAGGCGAGTCCGGTGTGTCCCTGCCCGTGCTGGCCTTGGTTTGGCTGTCACTGGCCACCCTGTCTGAGACAGTGCCAGCACCCGCTGCAGCAGGGCTCAGACAGGCTCTGCCGGAGCCATAGGTACGTCCTGGGGCAGCGAGCTGATGTTAAACCCTGCCCTGATGTGTGGCTTTGTGAGATTCTCCTCTCGGGTAGCTGGGCTGCAACTGGCTTGGGTTTGCCTGCCAGCGCTGATGTCTTACCTCCGGCTGTGCTGCCCGGTTCACCCCAGAAGTGTGCAGAAAATGCACATTTGGACCATGCATGGAGGTAACACCCAGGTGATGTATCTGACTTGATCAAACCCAGCTGAAGTGAATCTAGAAGTCTGTTTAATTTGCGTATCAGGCTGCTTTTGCTGTGCTCACACGCCTGTTCTGTTCTGCAGGAGCAACACAACACGTAGGCTGCCTGATGCCAATGAAAGCATTTGTCAGTCATCTCTTTTGTGTCTGGTTTATACTAGTCCGTGTTCCAGGAGGCATAAGAAGTCAACCCACAATGAGTTTTTGTTAACAAGAGAAAAACAAGATGTATGATGCTGCCTAAAGAATACATCATAATGTAAATAAACGTTGTAGCTTGTGGAATAGGAGGGTGGCTGGAAAAGGAGAGGGACCTGGGGCTGCTGGGCGACAGCCGGCTGAACAGGAGCCAGCAGTGTGCCCAGGTGGCCAAGAAGGCCAACGGCATCCTGGCCTGCATCAGCAATAGTGTGGCCAGCAGGACTAGGGCAGGGATTGTGCCCCTGGACTCGACACTGGTGAGGCTGCGCCTTGAATCCTGGGGTCAGTTTTGGGCCCCTCCCCACAAGAAGGACATTGAGGGGCTGGAGCAGGGCCAGAGAAGGGCAACGGAGCTGGGGAAGGGTCTGGAGCACAGGGCTGACGAGGAGCGGCTGAGGGAGCTGGGGGGGTTCAGTCTGGAGAAGAGGAGGCTGAGAGGAGACCTCATCACTCTCTACAGCTGCCTGAAAGGAGGGTGCAGTGAGGGGGGTGCTGGGCTCTGCTCTAAAGGAACAAGTGATGGGACAAGAGGAAACGGCCTCAAGTTGCACCAGGGGAGGTTTAGGCTGGAGATTAGAAAAAATGTCTTCACTGCAAGAGTGCTGAGGCATTGGAACAGGCTGCCCAGGGAAGCGGTGGAGTCGCCATCCCTGGAGGGGGTCAAGAACCGTGTGGATGTGGTGCTTGGGGACATGGGTTAGTGGGTTGGGTGGGGTTGGGTTGGACTTGATGATCCTTGAGGTCTTCTCCAACCTGAATGATTCTGTGGTTCTGTAATATCGTAAACCAGCATCTGGCCTGTTTTCTCTTTACTTCCAGTCGGTTATGTGCATGTCACCTGCTGTACCACGGCAGCTCAGACAGACACCTGCGTTGCCACCCTGCTTGTGAAGTGCAGCACTCGAGGCAATGTTGTTGGGCGTGCACAGATCACTTTTAGTCGGCGGTGGAGTTGGTAATTGAAAAATGCAATCTCTGGCTCTCCAGAGAGCAGCTCCAAGGTGTCAGTGAGGAAGATTCGTCTCTATAGCGTGATGAGGCTTTTCTTAGGAATACACATTGTGTTGAAGGACCAAACTAATACATTGATGGAAAAAATCTGGGTGGTACTTTGATTTTAGGACTGTGTTAAGAAAAGGTTTCAAACCTACCTTACACTTTGCTGTCTTTCTGCTCTTCTTTTAGTGTTGTTCCACTGGAATGGTACAGTAGGATAGTTTAACCCTGGTGCGTTGATGGTGGTTAGATTTCAGAGCCATATAATGAAAAACGTGTTTAGTGAAGGGGAGTCATAGACAAATGAGATTACCCTGCTTGCCATTCTGAATTCTCAGCCTTGTGCTCCAGTCATCAGCATTTTTCTGGACTATTCTAATTTCAAAAAAAATTAAATGATACAGTATGAAGGCAGTTTCAGCATGAGGAATATATTGTTTGTACTTGTAATATTAGAAGTTAATATTGTTGATATTTTAGAGTATTTTTATGTTAGTATAAGAATAAATTGTGTCGTTACTCCCAGGAAAGGTGCCATGAGGGCTAAAATTCAGAAAAATAGAAATATGTTGTTACATTTGTATAGATCTCTTGTTTTGTTGTCTTCATTTTACAATTTTCTTAACAATTTTCTAGTCTCTAATCTATATATAAGGAATTGGGACTGTAAAACACAGGAAAATGAAATGGAGAATGAATTTTTAGCACCAAAATTACACATTGAATATAAAACTTAAAGGAGGGAAGAACCTGCAGAATTGGAGAAATATATTGCAAAAGTCTTGTTGGCAGGGTTTTGCGCCGCTGCACATAGTATCCTTTTATTTCAGTCTAGTAAACAGCTCATTAGAGTTTAACACTCTGTGCGTTCCCAGGGACAGATTGTGCCAAAATACAATAAAATGTCTGAGATGGAGGATCAGGTTACAATAATGAAATAACCAGATGTGAAAATTGTGTCATCAGCCTCTCACTCTGCCTCTCTGAGTCCTTTAATAGTTTTTATTTTTTTCCTGAGCCAACCCTACGTGCGTCCAGTGGGAAGCTTTTTCTGGAGCAGGTCTCTCCGTTTCTCTTGAGCGATTCTTCTTGACTCCTTGTTCAAATCTGCTGCTTAATACCAGTTCCTTGTTCTTTCCTTTAACAATTTGGGGGAAGTCATTTCATAGCTCTGTGCTTTAGGTTTCTTATCAGAAACATGATAGCAATTTTTTTTTTTAATCTAGATTTAGATTTTTTTTTCTCTGGGGGTTTTCTTAGTGTATGGATTATATCAGAGGCGGTCTTTGCTCCATAGCTCGTGTGCCTGTTGTGAGTAATTAACAGAGATCATGGGATCTCCTCTGTTGGGGTCCGAATTATTTTGTTGCTACTCTTTATAAAACTTCTTTGACGTGAGAAAGTGTGCCCTGCAGGATGAGGATGGTCTGTTACAATTTTTATGGAGTATGGAAAATTATTAAAAAATAAGGCCAAAAAAATTACACTGTGTGTTTTGAATTTTTAATATTTTCTAAAGAGCTTTGCAGAGACATGAAGTTAAACATTTGCAGTGTAGCATGAAGATCAATATGTAGATTATAATCACTCCCAAATAGCATTAGATAGAGATCATGCTGCTACTAAAACATGATTTATTAAAATGTTTTTGCCATAAATGTTCTGTTTGGGGAAGTGGGATGAACAGCACAACCTCCTTTGTTTGCTTCTGTGATTGCACTCCCTTTTTTATTTTTTTTAATTTTTTTTGTTTTCTGTTTTTTGTTTTGATCCTTTGGAAAGGGCTGGAATGATGTCCTTCTGGACACTGCTAGATCACCTTTGCCAGAGAGAGAGATTACTCAGAGGACTCAAAAATATTTGCAGAGAGCAGGTTGTAGTGTCGTAGCGATGGTCCGGTCTGTCTAAATGGGTATTACCTCTGCGTTGGCTGCGTGTCGTACTGGAGGATGCTCACCAGCCATGGGTAAACTCTGCTGGGGGGAATGGGTAGAGGTTTGTTGTTGTCAATAGCAAATTTCCTGGGACTTGGGCTTGTATCCAAATTGTTCTGTAGCTTGGAGGGATTTGGTCTGTGACTTTGGGTCAGGGATGCCTATAGAAGCAACCAAAAAGGCAGATGTCTCTTGGGAATGGAAAAAAGCGTTGATCAAAGTAGTAACAAAAGAATACTGAGTTTTTCACAGATATGAAACTTGTACAGTTGAATAGTGCACAATGGATCACATGCAGAAAATCGACAGGAGGAAGCAATGCTTAGCAAAACATCAGGAGTGTTTTGGGGACCTCTGAACCATAAAAGATGATGTTGTGACATGAGAAATCATGCTTTTGTTGTTTGCCTCAAAATTACATTTTGAAGAAGCGTTACTTAGCTGTGCATCCAATCAGTCCATCACTACTTGCCATTAAATAGGTAGGAAAAGATTTCTGGAGAAAGAAGCGAGAACGTTGTGTAGAAATCCGAGATCGTGGAAGGCTGTACTCTGGAGCATCCCTTACCTCTTCAGAGTATCACTCAGCTAATAGTCAGTAAGGGCTGGGAATCAAACCAAAAAAACCAGTCACCCATCAAGCCAGTTTCGGTGGTTGTCTGTCTGGAAAGGTGTTCTATCAGAATTTTCAGAGAGGGGTTCCAAAAATTATAATTGGGTAGTCCTGCAGACAGTACCTATACGTCGCAAAAATGCAAAGGGTGATGTATTTTTTGAGTGAAATAATCTCAGTAATTTCCTTAGAAGAGGTCCAGCGCAGATCTGGCAGAAATGGGTAAGAAAGAGATGCTTCAACTTGTAATTGTCAGAAGTTTCCTTTATTTTGAAGTGATTCTTTGTTCTGTTCCCACAGGTGCCTATCTACCTAATCTGAGAGAACTGAAGCTGAACAATAGCTTGCTTGTGTCTGTGAGGTAAGAGAGGAATGATAACTGAAATAAAGAATAACAGCCCTCAGTTTTATTTAAGTGATAAAATCTTCATTTGCGCTGCTTTCATTTCTTCCATTTCCCCATGCTGTGATAATGGCTTAGGTCATGAATATCTGCTCCGCAGCCACGTGGGTTTGAGGGCAGGACCTGCGCTGGACAGGATCGGTGTAGTTACAGTGGTGCCAATGGATTCACCCCGGTCTGCTCCCAGGGAGGTTCCTGCCATGCTGGAGTCCATGGAAATTTGGTGCAAATGGAAAGGAGATAGAAATTTGCCTCTTATCTGCACCTAAGTGTTTGGATTTAGACTGTTTCAGCCTTCGGGCTCTTACTGTGCGCAGTAGCCAGTTCCGTACAGGTCAAACCAGTTCCTCCGCTGATGAAAATCGGTTCGGCTTTATTGAAGTCAATGAAGTTGGGTTTGTGAGAGCTGCTGTGGAGACTGTGTGGCCCTGGCTTGCTGAGCTCTGCGAAAGCATCGCACATTTCCTCGCAGAGAACTGGGGAGCTGGCGGGCTGGGAAGGAAGAAGTGAAAACGATCACAAGGGAGGCAGAGTTGTCTTCTCTCTCCTCTGCTGGTGGCTGCGTTACCCTTGATAATTAGTGCTTAATGGAAAAGTACAGTTCAGATCAGGAAAGGGCTGTGTAAAAGGCCATCTTTGTGTTAGACAGGGCTGCGTTCTGGCTTTGTATGGCCACCTGCTACATTTGAGGGGAAAAAATAGTGATTTTGCTAATTCTTGTTAAAGAGAATGTGTTCCCTGGTGGGAAATGCTGATAAATTCTTCTCAGTCTCATGCGTCGTCACTGAAGTAGCTGAAGAACTTCAGTTACCAGACTTTTCCCTTGTTCTGGTGATGAGATGAAGTATTTGCAGTCTAAATTTTTTTTTCCAGTTCTAATTTTTTTCTTATGTTCTAGTCTAGAACATGAGAAAGCGGTGATACTACATCACTGCAGTTATTTTAAAGGCAAACCGGTGTCATCAGCATGAAATTGCTCCGCTATTTTAATGGAGGAGTAAGTAATGGGTGAAAAAAATATATTGTTGACAATATCAAAAGAAATTTTATTGTATTAAAAAGAAAAAATTAAAAGTTCTCTTTTGGTCAAAAATCCATGTTCTCTTAAAATGTGTCAGTGGAAGATGTGTTGACTAGTTCTGTCAGTATTGAATCCAGGACGCGGTTCAGGTAAACTAAACTGTTCCATTAACTTGACTTGGCTTTAGTAGGATTTTGCACATCCCTTTGTGTTCTGAGACTCTAACTTCTGTCATGAAAAGTTTTGGCAAACCGTTTTCTGACAGCCTGGTGGTCCTTGATGGAGGTAACGTTGGGTCTCGAGGTGAGTTTTGATTTGATCAGCTATAACATGGATATTGGATATCAAGTCTAGTGTTGTGGTGCTTCCCTGGCACACAAAGCCCAGGAGAAGCTACCCGCTCCTCCTTTCCGTCCGTGTGCTTTCTGTGTGCCAGTGACGTGGGGTTGGCAGGGAATGGGTGAAGAAAGACGACTGTTGGCTCTCCCAGGGCAGAACTTGGTCAGTAGAGTGCAGTGGCAGCTTTCTTTTATTAGTGCCCACCTTTGACGATGTGACAAAGATGGTTTAAGGGCACAGCCCATGCAAGCAAAGCCTGTGTGCCTGAACTTTATTGTTGGATGTCTGCATCGTGTCGATTTAATGCGATATCGCCGTCACGGCTCTAGCGTTGTCTGCTGGAGCTAATGGAACATGGCTTCCACTCTAGCAGGCTGATGCCATTTACTCAAAAACGTTTAGCGATCTTATTTCTGAATTAAACTTGTTGGTGTTTGAATTCTGTCCAAAAAATTCTTATTTTGTTGTATTTGACCAAACCTTTGCAATTGAGGTTTTTGAGGATGTTAGAAAAAGTGTTCTTCCTGCTCACTAAAAGTAATTCCTGCGGACCTACCCAGCCCCAAGGTCAGAGTCATTGTGGTTGTCATTTGAAAAAGGGCAGCAGATAATAGGAAACTGAAATTGAAACTGAAATTGAAAAGAAAGGACAGAAAAGCAGGCAAAAGATAGAGGGTGTTTCACATCTACTGGGGATGCTAAAAGCAGACATTCTTTTTGCGCTGTATTCTGTGAAAACGTATTATGGTGAATCATTATGAACAAAAGACTGTCAGTGTGTATGCATGAGTGGGTAATAAGATGGAAAACTTGGATTTTTTCACTTGATTTTTGTTTCGTTCTGTCTTGCAGAGTCGAATTTCCGAAATATTTTAGGATGAAATGGAATTAAAACGTCTTTTTTGAGTTTGAAAATGGGGGAAGAATTCCCTTGAGAGTAAACTGCATATAGAGAGATGTCAAAATAAGGATTTATGATGTTGACTTTGGTTACTGATTTTTTAACAAATGTTTACTCCTGTCAGCCCCACGTAGGAACGTAAGTTGTGCGGATGCTGGGGTGCGCGCTGGCGTTCGCAGTTCGATGGAAATCAAAGGAGGGATATTCAGGCAGTGAGGCATCGAGGTACTTGCATATTCCGGTTTCGGTGGGACAGCAAGGCTTGCTGGGCTGGGGAGTTTGAATATTGGCTTTTCCTGGTAGTCCCTGAAGGAGTTCTGATTTCTTTGATGGGGAATGTTGTTGAGCTACTTTAGTTGCAAATTCCTGGTCCCCTCCTAAAGCTTGTGTGACTTTTGAATACTCGGAGCTTTGAGAGGGTGTGTATGAGCGCAGGGTGTCGTTGTCAGCTGTTTGATTCAATCTGTAAGGAAGCATATCCTCGTTCATTTGCAGACAATCCATCTTGGATTGACAGGGAATTTCTTTTTTGTCTGTTTCTGGGTTTTAGTTTTGTACTGGTCCTTCGGTAAAGGCTCTGGAAAATCCAGTGTACGGTGGAAAGAAATGAGTTCAGATTGCTGTTAATTTTCGAAATCACACTAATTTTATGAGAAACTCATTGGTGACCTTCGCTCATCTGCTAGCAGCCGAGACATTCTAGATTTATGAACTGATAATTGAGGATGAAATGTGGAGCCTCTTCTGAAGAGTACCTGTTACAAACTGCCTTTTTTTTTTTTTCTGATGACACATGGTCCTCATCTTTGTAATATTTCCCGTAAAATACCTGTATTTCAGGGCCAATGAATTACTGCTACTGCTTTGGCATGCAGCCTGTGTATTTTTTATCAGATTGCTTATATTCTCAATTCAGGGATGAATGAAAGCATATGTTTGAAAATGTTAGATAGATATCTTCATGAAAGGGCTTTTAGATCAGATAGGGGAATCTCGGGAACTGGTTCCCAGGAGTTTGTAGCAGGAGCTGTTTCACCAGCTGAGGTTCATTTCCTCCCGTTCAGCTCCCCACTTTGCAGCCACCAGAAGCCTGGTCTCTCCCAGCGCTGCCTGAGCAACTGCGTGTACCAGAGAGAAGATGTTCTGTTTTAAGTGTGATTAAATGCAGAGACTGCAGAACGTGGGGAAAAAAGTAAGTATGAGGGATATAGGGAAAGGAAAGAAGAGTTCCCCAGAGCAAGAGGACGGTCGTCTTGCTCAATTTGGTCAATAAAGTTGCTATGGGAGAGGGGAAATGAGACAGCTGTCCTGAAGGTTCACGTAAGCAAAGTGCAGACACATTCACATTCAACAGTTCTCATGCTTTTATGAGTTTTAGGATAGATTTTTTTTTCTTTTATCACCAGCCCCTAGGGACAAGACTGGCTACACAGGAATCTCTCTATTCACTTTTTGAAAGGTTTCAAGCCTTCTTGACTGTGAAAAAATAACTGAAAATGTGAGCCAAGGGATTTAAGTAAGGATTGTGCTGATCATTTCATGACTTGAAGGAACCGGAGCCAAACTAATTATTTCTTAATTGAGGAAAAGGGTTTTAAACCAATGTTTAAAAATATTTTTGAGATCTGAATCAGGATCTTTAGGAATTTGAGTTTAGCAATATTGCTCTTTGGTACTCATCCAACAAAGAGTTTAAGCCTCTTCAAGTCACAAGTTTGACTTCAGAGGAACAGCTCGCAAGCTGAAAATTGAACATTAGCCCAAGTGCTTCGCTGGATCTGGGCCAAGTTACACCATCTTGTATAAGACTGAGCTGTGACACTCATCAGCCCCAAATCGGATGCACTGCTGATAGTGTGTGTCTAGGCACCCACTGTTTGCTGGGTAGTTTCATCTCAAACAGAAGAGACCTAAGGGCGTTATTCCCCTAAACTTGTTTTTTCTTTGTTAATTTTTACTTTTGTTTTCCTTTTTTTTCCCCCTCTGGTTTGCTTTTCCTTCTGCCTCTCATTTCTAATTTTTTTGCAATTACTGGGTTACTGTGTCTGATGCACGTATCATAGGTACTGCACATAAATGCAACAAGTTTTGTGCAACGAGGAATAGTGTTGCTTTTATGATAGATAAAATCCCATAATATTTTGTAAAATCAATTCAGTTACTTAGTTTGCATTAAAGATGCAAAGGCTTGTCAGTGGATGATTTATTGGTATTACAGTGGTTTACAGTGTTTAGTGAAGGATCAGGGTACTCTTGCTCGAGGTTGTGCTGCACATGCAGAGAACCACTGTTCTGGTCTGGTCTGAGTGCACCTCTTCACGTCCCTATTTCAGTGCCCAGAGCATCACTGTTTGCTTTGACGTTTGCTCTTCTGGATGGCGAAAGCATTTAATTTCAAATGCAAGCTCTGGTTCCTTTAGGAGGTGTTTCTGTTGTTTCTTTTCTGTAACCAGCCTGAAAGTCCTTCAGCAGTGAAGGTTGCTGTGAAATCTATCTTTAGAACATGTTCTTTGAGGACTTTGGGTGCTTGCCAGGAGCTAGGTAAGCGTTTGAGTTGGCTCTTAATGTCTGTATTAATGGCAAAATGGCCATGACCTCAGGTTTTATTTAGCATTGGCGGTTTTAAGGACATTCATATTATTGATAACAAGTAATGTTTTCCTGTGCGGGGGGTGAGGCAGTGGCCCAGGTTGCCCAGAGAAGCTGTGGATGCCCCATCCCTGGAGGGGTTCAAGGCCAGGCTGGATGAGGCTTTGGGCAACCTGGGCTAGTGGGAGGTGTCCGTGCCCATGGCAGGGGGATTGGAACTTGATGATCCCTTAGTTACTTCCAACCCGAACCATTCTGTGATTCTATGATTCTATGATTTTGGGACAGAAGTACAGTGACTTTTAGTCAAGTGGATTATTTTCAGTAGAGCACAGTCAGTCTGTCTGCGTTACACCAGGGGAAATCTGACTGCTTGGACCATTTACCAGTTCTGGATAGACCTCTCCGAGACGGCGAGCCCTCCCTTGGCGAGGAGGGTACGGTAATGCTTCTGTCTTCTCTTGGTTTAATCTCAGCAGGTCAGGTGCCCAAAGCAGAGCGTGTGAGCGTGTTTATGACCTCAGATATCCGGGACCTGACGGGCTGGCTCACCAGCAAGGGAAGCTGAACTGGTTTTCTGTACAAATGCACCGGTGCGGTTCTGGAGCTCAGGCTCCGTTCTGCAGCGAGCACAGACAACATCAACACAAGTTCAAGGCCCTGCAGTGGCTTTCCGTGGTTCTTGTCTCCAACGCTACGTTTTATGCAGCCTTCCTTGGCTGAAGCTCCCCTGCCGCCTCTTTCAGGCTCTCGAGTGCAGAGCGTACCAGAAGGAGCAGGTCCTACCATGGCAGCTCCAAGTTTACAAGTCTCCTGGTCATGACAGGGTCAGTGCGGAGGGTCTGGTGACTCATCTCAGAGCAGAGAGAATCGAGCAGATCTGGTGTCACCGGAGCAGTGCTGTGGAGGTGGGTTTCTTACCCCGCCGCTATCATGTTTCTGTTTTGTGGTCCAAGCTGTGGTACAATACAGGGAATGAAAGCCAGAAGAGGATCATTGGAGATCACGGCACTTTTTGCAGTGTGACTGTGGCTGGTGAAATAGTCAAGTAAATAAATAATAGATCACACGTGCAGCAAGTCTGCCAGTAAACACCTGCAAGGTGAGGTACGCCCATCGTTTAACAGATAATGGTGCCCCTTCTCTGCCCACCATCTGACTGGACACACCACTTTGAGTGTGTTCAGTAAAACGTCGCCTTTCCTTTCAGTATGTTGTCCTGTGCTGTGCAGTGATCCAAGATGAGAGTTCTGTTTCTCTTTACTGCTGCCGCAGGCACCACCTTGCTTATGTACCTCTGTTGAGTGTTTGAGGAGTAAATACCTCTGCTGGAGCTTGGGCTTCTTGACACAGAATCATAGAATTACAGAATGGTTTGGGTTGGAAAGGACCTTGAAGATCATTGAGTTCCACCCCCCTGCCATGGGCAGGGACACCTCCCACTAGCCCAGGTTGCCCAAAGCCTCATCCAGCCTGGCCTTGAACCCCTCCAGGGATGGGGCATCCACAGCTTCTCTGGGCAACCTGGGCCACTGCCTCACCCCCCGCACAGGAAAACATTTCTTTCTAATATCTCATCTCAATCTCCCCTCTTTCAATTTAAATCCATTACCCCTTGTCCTGCCTTTTTGTTGTATGTTTTTCCCTGGGGTCCAGGGTGACGTGGTGCTGTCCAGCCAGGAGATGTGGCTTATCCCAAAGCCAGCGTCCCTGCCCTGCGGATGTGCCAGCACGGCGTGTCCAGGGAGCCAGGGGACCAGCGGGCAGATGGTGGACACTTCTCAGCTTTTCTGTTCTTGTGAGAAGACCTGAGGATAGAGACATCCTGCCTTCTTCCTCTGGGTTTTGCAGGGAGACTGTTTGGTCCCCTGGGAAGAATCCAGCCCTTGTTCTTTGAAGCGAGCAGAACCAAGCGCCTGCATCCACACCTGCAAAAGCCGCATCTCTGGCTCCCACCCTCTGTACATCACTTCTCCTTTCCTTTCCCTCGTCAGGGAAACATTGATGAAAGCTTTTGTCATTTCCAAAAGGAATGTCTGAAATTCTCTATTAATCGCTGCTTGTACGAATACTGTTTGCTTACAAGTAGTAATTATTTAAGATGCACCGATTGCTCTTAGTGAATGCGGAACCTTTTAGGGGGCCCCAGGCTCACCTGATTCCAGTCTCTGGGATTACAGGGGCAGCTTTATTTTTTGGACAAACTGGAGACAGCGATGGCTAGATAGAGGCTGTGTGGCTGGCTAGGCTTTGGCTAAGACTAGGCTGTGGCAAGACTTGGCTTTGTGACTGAGCCGCTGGGCCAGGACTTCAAAAATACAGCTCAGTTCCTGGGTTAGCTGTTGTTTTACAGGATCTTGGGTTAGCTGTAGAAATTTGCCGTGTTTTCAGTCTCAGTAGTTTGCTCTACGTATTACTCCGGGGCAGACACAGCCTTTTGAATGAGTTATGTGCGAGGCTTTGCCTAATGGGATCATGATCTCGCTTAAACACTCTGGATGGCTGCTAGAATATGATGAATAAAAACGTTGGTAATAACCGGCTGATTTCTGCCAGCAAAGAACTACTGACATGCCTGGCTATGAGGGTTTGCAGCTGCTCTGTTTCAGCTGTCACTGTCAGGGATCACGTATGAAAATTTACACCTAAATGTTCGTTTTAGTCAGTGAAGGTTTGTCATTGTCACCTGAGAAAACCCGAGGAGCTGGGCTGGGAAGCAGGGGTAATAAGCCCGTTGCCAGTGGAACTATCCAGCTGTGGTAGTGTAGTCTTCATGGAAATAAGTAAGGAAAATAATTTTAGCATTAATTTAATGGGCTTGTTTTGATTCTCTCCTACAAGAAAGTTGCTTGTCTGCAGCTTGTTTGGTTTTTTAATTGCAAATAATTATATTCAGTGGGAAATAATGTTGTTGGAATACAAAGTAATTGCTGATCTTAAAACAGGGAGGGAGTCGGGTTGGAGGGGAAATTAAGCTGTGTGGTGGTGTTCATCGATTGGGAGCTGCCAAGCAATGTGAATAAGCAATGAAGAAATAAATAGGATTTCAATGTACAATCAGTGTTTCTGATCTGATTTCTAGAAAGTATTCTCCACACAGGAGCTGATGCAGTTGTTCTTATTTTCTGTGGACACGTTCCTGCACACAGAGGACCTGTTGCTATTTTCCCCCTAAAACACATGCACACTTCTTTTTCTCTAGTTATATTTTAGGTTTGCTGTTTGGCAAAGTTTTATCCTTCTGTCCTGAGATCTCAGCAGGGCGCATCAGGTCTCTCAGGGGTGGATCAATCCGGAAACACCTTTGTGTTTGAGGAGGGGAGGTTTGTGACTCCGTCAGCAGGTGTAACCCGTGCCTGTGCTTCACCCTGTGCCTAAGCTGCACTGTGTTTTCTTCTTGAACCTGAACCCAAAGGTCTGATAATGAAATGTACCACCCGCTTTTGGTAACAGGTATGTTATGAAGGATTGCGTGTTTGTAGCATCTCCTGCTTTCAACTTCATCAGCCTCCCAGTCCTACCACTCCACTTTTTCTTGCCATAGGCGAGAACTTGCAGAGGTTTCGTGTACTCTGCTTATTGTTGTTTAGTTTGTCTTGCCCATATTTATAATAATTATCCCTGTTAAAGTCCCACAGACTTTTTTTAGGCTCTTGCTCTTAGCATCCCAAGGTAACCCCATTTTAAAAGGTAACATTTGTTCCACAACTTCTTAAATTAAAGAAAAAAAAAAAACTTTTATTGCCACATGTTAAATTTTTTCCCTAGAATCAGTAGCATAAATTTTATCCTTTATAAAATAAACACATTAAAATATGGTTGCTAAATCATACTGGAAGATTTTAACAATATTTGAAATTATTTTTATTTGTATAATCAATCTTATTTTTGGCACTCTTATGTGTTTAAACAATACAGTCACTGTTGCCAAAAAGATCATCTGTAAAGTTCACCTATGTGAATGAGCAAATTCTGTATATTTTGAGTATTTGCTCCAATCCATGATATGCCATGGTTCTTCTCATCACTTTAAGGTAAAAGTGCAGGTTTTTTCTTAGTGCATGGGGGTTTTTTGTTTTCAAGAATCTCATTATTTTTTTATTAAATAGTTTAGGTAAACTGGCATTTACTTTTAAACTCACAAAGCATGATACCTCTCTACCTTCTATACTCATTAATATTAAATGCCACTCACAGCCATCTTCACTGAGGTTTTTTTTCCTTTTTGTGTTCCCATGCTAACTTAATGGTGCAGAAGAAATGCTAATCTCAACACAGTTTGAAAGAAAAATACATATATCTATGTATTTGTGTCTTGTGAAACTCTTGTTCCATTTCCTACTGTCTGTACGTGACACTGATACTCGGTTGTTTGTACAGTGTATTTGAGTTAGCTTACGTAAAAATCGATCGGTATGTCAGCCGGGAAACCTTCTTTTTTCCTGGAGGAATACAAAGAGATGCTGAAATTCATGGTGTGAGTGTCCATTTTTGAATAACCTAGCAGGTAGTGGGTCATACGACCCTTCTGCAGCCGCTGTGGGGAATATTTGCCCTTACTTCACATCCAAAAGCCAGCCAGCTCGAGTCAGTATAACTGCTTTTCTCCAGATCAGTATAGATTATAGCTGACGAAGGGTTTTAACCCAGCTCTTGAACTGGTTGGAAGTCTACGTGGTACGCGTTTCTCTTGCACAAGGGCTGTGCACCATTGGTAGCCTGCAAAGGAACCATTGCAAGTTAGTCTGTAAAGGAACTGTCACTGTGGGTGGCAAACCACCATTGCCTCCAAAGCTGGGTCAAGGTCGGGGGGAGAATTTTGTGTAAGCCCCTCTGAAATGGTTTCTGCAGGGCTTTGCAGTCTTGTGTTGGCAGGAGGGCACTGGGGAGCTAGAACAATGAGTCTGCTCACATGTGATGAAGTCTCCACTGATCGGTGGCATCTCTGGCAGCGGAGAGCCCTTGTGAGGGTTTGTGCTGCTGCCATAAGGCTCATCTCCACGGCTGAGGACACATCACATCTACTGCCGGATCCCCCTGGAGTGGGAATTTGTTTGACAGAAGTCAAGGATGGGTGTGGAATTTGCTTTACATCCCGTTAGCACACCTGCACCAGACTGGGGGTGTCTGTTGGTGTGCTCTGAAATAAACGCTGCGGTTCTGTCCTGCGGCAGTAACACCCTCAGTGTGGAAATCTAGAAGGTCCTGTCTGCCTCTGGAGTCAGGTCGATGGGCTCTGAGTTTCCCCAAGCTCCTCTTTGCATCTTGTTTGCTTGTTGTAGAAGAACATCTGGAGACCAGTCCAAGCACAGAAAGGCTCCCTTGAAGCCATTGCTTAAGGAAAAAGTCTTGACTCAGGGCATATGGAGACAAGTCTATCATACCAAATCTGGGGTGGGCATTAGAGGCTGAGAGAGAAAAGAAATTTGGAGGAAATCAGCTGGCATCTCCTAGCCGTTCACAGGCCCAGGCTGTACCTGTATCTGCTCCTTGCACGCTTCTGTATTCTTTCTGTTTTCTTATTGAATATATGCTCAGATAAAAAAAAGACTCACTTTAAGTTACATTTTCTCTCTAGGTTTTCATATCAACCCATTTCCGCGGTATCTCAAGTAATTTTTTTCCTGTGGAAACTTTATTACTGTGACAAATGTTGAGTAGCAACTTGCAGTTGATCCAATTCTTTAGTGCTGTGTGGTCAATTAATCTAGAATTCCAGTTTTTCTGGAAAAACTCAGAAAAAAGTTTGGGGACCTTCTTTGCGCTGTATGTCTTAGCACCACTGAATCTATCAGCTGATCTGGGTCTTTTACAGAATATTTTTTCTGCTTACCCTGCAGCATTGAAAGTTTTGGGTGTTGATTTGGAAAGATGAGATCTATATGAATCCAAGTTGCCATATATCTGTCTTACTCTGCCGCAGCTCAGCCCTGGATCGTGCTGTGAAACAGGCTCACAGCATGTGGGAGACCGAAAAGTTACTCATGCAGGAAATCTGAAAGCACTGTGGGGTTCATTCCCTCCATGTAAATAACTCATTCCATAACCACAGTTTCATTATCCTTTATTTTTTCGATATGTAAACTTTCAACAATGAGAAGGACCGATTGCCAGCACCGCGGGAATGTCAGTAGCTCTGGGGCTGAACCGGGGGCGATGGATTTGGGGTGTGGGAGTTTTATTTACCGTGTGTCTCAGTTTTATTCGCTTTGAACATTCCCTTGCTCCTGTGGAAGAGGTGATGCAGCCGGTGAGCTGCACCGTGGTGCTGGGGCTCTGCAGCGTCTCTGGGGTGCAGCCCCATGCCGAGGGTGGGAGCTGGAGCAAGGTGGGAGCAAAGAGATCACGAGCGGGTCTTGGCCCACAGAACCACCCGTTGGCAACCCTGGCTCCTTCCGGATTGTGGGAGCTGTGTTAAAGCAACTGGTCTTTCATCGTGAAGACACTGCCAGCACTAAGCTGACAAGCAGTTTTCATGATGAAAGGGAAATTAACACCAAACGATGTTTTCCTTCCCACGCACGTTGTGTATTCGCGTGGTAGGGAGCTGACTCTGAGTACATCAACGTTGATCAAGCCCATTATTCTGCTCTAGGCTTTTTGACAGCAATTAAAAATGAGAACACTTGAAACTAAAGCTACATTTCATGGACGTTAACAGAAGCACGGGTCTGACTAGTTGCAGCGATTATGAGCAGTCACGGAAGCGTGTGGATCAGCACTCCATTTCAGGTACCGGTACCTCCCTGCTCTTGGGACTCCGCAAGCACTTCTAGTTTGAATGAGGTGTGATCTGACACGGAAAATAAAGCGCTTGCAGGTAGCAGAGCACTTCGTGTAATGTTGCGGTTGCTACAGGGAGCTCAATGAGAAGAAACAATGACGAGTGAAGAATAAGGCAGGAATGGCTGAGAGGTGGATCTCGATGGGGTTGGGTCCTCCCCCCATTGTCATCTCCTGTCTCCAGATGCCATCCTCACCTGCCAGCACCGGAGGGGGGATTGTGGCCTCGCTGAAGGCAGGTGGAGGTTTGGCACTGGAGGTTTTTATGCAGTATCTCTGCTCGGAGTGTTGTTCACGGACATGTCCGTGGCAGAGCTCAAGTACTCTACTGGGTACCAGTTGGGCACCAGCATGGGCTCTGGCTCCAGCCCTGGACAACAACCAAACTGCCTTGAACAGTTCATGGTTTTGGATGCTGTAGCCAGGTGGTCTTCTATCCTTGCTTTCAGGCTTTTGCTTTAGAGAAAGTACCGGCCAAAAGCACACAGTTCCTTGATAACCGCAGTTTGCTTCAGCCAGCCTGGAAAGCTGCAGCAGCAGGCTCTCACCTTGAAGTAACGAAACTGAGAAGGTGGAGTCATGGGATGGACAAGCGTGAAACCCTGGGTGCTTGCCCTGATTTATGCCTTCTGCAGCACCAGAGGAGTTGCATTTCTTTCCCAGACATCCATTTCGCTGTCAGTGAAGCATGTCACGTTGCCAGTGGCATTGGCACTGCAGCCCATTTGGAGAACAGCTTCTTCTTCATGCGAATGTTGCCTCAAAAAGATGGGACAACAGAAACACCCTACTGCAAAGACCTTTTGCAGCAATAAATTTTTATTCACATGCGAAGTCTTCATTTGGATGTAAAAGGGAGTTACGAAAACAGAATTTCATAGACAAGGTTGTTATTTTTAAAAACCTCTGGTAGGCGCATGCTTTCTGTTCTAGCCTTTGTCTGATGTGTTTAAGCTGATGGGAATTGTCTAGCGAAGTCTCTTTTTGTTTAGTTTTTGGAGGCTCCAGCAATGTGTCTTACAGGGTTAGGAGCCCTTCCTGTGCACAGTCCAGAAGCAGCAATGAGGCCAGGATATTAGGCACTACATTTCCATGGCATTTCAGCCTAAAAGTGGGCTTCTGGCGGCAAAAGATGGGACATGACCCTTGATGTGTTGGTGTGTTGAGCAGTGGTTCACCCTTGTACCCGCGTGCCACGGCTGTGCGGGGTGCGAGGCAGAGGAGAACCAAGCCAGCGGCTTGCTGCGTGTCGCTGCTTGGATCTGGAAGAGGAGGTGCAAACCAAGCAAGGCTGCAGTGCTGTGGAGCAAGTCGGGTGTTCACATTCGTGTGACGTTTGTTCAAGTCTAAAAGGACACTGCAGGGACATAAGGACGTGGCCTCAGCGCTGCTTGCAGAATTGGGGCTGTGTCGTCAGTGCAAGCGCCACATTTGGACAATCAGGTTTGCGCCTCTGAATGCTTTACAGCTATTTGAGAGTACAGTGAAACCAGTATGTAAGCTTCCATTCGAACACATGTTACTGATTTAAATAACATTCAGGCTTTAAAAGTTTTTGCTTCTGATGTCAGAATTATCTGTACAGCCAAACCATTGTGTGCTGACATATGGACCGGATCACTGTTATCATGGTGCGGCTTGATAAATTCAACTTGATTTCTCTAGATCAGAGATTAGATTTTTTTTTTCCCCTTTATTTTCTGAGACGATAGTTTGGTCACTCTTGTAAAATCTAAATCTCCCAAATTACCCGTGCATGCATTTTCTGAGCAACCTTTAAAAAAAAGTAATATCCACATCAATTTCTCTTTTAGATGTATTGCTACTGAAGATTTATTGAACAGATACGTGTGTGCTTTGAGATACTGTTTGCAAGTTCAGTGGATTTAGTGCTTTATTTCTAGGCAAATGATTCAAAACCAGCTTCCAAAAGAAACAATGTTTTTCAAGCTGATGAATGTGTTCAGGGTTGTGCTGCTGTGTTTACCGAGTAGCCTGAGCCCAGTGGAGCTATTCGAGATTTATTGTGATGAAACCAAGGGTAGGACTTGGCTCTCTAGGTCTGGTCTCAGTCCAGTAAAACTTTGGCTGGGACGAATCAATCCCTGAAGAACAAGGATGTTGGATTAATGGAAGAACGTATTATTATTTCTCAGACTTGTTATTAGGTGTTGTAAACATAACTGTTCTCTGCCGCTGTGCTCTCTCCCCGGTTTGGGGGAGTGATGACAAGATGGGAGCATCAAATTTCCTGGGAAAAAGTCCTAAATGGTCACACACAAGTGGGGAGGCTGTTGCCAAGACCCTCACAGAAACCCAGAGCTTTTTGATGAGTTCCCATCCCTGCAGTCTGGAGGTACTTAGAACCCAAGTTTCAAACCTTTCTGTTTATTAATATATTTTTTTAAAAATTAATTATAAATGGAAGTTTGTGGGTTCAGGAGTCTATGTTGGTTTCTTGGCACTTTTGGATACTAAAACCATGATTTGGTATTCCGTGCATGTACTGCAAGCAAGTGCTTAATTGTGTGTGGGGCAATTACTCTGGAGGACGCTGGCTTGGCCCCCTCAGAACCTGCCGTCCTCTTTATCGCAACCGAAGATACGACGTGTGCATTCCCACCCCGTGCTGTCTCTGCCTCAAACCTGACCTGCGTGAGCTGTGACAGCAGTGAGCAGGGTATGTCATTGCTTTGCCTATAATTCCTTGCTCTTTCTCTAAAGTTCCCAGCTTCCACATCCCTTGGGATGGGACGCTTGTCCACTGGAACTGGATTATCCGTTGTGTGTGTTAGTGGGAGCCACGTTGCCTCTGCGGTGTCCTCCGGTTCCTTCTGTGTGCTCTTTGCTGTCTGCACGTCACTGGGGCACTCCCGTGCTGCTTCATGCAACCAGCTGCCACCAGCATTGTACAATTTCTCATCTTTTTCCTATTTCAGCTACCAAACGTCTCCATCATATTCTCTGCCCTATTTTTGGAACAGATGTTGTCATTTTCTATAAGTTTACATCAGGCATAATACAGGAGGGTTCTGGTCTCTGACATGCGTCTCATTAATTTTACCCTCAGTCAATTATTATTTGTGGGGGGGGGTGTTTGTTACACCACATCTATAATTATAGTGGATTTTCTCTCCTGCTACCCTGGTAAACTGTTATTGAGAGTTTATTGTTATATTAAGATAATTTACCCTGGTAAATTCTTATCAGAGTGCAGATTCTCGTTAAAATGTCACAAGACGCATTGCCCTTGTTCGGGCTGATCTGACCCTCTGCACTTAAATGACAGCGTACCCATGCAGACGGTGATCGTGTGCCCTCGCACAGCTCCGCGCTTTGCTCTGACCCTCTTCTGGGACGCGCCAGATGCAGGGGAGCTGGTCCCAGAGGAGGCACTCCCATCCCTTGCAAGCTCTTGCATTCTCTCCTCAGCAGCCGGCACATTTCAGAAGGATTGTCAGAACGCAGGTGCAGGCGGTTGTTCGGAGCAGCTCTCTTTGAGTTACGTTGCTGTTTCACCTCCCAGCAGCCGTGCTCTCGGGGGCAATTATCTGTGTGGTAATTAATGAGGGAGTTTTCTCTGATACTGCAGCGTGATTCACGCAGTTTCCAAAAGATGAGTTTGTTAGTTACAAAATCAAATGTTTGCAGATGTGCTTTGCTGTGGTTACATCTCTGGCTGGAGGTGCCTTGTTATGGCCACGGGAGGGAAGATCTGCAGGGCCAAAGGGTGGCTGCGTGACCCAGAGCTCTCGGCTCCTCCAGCAGTGAGGACGACCCCAGACTCAGCGAGGGGAACTGTGTACAGCAGGGGTCTGCAGTCAGGGCTGGGTGGAAGAAGTCCTTTTCCCTCTTCTCCCCACTGGTGCCGATGTGCAGTGGCAGGGGAGGAGACACAGCAGTCGCTTGCTCTCCGTAAGAGCTGGAGTGCTCTCCTTGGGGGACAGAGGGAGAAGATCCCTCGCCTTGCCTGTCCTGGAATAGAACACAGAGCAAAAATGGGCTGAGTGATACCAAACAGTGCAGCAAGGTTCCTGCTTTCTTAGTGTCTTGTTTCATGGCTTAAAGGTGAGCCTGGGACAGCCAATTTTAGCCTCATAAGAAACCAGTTCCCATTAGCTTCCTTTTTTTTTTTCCTTTTCTGAACTGTCTGCATGAGTATTTTTTAATACCAAGACCCTGTTATCAATGACTGGGTCGCACTGCAAACGTGTAGCGGTGCTGCCTTTTGCAAGTGCCAGGACATGGGATTTACAACCTAATTCCTGTGTCTGGAATAGTGATACTAATAAACATGCTGCTCCTGACTTGTGCCAGAGTTAGATATAGGAAACTCAGAGATGTAACCCCCATATGAAACTGGAATGGATTTGAGACTATCCACCGGGCAGGGTAAATTGAGAAGAGTAACCTGAGCAGGTTTTAGAAGTCATTTAAATTGCTGTCGTCTTCTGATGCTGTCTGCAGGAGGAGAGTGCTTGAAGACTTGTTGGTTAATAATTCATAGTGAAGGGCCACCTCCTCCAGGCTCTGGATCGATGCATCCCAACAAGTCAGGAAAAATGCCAGGAGCTGCATGGGTGAACAAGGAACTCCTGGACAAAGTAAAACACCAAAAGGAAACCTGCAGAGGGTGGAAGCAAGGACAGGCAGCCCGGGAGGAATACGGAGAAGTTGTCCAAGCAGGCAGGGATCAGGTCAGGAGAGCTAAAGCCCTGATAGAATTAAATGTGGCCAGGGATGGAAAGGGCAACAAGAAAAGCTTCTCTAGGTGTGTTGGGGATAAGAGGAAGACCAGGGAAAATGTGGGCCCTCTCCAGAAGGAAACGGGAGACCTGGTTACCCCGGATATGGAGAAGGCTGAGGTACTCAATGAATTTTTTGCCTCAGACTTCACCAGAGAATGCTCAAGCCACACCACCCAAATCACAGAAGCATCAAAAGAAGCATGAGCTGCAGGTCGAGGGAAGTGATTCTCCTCCTCCGCTCTGGTGAGCACCCCCCCTGGGGTGCTGCACCCAGCTCTGGGGTCCTCAGCACAGGACAGACATGGAGCTGCTGGAGCGGGGCCAGAGGAGCCCCAGAGATGGTCCGAGGCTGGAGCAGCTCCCGTGCGAGGACAGGCTGAGAGAGTTGGGGGTGTGCAGCCTGGAGAAGAGAAGGCTCCGGGGAGACTCTGCCCTGGTGAGACTGCATCTGGAATATTGTGTCCAGCTCTGGGCCCCTCAGTTCAAGAGGGACAGGGAACTGCTGGAGAGAGTCCAGCACAGAGCCACGAAGATGATGAAGGGAATGGAGCATCTCCCTTACGAGGAAAGGCTGAGGGAGCTGGGTCTCTTTAGCTTGGAAAAGAGGAGACTGAGGGGTGACCTGATGAATGTTTATAAATATGTGAAGGGTGAGTGTCAGGAGGATGGAGCCAGGCTCTTCTCTGTGACATCCAGTGACAGGACAAGGGGCAATGGGCTCAAGCTGGAACATAGGAGGTTCCATTTGAATATGAGAAAAAACTTCTTTCCAGTGAGGGTGACAGAGCACTGGAACAGGCTGCCCAGAGAGGGTGTGGAGTCTCCTTCTCTGGGGACATTCAAAGCCCGCCTGGATGCGTTCCTGTGGGATCTGATCTGGGTGTTCCTGCTCCGGCAGGGGGATTGGACTGGTTGATCTTTCGAGGTCCCTTCCCATCCCTGACATTCTGTGATTCTGTGAGACCTTCCAGCACCTTCCAGTGCTGAAAGGGGGCTACAGGAGAGATGGGGACCATAGTGATAGGACGAGGGGTAACAAGTTTTAAGCTGAAAGAGGGGAGATCTAGATGAAGTATTAGGAGGAAGCTTTTTCCTGTGAGGCAGTGGCCCAGGGTGCCCAGAGAAGCTGTGGATGCCCCATCCCTGGAGGGGTTCAAGGCCAGGCTGGATGAGGCTTTGGGCAACCTGGGCTAGTGGGAGGTGGCCCTGCCCATGGCAGGGGGTGGAACTGGATGGGCTTTAAGGTCCTTTCCCACCCAAACCCTTCTGTGATTCCATGATGAATCCATGCTGTGCGTGACGTAGCCGATGGTGTGAGCAGGGACTGACCCTGCTGGTGTGCACTGGATTTAGCCGTAGCCAGTGCTAGAACAGAAAACTGTAACACACAGAAGGAAATATGATTTAACTCTGGGACCTTTTCACCTCCGAGCAGTAGCAGGGGACTCCTTCTAAATGCATTAAGTGATCAAGGTTTTAGCAGTAGCGGGGATAGCTGTTTCTTCCTGGGGCCTTGTTTGGGAATTAATCCGTTGCTCTGTATTGACAGAGAAACGTTAGGAATGAGCATGTTACTGAAAACTCCTGTGGCAAAAGACCTTCAGTTAAGAAAAACAAGACAAAGAAAAAAATTAAACTAAAATTCATTGACCATACGTTACCATACCATGTGTAAAGTAGCCAGGATTGCTTTCCGTTTTGTGGGCCTGACAAACAGAGCGTCTATCAGAAGCACTTATTTCAATGACACAGAAATGAGGGACTGCTTTCCTTTACCTATATTCAGTGGTTTACAGAAATGAAAATTCTGCACCAAAATTAGTCTGAAATTTGACAAATTCATCAGTGCTTGAGGTGGGTCATGAAATGAACATTGCAATTCCTTCAGCTTACTCCTAAAGCCGTATTTGTGTTTATGGATGTGTTGGCCTTGGTTGATGGTAGGTTCTACTTCTGTAATTTAATTCAATTTCTTTCTTATAATAGGTATGCAGCTTGCAAATCTAATAATAAATTTCTGTAAATGTTACTTTGGGAGACATCTGCTCGTTAAGGAAGCCTTAGAACCAGTGCCTGTTTTGTTTGTGAAGTGTGCACAACATAAATAGTCCTTGGAAGATCTTCGGCAAGGCTGGGAACGTGGTGGCATACGGGGACATTGCAATCCTTCAGGCCAGGAGAACCTGAATGAGTACTTGGAGAGAAATATCTTAATCAAGCTGAACCGGTGTGACATACTGTCGTACAAGAACAAGGTGTCTGTGAGAGAGAGAGGTAGGGAGGGCTATGATTCTGTTCTTCACCTTTGAAGGTGAACATTCCTAACTACATTTCTTGTAAACAACATGAAATTTGAAGGGAGTAGCAGTGGCCTAGTCTTAGGAAAAAGAAAGGAAGCCTTGAGTTCGTTCAACCATTCAAATAGAGCTTGAATTGTTTCTTTTATAAGGGATCTTGGAACCACGTTGTCCCATCTCCAAATCCTGTGGATGTCTTGCTGTGGACTCTCAGATTTAGATGGCATCTCTTCCTGCAGCTCTCTCAAAGTGAGTATCGATGTGTCCTGCCAAATGACGATCTCCAAAGTATCTTCAGTTGATGCTCTTTACTTGTAGTCCTTGTTCTCTTCCCGTTCTTTGTTTTTCTAAAGGACTTTCATTTAATGCCTTGACTTGCATGTGTTAGTTTAAAAAAGCTACAGTTTGGGGTTTTTTAAATGAGGTGTAACGTTCAGGTCTGATCCTGAAGATCCCTAACACAGCATAGCGTTAGTTGCTAGTTTAGCCCCGGTTATTTAAGGCAGCAACAGCCACACTTGAAAAATGTTCGCTTCTGTGCTAGTTTGATGCTGTGCCATGTAGTATTTCAAATATGAGAAAACATTTTGCAAAGCTTGAGTGCTACTTGTGCAAGCCTGTGGTTTACGTATTTATCCTGTTTACTCCTGCTGAGGAGCTCTACATAGCCTATAACAACATCTCTGACCTGAGCCAGCTGGCCTGGCTGGATCACCTTGAGGTTTTGGACCTGGAAGGGAATAATATTGAGGACATCAACCAGATGCAGTACCTGGGACTCTGTTGCAAACTGAGCCACCTGACAGTGGAGAGCAACCTTATTTGTCTGAAGCCAACTGCAGAATCTGCAGAGGTGAGGACTGAGTTTACACATCTTGTGTTAATTTTTGGCAGTGCTTTTTTAATTTGAGTTAGAAATGAAAGACATTTCTGCATCTTCATGTTGTATCATTCTGAGTTATAACGTGGGATGCTCTTCCCATATTCCACTTCTGCTGATGTTATCCTCTCATGGGTATTGTCTCCAGGATGAGCACAACTGGAATACAAGGAGTGCTAGTAAAGACTCAGCCCTGTTTGCTGGCAATGTGTTCTGTCTTACCTGTGAGAATGAGATTAAACTAGAAATCGGCTGTTCTGGTCCATACAGCTGTTCTGTCTGCTCCCAGCTTGATGTACAAATAGGTGTGTTAAAGGAAGACCCAGGAGAGCGTGGCCTGTGCACACGTGCGTGGGTAGGTAGCACAGGGCCCTCACTAAGGACGGCACAGTCCCCAGTGCTACCGTAAAGAGCTGATAAAGCTGGGGTCATAGACAGCAGAGCAGGAGCTGGCGCCATGACTCCGCGGTGCTGTGTTCCATGGCTTCGCTGTGTATTTCAAAGTGATCATGCCCATGCCATTAGTGTGCATAGAAGGCTGGGTTTGATATTTGTCCTGGATTTAGACTTGGAAGCTGAGGTGCTATCACAAAAACTCAATCATGTAGCAGATGTGTATATTTTAAATCTTCGCACTTTTTAGATACATGAGCTATTAGCATTTTCCAGATGTAATTGTTGGCTTGACCACATCCCTCAGTAAAAGGAGCTGTAGAAGGTAGTGCTTTGGCTATCACAGTTCTCCTCTCTGGAATCCCAAAGAAAATATACACTTGCCTTTCTGGTTTGAACGGGTAGAAGTACTTCAGAGAGCACACTTGTGACTATTTATAACCAAAATGGGTTATCCACCAACATTGCTCCCTTACAGAAGATGCATTAATGAGAGGAAAAAACATACTCCTGCAGTAAGGAAGCACTGCCTGCTTCTAATGGACAAAGAATGCCTCCTTACTCCCTTTCCTTCCACGGAGACAAGTACATCTTCTGACTCTTCCTTGTCATAGCTCCCTCTCATGAAAACACCATATGTCCTGACAGCATTGAAAGGCTGTTTCTGCTCCCTTAGCGTTCCTGCTCAACAAAAGTGGTATTTTTGGAGGACACTTGGCATCTTCAGTCCTTAAATGTACTTGTAAAGGAGAAATGTCAGATGGCCCTTCGTTTGGTCAGCCGGGGAGGTTGGTCCTTGTGATGCTGCTGCATATTGTCACGTAACCGGAGTGCCAGGAGGAGTGGCATGTGGTGGTGTGCCTGTGCTCCTGTCCTCGCTGAGTGGCTCTCTCTGGTCCTCGGCATGTAGTTGCATTCGCATGCCAGCCAGGATGTGTTGAGGGAGGCTGCGGAGTGGTGTCTTTTTCACTGAGCTGTAACAGAGGCAGAATGTGAGTTCACGGACATCTCCCACATCTCTTTGTGCTGGGAAGCTGCTCAACCTCGTGGTGGTTCCAAAGCCAGCCCTACCCTCCCTGCCAAGAGCTTCGCCATGGGCTTTGGCGCTTTCTTGGTTTCCACTGGTGTTTGCATTTCTTCAGGGTATAGAAAAGCCACTTGATATATGGTGGGTATATATTTTCCTAGATTTAAACAAGAATAGGTGGGGGCTTACTTTGATGAGCCCTAGATGGCCAGCTCTAAGTCCTCAAGCTCGTTCTTGTAGTCTGGCTCTTGCTATAGCTCTGTAAGAGCTCTCCTATTTATTTACTTCTAATCTCCAGCATGGACCAGCTAAATTTACTGCTCTTTCTTCAGACAGCCTGCTTGCTCTCTGTAATTTGATTCTCAGATGAGCTCATCTTCCCCTGTTATCTAAACCACCAGCAACAACCTGATGATAAATGCTGCAGCCTCAGTTGCAGTGATGTACCATGAGCGTAACGTGATGCTTCTGTCCAGCGGGACACGGCTGGAAATTGGCTGTAGCCCAGGCGCTGTGCAGAGTACACGTGGTATGGGGTAACGTGGCTGTTGGTTGACTCATTTTCTAAATTAAGATTAAAGGCTCAGTTAGGGAAATTTAGTGTCTGCCTCTGAACAACAAACACAGGCTTTATTTGGTGGGTTCCCTCCGCCAGCCCCGGTGCTGCGTTGTGCGGAGAGAGGGAGCACACAGCCAGCCAGGCCCCACAGGCAGATTTCTGGTTGTGACAGCTCCCTGGTGAATGAGGACTTGGCTCTGTGCAGTTTTCTAATATTGCATGCAGCGTCTTGAAAAGCGTCACATTTATCTGGACGCAGCAATCGATGTGTAGGTAGCTGTCCATTTGTGGTCTGCCGCTAACAGCACACTCTTGCTTTGTTCTTTCTTTAAGTAGAAGAGGTTGCCATCACCATTTGCTGCCTTTTGCAATCCGAGACTATTTTAACTAAAAATATTCCCATTGCAAATCAGCATGACCCAGTCAGCCCTGAGGTATTGCTGAATTTTCCCAGAGATGAAGCTGCCACGTGAAGGTGTCTTTCTACTGCTGGAATCCACCAGAGCAGCCCAGTTCCCGGTGTGCTCTGAGCACAGCTGTAACTGTTCTGGACTGGCCTTGCTGCTCAGAGGTACCCGGGCCCTGACGTGTGCTCGTGAATCATTTTATAACAGGTCAGCACCACCCATGCACGCAGAAGGGGGCTGCACCCGTGCTTTCCCCGTGGCTGTCGCACTGAGCCCGTGCGCATCGGGAGCAGTCGCATTGTTTCTCCAGCCAAGTGCAGTCCCCTTCAGCCTTCTGTGCACCTGCTGTTGGCGTGTGACCTCTTGCAGAAGAAAATGTAGCTTGGAGTAAGCCATCGCTTCTAACAGTGTGTAAAATCACCCACCGAGCCCCCAAAGGCTGCCCCAGAAAATCAGTGCCTCTCGTTCACTGTTTATGGGGGTGCCTACAAACGCCATCCGTGGCAATGCTCTTTCTTTTTCCGTCAGCAGGCGTAGCAACACTCATAGCATGTTTTCAAGTCTTCCTGTCACCTGAGTATTTATGCGGCAACCGGAGAATGACAAAATCAGGGAGAGAGGCTGAGTTCTGAGGGTGTCCAGGCTTTCCATGGGCGTCACCGGCCACCTGCGCTTTTGTACTTTGTATGTAATATAACAACGACAAATGCCAAAGTCATCAGTGGGTAAACAGCGAAGGAGCCTGTGGCTGGGGGCCATGCGTTTGCACTGCTCAGGACGTGTTCTCCATCAATTTCCGTAGAAATTATGTGAGGAGAAAGCACAGTGCAATGAAACACCCGACTGCAGTTAATTCTGGTGAATGAGGTGTAGGGTTTTCCCTCACAGGAGGCGTTGCAAGTTATATGACAGTCAAACAAACTGAACACTGCTGTGTGCTGGGCCACAGTGTGTTAAATATCTCCCAGTAACCACTTTCTCAATTTTTTCAGGAACCAGATTATAATTACAGAGCTGAAGTAAAAAAACTCATTCCTCACTTGGAGTATTTGGACGAAATACCAGCAAGCCAGACTGCTCTCCCTCCTTCCAAGAAGATGCATGAGGATTGGCTGATCATCAAGGAATCCATCAAGGAAGGTGGTTTAGCTGGAGATGTTTCATGGTTAGGTGCGTCAGGTTTCCTACCGAGGTTCATTTTTAAGGTTATGATGTGTGAAGAGAAGAAAGATGGAGAGCAAGCTGGCCTCTTCAAAGCCAACGTTTAATTATAGCAAAGGGATGAAGGACGTTGTGTTCTTCGCTTGGGAAGTGAGGAAGCTGGGATTCAGCACGGTGCAGCTTTAAATGAAAGCTGTTCTCAGCTAAGCATCAAGATCAGAAAAATGCAGACAAATTCTAGAACATGAAGCAATGCACCAGTAGCTGGGAGTCTGTACTTAGCATTCATAAGAAGCAAAGCTTGGAAAGGAATGTTTCAGCAACAGCTGTTCACAGCCCTTTCCATGGCAGCAGCCAATCACAGGTAGTAGGGATGTAGCAGGATTTTCTACGCCAATTTAATAGTAGGAAAGGCAATTTGGTCACCACCCCAGCAGCATCCTAGCGTCTGAGACTGAGGGATGTTATGATAGACCTTTTCCGTTTTCTTTGCCTCTGTGATGAAGTCCATTGCATTCATTAGTAGGGAGTAAATGGTTGGAAAAGAAATCTGTTGTCCCCTTGGTTATAGTTCAGATGTCTGTGCTTTTACATATCGCACTACATGCACTTTACCACATACCATTAAATATTACAAAGTATTTCCTATAACTGCTCCTGTTGCTTCCCATTAGTGCGGGCAGTGCAGTTGGCTTCCCAGCCCCCCCAGCTGTGGTTTGCCTGCCAACTGTACTCCATTAAAAATTTACTTTGTTTTGGAATGAGTACATACGTTTGTCATTTACTTAATCCCTGTGGATCCAAATCATTAGCTGTGATAGTAGTTATGGCAGGGAAAAAATCCATTAAAATCTTATCCCTCGGTGATGCTGCTTTGGCAACGCCAGCTATGATTCAGAAAACGAGTTAACAAAGTGAGCAGGCAGCAACAGTGCGGATGGAGCACAACATCGTGAATTTGTATTGTTGCCTTGTGTAACCAGAGTTATATTCTTGCCTTCAGCTCTGAGCTGATGAGCTCATATAGTCAGGTTCAGACATCCCCATATTTTTTCTTTCCTGTAGCAGTGTTGACTCGGGTACTTTTTACTCACTGTGTATTTCATGGGTTTGCATGTGGCCAAGACATTTTGAAGGTCCCTAACACTCAGCTCTTACGGAAGTGCCCATATTATTGCAGAGCTGATTGCCCTGTGGTGGAGCTGGTAGATGCTCGGCACTTTACAAAGCGTGCTGCTCGTCTGGGCACCAAAATGCAATGTGCTGTCCTGCGGGTTGTTGGCTCCGTGTGCTCTCTTATAGCCGTGCTGTGCTCCCGGGACAGCCGCAGTGGGCAGGGAAGGGGACAAGGCTCTGGCTGCTTTCGCTAGCTTTTGTGTAACCCAGCCTGCCCTGGAGTATTATTGGTTTTCACCTTTCTTTCTGTGGCAGAGAAGTATCTGTCTCTGAGGCAGTAGTGGAGAAATCTCTCACTACCGTTCCCAGATTTCTGTAACTCCTGGACATGGTTTGCCCTGAGGGACTAACAGCTCTGGTAAGGTGGTCATCGCTGTCTGCCTTGTGCCTGGGTATTTCAGCAATATATTTTAGTATTTTTAATATGGTTGCCCACAGGCAGGTGGGCTGCAGTGAGGGGCAGCTCGCTCCTACCCTGGCACACAGGCGGGGAAGCGGCAGAGCTCTGCGTGCACCCAGGCTCGCCCAGGGGGCAATTGGAAACGGGTGGGGAGCACAGAGAGGTTCCTGCCTGCGTCCTCGGCCAGCAGCCGCTCTTTGGTGCCCAGGAGGAGGGTGGAAAGGGGCTTTGGTTTAGTCGGGGTCCCCAGGTTCTGCTGTCTGCAGAGGACAGCTGTGGGGTACCACATGAGGACCCTCTGTCTCCGGGCTTGACCCATTCCAGCATGTTTCCTGTAGCTGCAGTGACGGATGTTTCTGTCCCCTGCAGCTCCCAGGCAGCAGCAGTCGCGATATCGGCAGTGTGCAGGGGTGGTGTGAAGCCTTGTGTGGCTATGCTCACCCTGGCAAAACCTCTTTCCTAGATCCGTGTCTGGGGGCAGTACCAAGGCAGTCTGCATGCAGCTCAAGACGCCCGACAACTTCCAGCCCTGGGATGGCACAGCGGTCTGCTAACGCAGGGACAGCTAGCAGTGCCTGCCTCCTTTCTGGTGGCCGTCCTCATCCAGATCCCACTGTTTCTGGTGGGCTGTTCACAGAAGATGACTCCAGCGATTTGACACATGGTAATGTATGTTCTTTAATCCTGTTCTTTCCCACACCCCCGCCTCCTTCTGAACGTGATTATTGCTGATAAAAGCCTGGGTGCTTTGAATACCACCCACCCGTGCTACTGCTACATCAGGCTCAGTGTATGTTTTCTTCTGTAGGACTCACCCCCTCTAATGTGGGCTTTCCTTTATTTCCCCCCACAGGAGAAGGTGCAAGTCATCTGGGCTTCCCCCTCCTCAGCCCTTCAGCCCCATGCATTGTGTGCTGCTGTCGCTCCTGACAGCCCCATACTGCAGTGGTGCTCCCTTTTCACACCCTGACAAAAGCTGCCCCGCTCAGTCCTTTAAATTCCGCACCAGCCTACCTGGGGCTCGCTGAAGTCACATCTGGCCGCATCCTGTTCAATTGTAGGAGTGTGGCCCAGGGTGGTCCTCCAGAAGGGTGTGGGGATGCACACTCACTCCCTGTTGGATCAGGTGCTCAAACCACGTGTACTGCAGCGTCACTGCTGTCGATGAACACCTTCTTTTGGGTTTCCAGGAGTGGGTCCCTCAGCAAGAGGAGTCAGTTCCTTGGCTTCACTTACCTGATCTACAGGCAAGCCCAAAACACGGGTGTACCGCTGCCCTGGGTGCCTTGGCCACCTGGAAGCACTACCTCAGTTCCTTGCTGTAGGTGGGACTCAAGATGATGACGTAGGTGCAGGAGAGCAGACTTTGGCATCTTCAGGGATCTCCTTGGTAGAGTACCGTGGGATAAAGCCCCGGAGGGAAGAGCAGCCCAGGAAGGCTGGTTGATATTCAAGGATCACCTCCTCCAGGCTCAGGGGCGATGCATCCCAGCAAAGAGGAAGGTGGGAAAATGCCAGGAGGCTGCATGGGTGAACAAGGAACTGCTGGACAAAGTAAAACACAAAAAGGAAACCTGCAGAGGGTGGAAGCAAGGACAGGCAGCCTGGGAGGAATACAGAGACACTGTCCAAGCAGGCAGGGGTCAGGTCAGGAGAGCTAAAGTCCTGATAGAATTAAATGTGGGCAGGGATGGAAAGGGCAACAAGAAAAGCTTCTCTAGGTGTGTTGGGGTTATGGGGACAGACTGAGAGAGTTGGGGTTGTTCAGCCTGGAGAAGAGAAGGCTCCGGGGAGACCTTAGAGCAGCTTCCAGGGCTGAAAGGGGGCTACAGGAGAGATGGGGGGGACTCCTGATCAAGGAGTGCAGTGACAGGACGAGGGGGAATGGCTTTAAGCTGAAAGAGGGGTGATTTAGATGAGATATGAGGAAGAAATGTTTTCCTGTGCAGGGGGTGAGGCAGTGACCCAGGTTGCCCAGAGAAGCTGTGGATGCCCCATCCCTGGAGGGGTTCAAGGCCAGGCTGGATGAGGCTTTGGGCAACCTGGGCTAGTGGGAGGTGTCCCTGCCCATGGCAGGGGGATGGAACGGGATGATCTCTAAGTTCCTTCCAACCCAAACCATTCTGTGATTCTATGAGGCAATGCGGTGTCAGCAGCTGAGTGCGCATTCAGAAAAGTTTGTGGAAACTGAATGCAGTTTGCCACAGAATAACACCATACTTTCACCGGCACTTTTGGGTAGCTAGCACTAGTGAAAGCAGCAGTTTACCCAATGTTCACTGCTTCTTCCCCTGCCTTTGCTGCCTTGTCTCTTTTTTTGGCAAGACCATCTGCATAGCCCTATGGGGAACCTGATTGTGATTGATATCCAGCTGAAAAATAACCCAGCAAAACAAACAAACAAACCCAAAAAAGCAGATTTCGTTTTCATCTGGGTCTGTTCCCTGATCTGACTCGCCGTGTGGCCACACAAATGTTTGCACCAGCACAGTGCAGGACCAGAAGGAGGCAGATTCTGGTAGAAACAGACAAACTGCCTCTTAGCAGCAGCGTGAGGCCGTGCCAGCTGACACTGGGAACCTGCACTGTGAAATGTCACATCCTGCTGTCTATGGGAAGTGATGTTGCCTGATTTCAAAGACAGCACCATTTGTTAAACGCTGGAGTAAAATGTTTTCTTTTTTCTTTTTTTTTTTTTCCTAGGACTCTGTCAAGTGATATGTGGGAACCCCACCAAGGCCCTGCGTGCAAGGAGGCAGAAGCTGGGTGTATGTTTTTCTTGTGTTCTTCGTATTCCTGCCTGGGGACTCCCATAAACCCTGGGATAAGCTAAGTCCCACTGTGGCTTGTGCTGGCTCTCTCTCTCCTGTAGCCCAAAAGCCCCACAACACACAACTGGCCTTGGGAAGGATATAGAGTCTCTTGCCCCAGTGTTACAGGGTGCCCACGTGCTAGCAGTAGTTAACCATCCGCTGGAGAGGAACACGTGAAAATCACATGTCGGGTGCTGGCGGCACATCTCCTGTCATCCTGGCTGAGCAAACACAAGGCAGGATTGCAAAATTTGACAGTATTTCTGCAACAGCTATTAAGCAAAAGATATTTCTAGCAGTGCTTCTCTGATGTTGACGTAAGTAGTCAGATCCCTGATGCTGCAGGGATGTCCCTGTGGACTGAACAAGCACAGCACCAAAGGCTGTTCCTCGTAGCAGTGGGCGGTAGCTCGGCCCCACAGCCCTCGGGTCAGCAGTGACTCGGTGAGAGGATGCCCACATGTGTACGGGGTGCAGTGGGGCTTGTCACAGTCAGCTTTGGTGGTCCTGCGGTTCTGCACAGCACACGTACGTTACACAGGCTGTGCTGGGTCAGGGGAACGCATGCACGGGACACCTGCGTTGCTGCGCTGGTGACAGCCTCGCCTAACGCTGACACCAGATGTTAAGGAACCACTGGAAAAAGTGTGTCCCTTCCTTGTCTCTCTGCTGCCGCTGCACAAGCACCAGAAGCTTTTCTGAAACAAACTAACAGAAGTTTGGAAAAGACCATTGTGTTAATCCCTCTAGATGGAGAAGAGGAAGAAAATCAAGTAAGGAGAATATAAAAGTGGATAAAGAACTGTCTTGCGACAGGATGACCCATAGTAAAATATGTTCCAATTTTAGTGTATTATTGCAAGTCGAACTAATTGCAGTATACCTAGAAACTAGGTAGAAAAGTAGTGTATCTGTTAAATGGGAACTGAAGAGTGTGCTGTTCAGAAAAAATTGGAAGATAAAGCTGAGAGGGGATCTCAATTAACATTGCACTGTTAATGACAAGCCAGCCTGCAGGGGGGTAGAACTCAATGGTCCTGAAGGTCCCTTCCAACCCAAACCATTCTATGAGTCTATGAAATGTGAATTACTGTGTGTTATAAACCAGGGCATGGAGGGGGACCATGGTCATGTGCTGAACAGTGCAGCTGCCCTGGTACTGATCTTAGTGAGCTTGTTGGCATAAACGCTGCGGGCTTGTCCGCCAGTGAGGTAAAAATCAACATTTTTGTCACTGCCACCCAGGGTTCCTCAAGCTGTAGCAGTGCACGTGGCTGGGGCACGGGGCATGGCGAGGGTGATGTGAAATCTCAGGGGTAACAACGCGCTTTGGTGCCTTCTGAAATCCGCAGTCTAGAAACAGAGCTGGGGAGAGAGAGCTCCTGAGGCTGTCACAATAACTTGTTATTTTTGCAGCCGCCTGCAGGGAGCCCTTTGAAACTGGGTGGTCTGAGGGCAGCAGACCTTCATGGCTCTGGAGTAGGAGGAGATCTGCACCAGGAAGATGTGTTTTCTGAGCTGAAAGTACGGCAGGAGCAGCACAGGCGGTGAGCCCACGGGAGAAATGTTGTCTTGCCATAAAGAGAGCGTTCATTTTCTGCTGTAATCATAAAATAATCTCTTTGGCCACCTGGTGGCAGTTTCAAGGGACAGTTTGGGCTCCTGCCTTCCTGTCCCTGCGGTGGGAATCCTTCGATCCATCCTCCCCGCTGGGACATGGCAGGGTGGGCAGCGGAGGAGGAACCTGGGGGAAGCTCTGGGCTGTCTCTGGAGCAGGCTGAAGAGCAGCGTGGGCAAGGGGAGCTCGCTTGCTTGGCAAGAGCACGGAAAGGCTTTTCGTAACTGCTCAGGCATTCCTGGCCCTGACAGTGCCTGCTCTCAGTGAACGTGGATGAGGTTTTCTGCAAGCATCACATGGGTCTGACCGAATGAAAGGCTGAAAGAAAAATAATGCCGTGCTGGGATTCCTCCATCTCTTAGTTAATAGTTGGTTTGGAAGTAAAAATGGTTTTATTTCTCTGAGCTGACTTCACTGTCTGTTTTAAATCTGTCCCATTTCACTTGATTAACTTGAGGACACTTTCAGGTATCAGACACAGGCATCTTAGACGGCTGATCCATTTGGAATGCTTTTCTGTATCTCCAGGAAAGTGGGAAATCCCAGCGGGTGACTGATTCCCCTGTCTGGGGCTTTGCCCATGTGGCTGTGCCCGGCTGCGCTTGGCTAGCTGCACAGTCGCAGCTCTAAGGCCAACTAAAGGTGTGATCCTTGGTACTGCCCAGGTGCCTGCAGAAAGCTCAGCAAGGAGAAGCTGCCCAAGCCCTGAAGGTGAGTCCGAGTGATGAGGAGGAGGGTGAAGACTGCAGCCTGATGGACGGCTGTGAAGATTTGAGGGAGAGCTGTGATGACCTCATTGAAAGGATTTCACTTGGTTCTTCCTGCCACTCCTGTCCCTCTCGGTCTTCCTCAGGTACTGGGCTGAAACCTCTGGGGAAGGGTTCACATTGGGTGGTGACAGGTGCTACTGACTGGTTGGAGAGAGGTGTGTTAGCATCCACAGGGGTTTGTGAGGTCTGGCTTCTGTGCTCTAGAGCAGCAATTTGGAAATACCATTGCAGAGCCAGACCAGAGTAATTCCTTCCAGTTTTTAAGCAGGGCAAGGTGGCCAGCTGTGCCGAGCATCAGTTGGTATCTTTGAGCACAGATCTGTAGAATCAGGAGGAACAAAGCTGATCTTACACCGGTTGAGCATCAAGCCTAGAGGAAGGACATGCCTCTGTCTTTTACCTCCTGTCATTAATTTGGGGCGGTGCCAGGTGAGCCTAAAATACTGTAATTCCAGCTGTGCTGGATCTTACCCCAGCTGGCACTCGTGCAAGTAATGGCTGGGATAGCGGTTAACCTTTACTGGGCAACTGGGAATTCTGGAAAGACAAGCAACCAAAGGGACATTCAGTAAAGAGTTTAAAAATGAAACATGCTCTTCTACTCCGGAACAAAGCCCAAGGCCTCTCTGGAATTGCATTGGAATGGATAAAAGCAGGATTCCTGCTCTTCACAAATTGTTGAATGTTGTATTTAAGAATATTAGAAACATTAATAATGGTTATTCCAAATACATATCAAGTCAAGGAGCTTACAAAATTACAACTTTAATCTATTTCTATGCTTAATAGTATTTTTTTCTGCCTCCATAAATATTAGCATCTGAGTTTTCATTTTATATTTCTTTCAAAGGCAAAAATGAATTTATTAAAATTTGGAAAAATATAATGTATTTTGGAAAAAACAGAAGTGTCATTAAACTATTCTTAGCCCCTGTGTATTAACAGTAATACAAACAATATCTCCTAAACACGAACAGAAGCAAAAATCTGAAGGAAAGGCCTGTTGTCCAGTGACAGCAGCAGGCTTAGATTGTGATCTCAGTTTCTTCAGATTTAATCTGATCTTTTGTAGATGTAATATGATTTCTCTAGATTGAGTATGATTTGTTATGATCTCATCATCTTTTTCGACTGAGCAGACAAAACATCTCCCAGTGTAGCGGCGTCATGCCCTGTAGGATGATAAAAGCGGATGGCTGGGCATGGATCTGCCCATCCTGTGACTCCATCTGCTGAGATTTGGTTACAAGACTGATGGAGTGGTTTGAAATCTAGTCTTGGGGGGTGGATCACCCGATCCCAGGTCACAAGCAGCTGACCATGGTGACCAAGATTTGAATAATGACAAACACAGTTGCCTTTGCCCATATGTGTTTTGCAGAGCAAATACCAGAGAAAACTTTAGCAACTGGTGGATTTCCTTCTGCAAGGCAGTTAAAAATACGCTTGACCTCTGTGACTTGAGACTGTACCAAGATTTGGAGAGATGTTTAGATGCTCAACACTTGACTTCAGGAGTGTGTCCTACCCAATGTGGTTTTCTCACGGAACTTGTTCCTGGAAACAGTCCTTCTGACCAGGAAAGGACAAGTCATCTGAGCAGAAATGCTCTTATAGGAAAGTGTTTGCAGCATCAGACCCGTATAACCAGCACTCTTTGGAAGTTGTTGAGTGTTTTTTACTGAAATAAAAACTCCTGTGAAATTTCAGCATTTTTAAAGCATATAGTGTGATGCAAACTGTTCAGTGGGAACTTTCTATCAGCTTTCTGTGGCTACCCAAGCGGTAAAATACTTTTCTGGGCCTGGGTTTTGGTGGCACATTCCTGCCCTGGACCCTGCACCTCAGGCGCTTAGGGACCGTTGGTTCTTTTAATAGACAGGAGCTGTCAGATGGCTGCGGTATACTGTAGTGGTTTTAAGCATATATATATATATATATATGCACACTATATTGGTAAGTCAGAAACAAGATTTTTCTTCTCTGTATGTTGCACCTGAGGATTATGTGGGCTAGGTATGAACAGCCAGATAGCAGTCCTGCCTGTAGTGCAGTATTTTCCCCAGCAGTCAGGCACTTCCCATAATTTTAAGGCTAATCTCAAGATCTTATTTGTATACCTCTGCCTCTGATTAAACAGAAGTGGATCCACTCATCTGCAATTATTCCTGTGCCTTGACTTTCAGGTGTCTGGATGGCGTCCTTGGGTATTTAAAACCCTTGGGTATTTAAAACAAGTCGGTGCAGACACTGGCCAGGAGTGGCGCAGGTGTGATCCTGCCTGAGCGCAGGAGGACGGGGGAGATGCTCGCTCTCTCCTGAGCTGTGCCTGGCTTGTGAGCAGTCCCAGTGCTTGGCACATCACCCGCAGGGCTGGCAGGGAGGCTGCCCGCTAACCCCAACCCCAGCTGTGGGAGAAGGTGATTCCGTGAGCCCAGCATCGCTGTGAGCCCCAGGACACATCTGCCACCCAGCTCCATCACACAGCGTTCTCCAGAGCCTTTCACTCCCTGGGTCAGCTGTTCAGAGGTAAGGTGATGGGGTAAATCACTGCGCTTTGCCACCTGTTGCAGGTTCGTCACAGGCTCAGGAAGGTGCAGTACTCTCCAACCCGGACTGTTGTCTAATTCCATCCCCTCCAAAAAGCCCTGCATCTGGAACGGCTGTTGCAGCCAGACCCTGGAAAATGAGGAACCACAGGGTGAGATGCCTAAAAATACCCAGCCAAGAGGAGAATGGGCAGTGGACAGAGGGAAGCCAGTCAAGGGCTCAGCAAGAAGCTTCAGCCCAGCCTCTGGGCAAGGAACGTGTTCTCCTGAGACAGGACAGTGTGCCGGCTGCCACCAGATCCCGAGGGCAGTGCCAGCCTGCTGGGAGCACCGGCCGGCAAGAGCCTATTACAGGACCCGGAGCTGCTGGATCAGCAAGTGCCAGGTATGTGTGCTGCCGGCAGCACTGCCCGCAGCGTGGCTGGTGAAAACAGGAGGGACTTGATGGCAGGAAAAAGCAGAATTTGCATTGTCTCTGGAGCCTCCTGCCTGTTTGTATCGACAACTCATTTTGTTTCTGCTGACATTTGCCTTTGTCCATCTAATGCTAAATGAAACATTTTCTCATGTTCCTTATAGCTTGAGCATTGGAAATTTTGTATTTTCTTGAATAATAACCCAGAATGTTCCTGTGTTCTTACTGCTCCATTCTCACGTTCCCCACGCAGGGTCTCTGCCCATGTCTCTTGCAGGGCTTTTGTAGTAGCACTTGATTGAGACTCTCCTCGTGTAAACTCTGGGACAAGTTCTTGACATCCCACTTTGGGATAAACACAAATACGGCTTTAGGAGTAAGCTGAAGGAATTGCAGTGCTCATCTCATGACCCACCTCAAGCACTGATGAATTTGTCAAATTTCAGACTAATTTTGGTGCAGAATTTTCTTTTCTGTAAACCACTGAATATAGGTAAAGGAAAGCAGTCCCTCATTTCTGTGTCATTGAAATAAGTGCTTCTGATAGACGCTCTGTTTGTCAGGCCCACAAAACGGAAAGCAATCCTGGCTACTTTACACATGGTATGGTAACGTATGGTCAATGAATTTTAGTTTAATTTTTTTCTTTGTCTTGTTTTTCTTAACTGAAGGTCTTTTGCCACAGGAGTTTTCAGTAACATGCTCATTCCTAACGTTTCTCTGTCAATACAGAGCAACGGATTAATTCCCAAACAAGGCCCCAGGAAGAAACAGCTATCCCCGCTACTGCTAAAACCTTGATCACTTAATGCATTTAGAAGGAGTCCCCTGCTACTGCTCGGAGGTGAAAAGGTCCCAGAGTTAAATCATATTTCCTTCTGTGTGTTACAGTTTTCTGTTCTAGCACTGGCTACGGCTAAATCCAGTGCACACCAACAGGGTCAGTCCCTGCTCACACCATCGGCTACGTCACGCACAGCATGGATTCATCATGGAATCACAGAAGGGTTTGGGTGGGAAAGGACCATTGAGTCCCACCCCCTGCCATGGGCAGGGCCACCTCCCACTAGCCCAGGTTGCCCAAAGCCTCATCCAGCCTGGCCTTGAACTCCTCCAGGGATGGGGCATCCACAGCTTCTCTGGGCACCCTGGGCCACTGCGTCACTCTCCGCACAGGAAAATATTTCTTCCCAATATCTCATCTCAATCTTAAAACTGTCACCCCTTGTCCTGTCACTATGCTCCCTGATCCAGAGCCCCCCCAGCTCTCCTGTAGCCCCCTTTCAGCACTGGAAGGTGCTGGAAGGTCTCCCTGGAGCCTTCTCTTCTCCAGGCTGCACACCCCCAACTCTCTCAGCCTGTCCTCGCACGGGAGCTGCTCCAGCCTCGGACCATCTCCGTGGCTCCTCTGGCCCCGCTCCAGCAGCTCCGGGTCTGTCCTGTGCTGAGGACCCCAGAGCTGGGTGCAGCCCTGCAGGGGGGGTCTCAGCAGAGTGGAGCAGAGGGGGACAATCACCCCCTTCGACCTGCTGGTCATGCTTCTCTTGGTGCCCCCAGGACATAGGTGGTTTCTGGGCTGCAAGTGCACGTTGCCAGCTCATGTTGAGCTTCTCATCAGCCAACCAATCAGCCATCAACCAATTTTGAAGTTAATGTGGTTGTTATAGAGTAGCAGGTGCCTGGTGTGGGGATCCGGTCCCAGGCCTGGGAGTTCTGGTTCAGTTTCCAGAGCGGGAGGTGTCAGCTGGGGGGGATGCAGATATCCAGACCCAGAGTGCAACTTCACCACAGTGTTTCTCTCTTTTCCTCAGGCCCGTCATGGATGAGACCCCTCCTGGGGAGATCAACAACCACTGGCCAGCTCTCTGCTCATCCACAGACACCTTGGAGTGGTTTGGGCTGAAGGATGCCACTTGGCCGCTGACTGCCCGGGCCACGCTGCAGGCATTGCCAGACAGACCTGCTGCCCCAACAGCAGCTCAGAAGAGAAGTCCCCAGTCCTAGAAGATACCTCAGTGGCAGCGTGTGTTGGAGCCATGTGCGCAGCACAGTCTCGAAGGATGGATGCTGTCTTCCACCTTCTTCAACAAGCTAAATGCCGAGCTGTGCCAGTGGAGCAGTTCAGACAAACAGCATGATTTGTCTCAATTAAGGCTGGTCCAGAAACACTTTCTTTAAAGAGCACCTGCTGAGCTCTTTGAAGAGCTAATCAACCTCTTATTACAGAAAAACGTGGGGTTTTTGCAGCCTTCCTGCACTGAAACAGGAGAGGTCCTGATGCCTTTCCTCTCACCCACGCCGTGCCCTGGTCTGTGCGTCACGTGGGGACGCTGAGCTAGGCAGAGAGCGGCACCTGCGGTTTGTGGGGTGGGCTGGAGGGGTGAGGGACACCAGGCATTCCCACTCATGCTCAGCCACCTGACCCAGCAGCAGCCCCACCATGTATCTTCTGGAGTCCTGAATGTTTGACATGCAAGGGACAAAGCCGAGGGCTGGAGAGGCAGCACTGGCCAGAGCGGGTGGTAAGGGAGGGGTGCATTGCCTGAGGAAGAGCCCAAGAAATCTAAGTGGAGTCAGAGATTGTACCCAAACGGGAGCTCAGGCTAAAGAATCCAAGGTTCTTGTTGCCTGCATGTGACGGGTTAGCCCCCTTGGCTCGGGGCCAAACCACACACACCTGCTCACACAGTTCCCGCCCGCACCCAATGATAGGGGAGAGAATTAAAGGGGTAAATGGAAAAGAGGATTCGTGGGTTGAGATAAGGACAATTTAATAACTAAACTACAATAATATTGAAAATAATACTATATACAAATATACAATGTGATACACAGTGATAGTGTCCCCCCCCACCCGATGACCAAAGGCCCAGCCCACTCCCGGCCAACAACCCTGGAGGAGGGAGGGAAGGGGTGATACATAATGATATTGCCACCCCCACCCGATGACCAAAGACTCAGCCTGTTGCCGGCTAACAATCCCCAGAACTACACTCACAATTCCCCCAAACGGGGGTCCACCGCTCCCGGAGGCACCCACGGAACAGAGATAACACACTGAGCATCACAGACCGAGAGCTGACCAGAGTTGGGGTAAAACAACCACCTGGCCACCGCTAATGATCTCCCCGGAGAGGGAGGATCCTGAAACTCATGGAACAGAGATAATGATTCAAGTGTCCCAGGCCGAGAGCTGACCGGAGTGTGTGTGGGGGGGGAAAGGCCTTGGGAGAGCGAATGCAGGCACCTGAAGCGAGATGATCTGGAGCCCAAGGGAAGCAAAAGAGAGGAGAGAGATCTCCTGGAAGGGTCCTCACCTATATACTGGATATGACGTGTATGTTATGGAATAAATCATTGGTCAGTCTGGTTCTCAATATTAACCTAAGAGCAAATCCCAGGCTAGCAGCTGGAGTGTGCTAACAGCCAGCACTGGGTCCTCCCAGCCCTCCTTCCCCCCCCCCCGACCTGCCTGCGGAGAGCAGAGAGGCTGAAGGACCTTGAAATACTAGCTGTAATTATAAACATTCCTTCTTATCAGCTTTTCTCCTGAGTACAAATCCAAAACACAGCCTCTTGCTAGCTATTTATGAAGAGAGAAAAAAAATTAACTCTCTCTACTTAACCCAGGACACTGCATCACCGTGGGAGCAAATGCTGACCAAGTGGCTCATCCCAACATTAACATGTGTCTTTGCTCCATAGCTACTTGGAAGGATTTCTCGTGCTTCCTACGGATGGACATTGCATCCCGGAATTCCGTCTGCAGACCCGCCTCTGTGAGCGGTGTCAGAGCATCCCCTGCTTGTGCCTTTGGAGCCAGCTGTCCCACCTCTGGTTTTTATGTCAAATAGACTTTCCAATTTCATATGACTATAATTTTAAGTAATGCTGCAGCAAAGACAAGGTGGGGAAGTAAGGGAATAATCTCTTGTGTTTTCAGTAGGGTGTTTGCTTTATGTTTGAGTGAGATTCCAAACATCCGCTTCAGTGGCTGCAGGCTGGGAGATGCTGATCCGAATGACTGTGCTTTGCAACTTTATTCATGTTGCAGTCTGAAACCAAGTGTCATCACATTTTTTTCCAGTTTAAATTACTGTGTTAGATATATGTTTTTAAATCAGTTGATAAAACGGTAATGACACGGTGAGTTAACGAATTGGTTTATGTCGTCTTTCTACTGGTCAGCTTAACTTAGAGCAGCAGAAAAATAAGGTCCCAAAACTTCAGCTCGATGCTCATCCCAGCACGATGCTGGGAGCTGGGGCCCTGGGGCACTTGCAGGGCAGCATCTTGATGCTGCTCTCCTCATTCGAACCTCGGGGTCACACACAGGAAGGCAAAAGCTCTGCTCCCACGTGGACCTGGCGGGCAGCGTGCCTCGTGCTTATCTGGGATGTGTGCTCGGTCCCAAGCTGCAGCGCTGACCACGAGCGCAGGGCAGGTGGTCGCAGAAGGATGCTCCCGTGCTCAGCAAAGCAACAACGCTTAGCTCTTGGGCATTGCCTTCCCAAGGTGGGTCTCCAGCTGTGTCGCCCAGCAGGGCAGAGGCTGATTTTGGGCACACAGGGAGGAAGGCAAAGCGGCCTGGCAGCAGAGCAGTGGCACCAGCAGGAATCTGACTGCCCTCCATCATGCACACATCTTGCTGAGATAGTTTTGGCACAGAGAGCGGAGGAAGACTAATCAGTTCTCAGCACAGAGAAGCTTAGCAGGTAGCAGAGCCAAGCTTTGGTGGACAGATCGGTTGGAGGCATGAGTTTTTTGCATGCCACCTTCGTTGGGTGCTCTCTGGGCAATCTGAGCGGCTGAGAGGTGTGTGCAGGAATACGGGCTTTGAAGCAAAAAGCGTGACAAGACCCAGCGCCGGGCTGCCGTGCATGGAGCAGCCGAGATGCTTGTGATCACAGCCCAACCTAACGGGGAGGAAGGGCTGGTATCTCCTCCCTGCCGGCAGCGGGTGCACCTCAGCGCTGTGGGCTGGTGCGGCAGGTTTCCCGGAGCTGCCACACTGTTTTCTGTTGCAGTTTCCAAGACAAGCAAAATGAAGAGGCTGTGGCAGACCGGATCTGCACAGCTGTGACGGATCCACAGGGAAAATCATTGCTCTGGTTTTAGCCTCTGCTCATCCACCTTCCTCCTTTTTCATCTAGAAAATGTAAAAGCCAGCCAGGGCTTTGAGAGGCTAGTTAGGAAATGTCAGGCATGATGGGCTACCCGTGATCCTCTCGGCCCAGAAGGGAAATATATGGGGAGTTTCATCGTGGGTTTTATTGTCACTGTTTCCTCTGTTAAAGTCCTGTGTTGGTCCCTTGAATATGGACAAAGTCATTTAACAAATGAGCTTATCCCCACCCCTGCCTTTGCAGACTCCGTTAATATTTTTCTGGGTAGGATCCTTGCTGCCGGTTGGATGTGACCAGCGCCAGACGTCCACCACCCAGGTCCATCCCCGCGGGTTGTGATGGGCCAGGAGCTGCTGATGCCTTTGGGTGTCTCGCTGCCTTCACGGGATTTGCTGCTGCTGCCAGATTGATCCTTAGTGTTTAAGCAGGAGAGAGGGGCGAGGGCTGCTCCCCTTCACCGATCAATAAATCAGCACCGTGGGGAAGAGTTTTCTGCCAGGAGCGAAGTCTCGTCAGCACGTGCTGCGGAGGGAGGCAGTGGGTAGCTGGGGGCAGCTGCCCTGCGGGGAGCGGGGCTGGAAGAAAAGGGGTTTGTCCTGAAGTGACAGCGCTGAGGCATCGGCAGCAGCACGGTCCCTCCAGGAGGCCTCTCGGCATCCCTTAGCTGGTGTCCCGCAGACAGCTCTCTGCGGTGGCTGGGGCTGCCCTGCACGCTGCGAGGCTCTGCTCAGACGCAGCTCACTGGAGAAAGAAGCGGGGAGCTGCCTGCCAGCCAGCTGGTTATTGCAGCGACTAAAAACCCTTCCTCCTCCTGAGGAGTGTGTCCGGGATGGCATCCCACCCGAAAGGCAGCTCCTGCCCAGGCTTGGGTTGTGTTGTGCACCTCCCTGCTCTGCAGAGCCTGGTCCATGGCAGGGACCATAGTGTCCCACCTGGGGACAGGCCGACGGGGATGCCAGCCCTCACGCCCATCACCGCTGCGTGCACAGCCCACCTCCTGCACAGGGCTCGTGGCTGTCGGGCTTGTTACTGAGGCGGTTCCTCCCATTGCAGGCTGGGGGCTGCTTTGCCCTGGGAACAAATCCATCTTCATCACTGGGTGAAGAGGAGGAGAAAGCCCAGGAGGTGCTTAGGAGGGACGGTCTCGTGCACACCTCTTCTTCAAATCCATACAAACGACAGGTCAGCTCAGGACCACTTCCTACATGGTTCCTTGGCTTGTCGGTGTGTTCAGAGCCCAGCATGCTCAGAGTGAGTGCTGTGGGCAGTGTCTGCACCTATTGTGGGACGTGGACACTCTGGGGTGTGATTAGTCAGATGATTCGTGCTCCAGTCGTGACAGTCTCTCCACTGATAAAACAGGGTTTGAGACAGCTTAGATATCTGCTCGGTACCGTCCAGTGCCAGGTGAGATGAATCCTGCCCTGCGATAGCTTTGTGTATCCTGGAGTGTCCTGGCCGTGGTTTTGTTGTTGGCAGCATCTCGCTCCTCTGAAGTTCCCCTCGGGGACACTGGAAATGTCCTGGCTGAGACCCAGGACCAGCCTTGAAGGATGGAGACAGCATGAGGGCGTGTGACCTCCAGGACAGCACACTCATGTCAGCGTACGTGGCTCCTCCAGCAGCCCGGCAAAGCGTTGGGACCTTCCTGGGAGGCGTGGGTAGGGTGGCTGTGGGACAGCACAAGGGGCTTTTGTCCTGGGCTGAATCCAAGGTGCCACCGCAGCCTGTGGCTGGTGCTGCAGGGGGGGGGCTGGCCCCCGTCGATGCGCCTGGGGAGGCAGGGCTGCTGGCCGGTTCCCCAAAGAGGGGGTGTCTGTGACCCGTGTCCCCAAGGAGGGAGATGCTGGCTGGATTTTTAGAAACAAGTCCAGCTAGCTGGGAGGTGACCAGGTAGTGGAGGTCCTGCCCGGGAGGACACTAGAAGCAAGCCAGCCTTGTGGTGACAGCCTTGGGCAAGCCCTAGGGACAATGGAGGCATTTTTCAGCTCTGCGCTGGTTTCCTACGGCCCAGGGACAAATGGTGTGGTCCGAGAGGTGTAGCGTGGTCTTACACAGGCAGCAAGAGAAGGGGCTGCTCTGACCCGTCCCTCAAACGAAGCACCTGCCGCCAGGACATCCTGTCCCCCGTGCCACCAGAAACCTCCTTGTACCTGTGCATCCCTGGCTGGAGCTCAGCGTGAGAATGATAACATTAACGGAGTAATTGGGATATTTTTTTAAGCGTTCCAGGGAGCAACAGCCTTGCAACGGGATCCTCCCGCATGGCCCAGTATAAACCAGACAAACAGGCTGTGGGGAGCCTGGATGGAGAGGTGTGGTGTTGGTCATCAGTGTGAAACCGGGGCCTGGGGAGGGGTGGCCGCACGGGCAGCCAGGCCAGTGCCGCTGTAGCTGAACTGGAAGAGCGAGAGGAACATCTTGAAAAGGACACTAGAGGGAAGACAAGAGTCTCACAAGGGGAACTTCTAGAGGTAAAAAGACTCAGAAACAAAACCTTCCCCTTTCGGCTGCTATTGCCTAGTTCCGATTTCTAGGATTATGATCAGTCCGGGGAAAGCAGGAATCCGAATCCAAACCTCTGGATGAGATGGAAAAACAAAGGAGAGCCCCTTGCTGCTGGGGAAAAGGGGTCTGGAAACTGCGCGAGTGAGTTACAGAGGAGGATGCGCAGGAGGGATGGGCTGGTTCACGCTGTATTTTGTATCGGCCTCTTCAGAGGCATCACCGAACGGTGCACCTAACCTGTGCACGCGGCCAGGTGGCTGAGAACCCCGAAGGTGCAGCACAGCTGGGTGAAAGCCTCCCAGCACCCTGCCTGCACCCCACCTGCACCCTGCCTCCCAGCACCCTGCCTGCACCCTGCCTGTAGCCTGCCTGCCCTCTCCCTGCCTGCACCCTACCCTCACCCTGCCCTCACCCTGCCTGCTCGCTGCCTGCACCCTGCCCTCACCCTGCCCGCACCCTGCCTGCCCCCTGCCT
>WKFP01013888.1:5181-36960 GCA_011057875.1 Pterocles orientalis
GCCACATGAGATCCTGAACTCCACCACCTCATGGTCACTGCAACCAAGGCTGCCCTCAACCTTCACCTCTTCAACCAGACCCTCCTTATTCGTGAGAATAAGGTCTAGCAGTGCACCTCTCCTAGTCGGCTTGTCCACCATTTGCATCAGGAAGTTATCATCAATGCACTGGAGAAACCTCCTGGACTGCGGACGGCTGGCTGAGTAGGCCTTCCAGCAAATATCATGGTAGTTAAAATCCCCCACAATAACCAGGGCCTGTGACCGCAAGGCTGCTACCAGCTGCCTGTAGAAGACCTCATCGACTTCCTTGTCCTGATCCGGTGGCCTGTAATAGACACCCACGACAGTATCACCCATGCCATCCTGTCCCTTAATTCTCACCCACAAACTCTCAACTCGATCGTCACCTACCCCTGGACAGTACTCAATACATTGAAGCTGTTCTTTCACATAAAGAGCAACTCCCCCCCCTCGCCTTGCTGGCCTGTCTTTTCTGAAAAGGGTATAGCCACCCATAACTACATTCCAGTCATGTGAGCTGTCCCACCATGTGTCTGTAATTGCCACCAGGTCATAATCTCCTGACCGAACACGGATTTCTAACTCCTCCTGCTTATTCCCCATGCTGTACAGGCATTTCAGGGAGCAAGCTGAGCACGCCGGTTTCACCCTAGGAGGGTGGGAGGACCCCCGGTCCTTATCAACATTAGAGTGATTCCCCACTGGTGCAAGCCCCGTTACAGCCCCATCCCCCTTCGAATCTAGTTTAAAGCTCTCTCAATGAGCCCTGCTAGATCCTGTGCTAGGATGCGTTTCCCCCTATGAGACAGATGAGTTCCATCCCTCGACAACAGGCCAGGGGCTGAGTAAACCGCCCCATGGTCAAAGAACCCAAAGTTCCTGTCTCGACACCAGCCCCTCAGACAGTTATTCATGACTTGTGTTTTCCTATCCCACCCCATATCCTGCACCTCCCCGGAAGGTATAGAGCAGAACACCACTTGCGCACCCGCTCCTTGAACTATCCGCCCTAAACCCCTGAAATCTCTTTTCATAGTTCTCATACTCCTCTGAGCAATTTCATCACTGCCCACCTGAACTATGAGTACTGGGTAGTAATCAGTGGGGTGAACCAGCTCCGGGAGTTTTCTAGTTATATCCCTGACCCGGGCCCCAGGGAGGCAGCACACTTCTCTGCGTCTCGGGTCCGGTCTGCAAATGGGCCCCTCCGTTCCTCTGAGAATGGAGTCGCCTACCACAAGCACCCTTCTTTCTTTCCTGGCAGAGGCAGTCTGAATGCGCAGAGTCGACTGCCTCTCCCTTGGAAACCTCTCAGGGGAACCTTCCCGCGCCTCCCCATCTGCCTCCCCTTCAATGTTCAAGGCTGCAAACATATTGCTCAGGGGAATGAGGGGACACGTGACAGGCAGAGGGGGGGTTTGCCCACGACGCCGAGCAGGGACCCTCTCCCAACCCTCCCCATCCCTCAGTTCCCCCTCCTCTGCCCGACAGGACAGGGGGTCCGCCCCAATTGTGGGGTATTCCTGTTTATTAGAACATGCAATTTTGACAGAAACAGTTTCTTTTACTGGAATTTCATTTTGAAGAAAATAGCACTTTTGACAATTTCAGAGCATGCCTTGAGGCTATGTTCAGAATTTAATATTTCAATTTCTGTTCTGAAATAACTTTTCATTTACTTTTTCCTTAGTTTACCTCATGCTCATATAACATATGATCAAAATCTAGCCCACACAAACCATAAGAAAATTAAATGTTTCCATTTTGTCAAATGAAGAACCATCAATCCAAAACAAGAAGACATTTGGAAGCCTGGTTTCTGGAAAATGTTGAATGTTCCAGGTTTTGTGTCAGTTTAATACACAGCTAAATGTCAAAGCCTTTTGCAAAACAAAGTTCTGTTTCTTTGCAACAAAATCAAGTAACATGAGGCCTAGTTAGTAGAGGAACCACATTGCTCTAAAGCTGAGCTTAGTACCAATAAAGAAATCTGTTTTCAAAACTGGGTACTTTTCATATTGGAAAGCCAATCCTAAACTGAATATTTGTATTTTTCTTCCTCCTTTACTCAAATTGCTCCTCCAGCAGTTCCTCAGACATGCACTAAACTTCTGGTGCCATTAAGGGAAAAACCCAACAGAGAGTTAATTTACCATGTGATCAATTCTGATTTATTCATTACCATGTAGCAAGAAACATAATGATCAAGAGATATACATACTATGCTGGTGATAAACTTCTGTTACAAATTTCCAGCTGCTTCCCACATACAATTTTCTGTCCCAGAGAAAATATTGGTGTCCAATTACAAAAAGTTCTGCTATTTACTGAGACAGATCCAAAATTGTCCTGAACTGTTAATTTATGCAAAATCTAATTACTAAAGAACTTGAAGCAGCTATAAAGAGACACCTTAGGTGTGCCTCAAAACCTTCTATTGCTACAGAGGCTCCCACCAAACCTTGTGTTTCACCACACAAATTAAATCTTTTTTCGGATGCCTTTTTTCTGCCCCTATAAAGATCTCACCTGGAGCTATTTTGCTTTGCTAATCCCATTACTAAAGAGCAAGAGATAACTTAAAGCACTAAATATGCCAAAGGTGATTTCATACATTTGATTAGATAGCAAAAATAGTACCAGCAGACATAGAAATGTTTGACTATGAGGGGTTAATGAAAGCTCAAAATAAAATGACAATGGTATTGATAAGACAGAGGTTATTTGTGTAATAGTCACTGTTACTGAACTTTCATGTTAAGCCTACTCTGTGTGTCCTAAAACGATGAACAGGTGAACTAGTGGGCATATAAGAAAGCTATCAGACAGCAAGGGTTGCCTCTATGCCTGGGAAGGAGATGATCAAACATGGAATAAAAGGGAGGCATGGATAGAGGAGATTAACTAGGCTATTAAATAAACAGAAAATAACAAGAGGAGTGTTGACAAAAACAGTAGAAAGTATGTTCTGCAGTCACAGACTGCAAAACACTGATCAGGGAAAGGATTTGGTGATGCCTGTTGACAGACACTTAAAAACAGCAACCTGATGTCTGGTAGCAGTTAGGAAAGCAAACAAAACATGGGGAAGTGTAAACAGAGGAACAGAGCACAGATCTCAACAGATAACCGGGTCCTGGTACAAAAGGCTGCTGTGACCACACCTGGAGCACTGCGTGCTGCTTTGGACATCACATAACAGGAACCCGACTGTCGGTACAAAGTGAGTGAACAAAAACAAGAGCTTAGGAGCAGGCCCTTACAACTGGGAACGTCAGTCTGACACAGGAAAACCAACAGTAAAGAAAAGCTGCCTGGCACAAAGCATTTAAGGGAAAATACCAACTTGAATAGCTTTAAATGGAGGGAAATTTAAGGGAACACAGAGCAATTCAGCAGGGGCGATACAGTGCTATCCAGTGATAACTTATAGAACATGTTCTGAAAATCCTGCAACTGCATTTTTAGAGAGCTGCAGCTATTACTAGGGTTGGGAGCACAGCGTAACTTAGTGAGAGCATTTTGGCATTACCTTGTGACTCATGGATATGGAATTGTACACCCTGCCTCCAGGGCCAGAGCAGTGAAGGGGTGAAGTCCTCTGCTGTCACAGATCTGCCCTTGCCAAGCCAGTTGAGATGAATTGCAGATAACTTTCTGCTGGCTGAAGCCTGCACCTGCGCTTCACGTGCTCTCCCTCACCCACCCCCTGGTAGTTGCAGATTGGAGATCTTAAAATTTATGCGTGTAATATTGAAATTAGAAAAGCAATGTTTCAGGAGGGAACTTTGCTGCCACTCTGTTACATGCTCACCGTGCCTGTATTAATGTCATGGTTTAGATTAGGAGAAAATTTTTGAAGAAAATCATCTAATGGCCACACTTACCACACGTGAGTCACATTGTGGAGCAACCTCAGGGCACACAAACTGAATTCTTTTCAGATGAAATTAAACCTTGAGACCTATATCAAACCTCCAGCTGCCCACAGGCTTTTGTTTCAGGGGTCAGAGCCTTTACTGAAGCTGAAGTAAACCCCCTGAAACGAGAACAGGATGGATGTCTGATCCTAAGCACTGACCGTTTTGCCCACCAGATTTGTACCTGCTGGGCTACAGTAGTTGCTAATACAGACATAACCTATCTCTATTTCTTAAAAATAGCTCATCACTGCAATTGCTTTGGTGTTTTGCCCAGCAGTGTTTATCTCCTGGAGTGACAATAACTAAAAAGTAGACATCAAGATTGAGCTATGAATGACATATCCATCATGGGGAATGCAACCATCCCATGGAAGGGGACGTTATGGAAGAATGCTCATTATCTTCATTATCTTCTGCCTTAAAAAAACTGTCTAAGTACTAGGCACACAGGTCAAAGGAAACAGATAAACCACAGAGCTTCTTTCTCTCCCAAAATGTTATTATTGTGTAAAGACAAAGCATGCACATGGTTGGCTATTTGCCAGTTCTACTTGGGTGTGAAAGGCAGCCTTCTGGTTGAAAAACTATTTTTCTGAACTGCAAATGGCCATGGCCATGTGAGAGACATCTATTTAAGGTCTGTCCCAAGTAGAACCAGACATAAAAGATGAAATAGCTGGTGGGGCTCTGTGTCACCCCTGAAGCTGCTCTCATTTTTTAATAGTCCTCGTAGATGTGCTGGGGAACCATCTGAGACAAGCTCAACCCCTGAATGGCAGCTACTGTCTGCCAACGAAATATGATTACTCAAAGACATATTTTATTATGATGCACTTTCCAAACTTCCTGTGCTTAAAACAGTTTATTATCAGTGGATTTTTAGAGAGGTCTCATCCATTAATCAGAAAGGCAAAATGCCCCAGAGTGGACTGTATTCCTCCAAAGGACCTGTAAGAGCAGGTTATTCAAGAACTCATTTGCTGGTTATAAATACTCTGAAGTGTGGAGGGGGAGTATCGGCAGTGGAGAGCACATTAGGAGCTGATGGTGCAGCTGTGTGGATATATTTCCCTTGACTTGTGTGGCATGGGGCTTAGAAAGTATAAAGGGTAGGAAGTGAGGTGGAACTGGAATTCAGAATGATCAGGGTCTCTCTGCACTGAGAGCACAGCGAAGAAACAGCTGAGTACATAAAACCTCATAAAGAAAACCAAAACAGTGATATTCCCTATTGTGACTGTTTAGTCTTTCTGTAGAGACTCATGAGCTCTGGGCTATTATCTATTTTAATATCACTTGACCTGAAAATTTATGCTACCATCTGGAGAATGTAAGGATTTGTGTGTTACAGACTTAATACTGTCAGGGAAAAAAAGAAGGAGGGGTGGCAGGGAAGGGACATTACAAAACTGTTTAAACATTATTCAGCAAATGCCACTCATTTCTTCACATTTTTTTTCTACAGAGAACTTAAACAAAAATACATATCTTAAATTGCAAAATGGAAAAATATAGATTGAGATGGGAATTAATGTATATTATCTCAGATAATATTAGCTTTATATTTCTTTCTATTTCAAGACTTTTTGTACTCTAAGAAATTAAGGTAACCTTTCAGAGGTCTGCTGTTAGTTTGTCTTTTACACAATTAATTGGAAATATTAAATGCAAAAGGAAAACAAAAGGCTATTTAAAACCTTTATAATATTCTTGTTATTACATTTATAATGCATTAAATGCTCATGCTTTGAAACATCTCTGAAAACCTGACAGCTAGAAACCCTGTAATAATTGCAGTTTCTGCAATTATAATAAACCAAACTATAACGTTAGACTTGCAATAAAGTCACAAAGATCAGCAGCTCTGTAAGACAGTGAAGCAGAGCTCTGTGCCGGAGCAGGTTCAGAGTGGGAGGGGATGATGCCGGACCTTGCCTGTTTTAAGGGTCACTCCTGGTCCCAGGGTCACTTACAGTAGTCACTAGCCCGTAAAGCAACATCTCCATCTCAACACGCAGGATAACCAGGGAGCAATCGTTAGCCAGTGTGATGGGTGGCATGAGTGTCCCATACTCACATTGCTTAGTGCAGGATCCCTCCTCCAGTGCTCACTGGTCACAGCCTCACTACGTATACTTGGCCCTTGGGTTCCTCTGCGCCCATGTGGCCCTACACATGCTTACCCAATTTTTTGGCAGGATCGGGGAGGAGGTTCTGTTTCACTGCATCTGAAACAGTGTGAGGGTCAGGCCCACCAGCGTGGTGCTTGTATGACATAAAACTGAAGGTATGTGCCACATGCCCTGAAGTGTGAGGCTGTTTAGGGTTCGTAGCCTGCTGGCATATTGTCAACAAATGTGTGGGATGGAGGAAACTAATCCTGATACAGTCTTGTCTGTACTGCTGACGGGGATGGACTTTTAAGGTGAACTATCTGCTGAATCATGCTCAGGATTTTCCTTGGGGATGGCTCACTGGAGCACCCCAAGAAAGTGGTGTCTGTAAAAAGATTATTCTAACCAGGCTACAACAACATCAGTAATAAAATAATACATTAGAACACAATAAGAATAATTTGGTATTTGTCTGTTTGATATTAATGAAAGACTGAGCTGAGCTTCCACATGGGAAAAAGTGTAAAATTTTGAAAATATGTATTTTTGAATGTTGGCTTTCATAATGTGTGAAACTGAAGAAAGGGGTGAAGGCAAGCTCACCTCCAGAATCAAGTCTAGACTAAAATTAGTTCAGCCTTTCTTGATGGATATTAGAACAGCTGCATGAAGATCATGGGCAGGAGTCAGAGAAGAACATTTGATTTTCTACACTCAGGTTCTTTAAATCCTCCTTGCCACACACATGTCAGTGAAAATCATCTTGATTTTTAGAGATCATGGTAACACCCTGCAAAGCTTACTAAAATCTCTAGAAAGATGTATTTCAGTACTTCTGGAAGTCAGGAAATATGTTTAGCAGTCGTCGGAAGATGGAGTCATATTGCATTCTTCAAGACCAAACCTTAAACCATTCGTGAAACTATCCTGTTAAAAGAGGGCACTGTACAGCTTTGAAAAGCTGATTCAAGAAGATATCAGCAAAGTGATCCTCGATCTTTGAAAAATCTCAGCTGAAGTTCAGCTCATCACCTACATCTCAATTTCCTTCCCAACTGAATACAAACAGGCAAGTTTAAAAGTCCCATTCTCCCTCTGTATACGTTTTAATAGGTCACAAGCTAATCAGAATCTTTCCTGTTATTAATGGAGCCCCATGGGGTAGTAGAGAACCATTTTGAAACCCAAAGTGATCTCTTCCTTGGATCTCTTTCTTAGATTCCTCCCAACTGTGTCTGCTTCCTGCCCTGTCTACTCCTGTTAACTTTTAGTCCCTCTTTCTTCACAGCAGCTGGTAGGGCTTAGGCATATTTTCTTGCTTTCATCCTGCCCCTTTCACCCGGCCGTTGCTGCGGCTCTAACTCTTATGCCCCGATTAAAGAGCAAGAGAGTACTGGCAAAGTGCTGTGATTGAACAAGAGGCCATACATTATGAAACTCTCTGCTGACACAATCTAACCATGCAAGTTAAACAGCTGATCTTCCTTATCTAAATACATTTGTTAGCTGGGAGAATAAGATCTTACTTGTTTGCAGACATACAGTGCTTTGGAATACTGGGAAATACAGTAGTGAAAAAATCCCAATGCCTGAATAGAAATAAGGTTTTCGATCTTTTCTTCAATCTGCAGAAGCAAAGTTAATTTGCTCAGACTGATCATCTGTCTGCAAATGCTGTAAGCACTGCATCTGTCACCTTCCTGCTAGTGCTAAGGTCAGGGCTTTGTGCAGCGTAATTCTTAATATCATTATTTTGATTGAACATCTAACTCATAACCTGTAGAAGTTCTGGAAATTTGTAGCTAGATATTGCCAGAGAATTAAAAGAGAAAGATTAAAAAAAAAAGTTCTTACTGCTCTTTACAAAACAGAAGGGTTTTTTACAGCAGCATGTAACACTGCTGTTTGCCATTTTCACTGTGTCATGTATTTTCTATGCAAAGTAATGACACAGGACAGTACTGTCTTGTTACTCCACAAGATAGTGCATGAAGATTGTTTAGAGCTGGCCTCCAATATACATAACTATATATCAAGTCTGCATGTTTACTTATTTTCTTTAACTATACTCTTACAAAATACCACAGCAGAAGAGTTGCCCGGAAAGTACTTGTACAACCAGGCTGTCCCATTGTCTGTGCCAGGGTCTCTGCTAGCATATGCCAGAGGCATTATTTCTTCTTTCCATTCATAAAAATGAAAAGAAAAGAATAACTGCATCATCTGTAGACTGTGCAAATTGTAGTCCGCTCGGAGTGTTAAGACACATTCCCAAGAGTTCTTATTGGGAGTTATTAATATGATTAATGTGTTCCTGTATCAGCTGTTTGTTTAACTGAGCATTGCCGTTGCGTTTTGCACTGGCTGCTCACTTCATACATAGATGTTCATTGTTCTGGCTCCAGGCTTTGTTCCCTTCTTTCACACATTGAGAAAGTTTTCCACAAACTGAGTGTTTATGTGTTGAGTGCAGTACTCCATGGACTTCAGGCTCTAATGGAGTGTGAGAGGGGGCCTGTGGTTTTTCATCTTGTTTTCAGCTGTACAAACATCGTGTACTTTTCCCTTCCTTTTAGAGGCCAGTCTATGGCCTGCTAACACACCAGCGCACAGCAACGTAGTTGCTGAGACTTTACAAGTCAAACTGGGAGGACCTGATGCCATTCACCTTAACACCAAACATATTGACAGTGTTTATTTTCTCTGCTCCAGCCTCAGCTCTCAAATAAACATATCGATGGCTGATTTTCAGTGCTTCTCTGAAGAAAAGTCTAAAAGAGTATCTATCTCATTGTCAATAACAAGGAAAAACTGCTCTCAGACTAAAAGTGCTGGGGGCGGGGGGATAGAGAAGGGTATAAACAAAAGAAAAGATGAATTTATCTTTTGTAAGCCTTTTTAAAAAACAGTATTTGTTTCAAGACACTTTTTGATACAAGCAGGGTCCTTGTTTTGCTTTTACATTTTACACTTTGTGAAGTCCCAAAGGGACCTGAACTGGTTTGGTTAGTACTTTGTATATTTTTTAGCGTGTGCACCTTGCCTCTAGGGAAAGCCATTCATTAAATTGCTATTCTGGGTTGATGACATACAGATTTACTTTTGTCTTTGTCAGGAAAATTCTCTTTGTCAGGAAAATCCTGTAGCTGTCTAGAAAAAAAAAAAATCGCTCTTTAGTGCAACATCTAGGTGTGTTTGAGCCTTTAAATTAGCATGGGAAAATGACTACCAGAAGTCAGCATGGATGCAATGATGTAAAATTCTAGCTAGAAGAAGGAAAATCCAATCACAAGTCTATACTCTCAGCACAAAGACATGGCCAAAATTCATTTGTCAGTGCTTTACAACATAAACAGCAGGCAATTTAAAGCCTTTTAAAACTGAAATTTTACATAGGTGTTCAAAGACAGCTTAGTGAATGCAAAAGGAGTTCACATTGACTAAAGAATGAGCATCCTTTCTAATTAATACTAATTTTAACACTTGTCCACACTATTTTATACCTCCAGATTCCTTCAGCAATATCTTTCTATGCTTTCATGTACCTGTGATAAATGGCTGATACAAATTAGGTACACAAGCCTTTTGACTGATTATGGCATAGTTACATAATAGCATGCATAGATTGCAAATGACAAAGCAGAAAAAAAGTGTCTGAAGTTTGCTGTTTAGTCATAGTTCCTATATTGATGATTCTCTTTTATGTATTTTCTTGGGACTATGATGTGGAAGCTGTTCAGAGTTCTGAGTGACTGCCACCATCACCTCTTTTGTCTCCATAAATATTTTCCCAAGTCTCACTAGACATATGTTACAGTTCTGTAAGCCCTTTTGAAACCAATTAATTCTAAAAAGAATTAATTTATTTAAAAACTCAAACCTCAGTGTTATTTCTATGTTGTTGTGTTAGCTGGAGAAAACCTATTGAAAAAAGCAGGATCCCACCATATTAGACATCTGCACTAAGATAAGACTTGTCATCCTCATAGGAATAAGGATTTGGGAAATCATGCTACCAGCCACAGAGACAGATTTCATTGCAATATGCCAACCTATAAAGCCAGGCTCAGAGTAAGTCAGAGATCCTGGTTCTACAATTCAGAAATTTTAAAAATGACTGCAGCAAGGAAAAAATCACCTCCTCTCTAACACTTGGGTCAAGTCACTTCCCTGGGTCATATATGATGTGTTTAGCATACATGCAGATGCAGTACTGAACAACTGTTTTAAACCTTGCTTGTGGTGTTTTGTGTAACAGATTCCTGAACTCACTACTCATGAAAAACATGGGACTGGACTTGTGGCAGGTACTTTTCAAACATCTCAGGAAACCTGCTCTTCCTATACACGGAGTGCAGCCTGAGAATAGATGACCAGGCAATAGGAAAAAACTAAATGAAAATATGAAAATCATAGGTGATTTTAATTCAGGTTAACTAGACAGGTTGAAAGCTAAACTCAGTAAGTCTGGAAGGAAGTGCTGAAGTGCAAGATGCTGTTTGTTTGGCATATCATAGAATTGATGGAACATGATAGGTTTGTGAGGGATACAAGCCTGAGCAAGGGAGCATAAACTAGAAGAGAGAGACTTATAAAGTCTTTTAAAAGTGGTCACAAGGGGTCATGTTCTTCAGGCATTTGTTAAAAAAAAATGTACATAAAAGCATAAACATGTATATTAGAATTAATTCCCACATCTATTTCTTTTCCCACAACCTCTGTTCCTACTTTTAATGCCTTTCCCTTTTTTAAAATTTTTTAAAATAGGAAAGCTAATAATAATTGTATTCAGACCAAAATCTCTCAAACTCACCAAGTATTGGCATGTTGGTAATTAAGGTCTCAGCTCTCCTGTTGTGACTTTTATTAAAGTCAATTTATATCTGGCAGATCCTGGCAGTCTCTAAGAATTCCCAGTTGTGATACTTGAAGCAGCTTTCTCCCATCATCATTAAATGTGCTTCATTAATTTGATAATGTAACACAGGCATTTCATACCCCTGGAGCCTGGCATTTTCAATCCAGGGCTTCTGTAGTTGGCAAGAGCAATTTAAGAGCAAACACATTCATCTAGACCCAGGTGCACACATACGGCCCCATTGAGTTATAGACTTACTCTCGTATCAGGTGCATGCTTTTACTGTGTCTGAACCCAGGTATGTTTTGAGAATTACCACTGAATTTGTCTGGAATTTCAATTCCCGCTCAAATATGTTGCAGAATTTCAGGTAAGATTTCCAAAATGGCAGATGTACTGAAAATGGTGCTGCTGTGATACCAACATATTTCAAAACAGTATTAGAAACCTAAGATTTTCACAGACAAGTAAAGCAATGTTTTCCAAAAGCTCAGCTTGTTCCTGCTTCATGGTTGATCAAAGATGTAGCCTCTGTAACACCCAATACTGGCAGCGGCACTACGAAAACCCATGAATTAGCTGTGAAGCTATACTGTTTTAACCTTTCAAAGATTGTTCATCCCTCATGTTACAAAGCTAAATGGCTAAATATAATGCTTGCATGCAGCAAAAATAGTTTGAAAACTGATTAGCAGCACAAAAAGGGCTTCTTAATTTCAAAAGGCATGTACTTTGCCCTCTTCCCAGTTAAGCCCTGTGGTGTGGGAAACTGATTTCACAAACTGGAACAGCTCTCAGCAAGACAAGTTAGAGAAGGCAGATTAACATCTTCCTCTGCTGCTACTGCTGCAGAACTGACCTTCAGTATGATACGAGATTAGTTTATAATGAAAATATCTAATCCTAAAAGGAAGATGGCATGGGACATTACTGGTTACTGAAGCTAAGGAGGAGGCAGAGAACTTCAGTTTGACTCACCTTTTAGATTCTTACATGTGGTGCCCTTTGGATACATTTTACTGCACCCTCACTTCCCTGAGTGTAGGGAGAGGAGACAAAGTATTTCCCAGTGTTTCGTGCTGCAGTGTCTGCAAGGCCTGACAGTAATTCTTTGAGTTCAGGCTTAACCTCAGCCCGAGAGCATTAAAAAGCTGAACCTGGTCAAGTCTATAAAGTGCCACTATGCCTGTTATAGGCAGAAATCAGACTTTATTACACTTCTTTAATTCTTCAGGAAGTGTATAATAATTCCTATCAACAAATTAAAGGTGTGCCTGATGTAAAAGCTCCCTGAAGCACACCTGTCTCTGCATTAAATTTTCTGTGTTCTAACAAAATCAATGGCAAGTACCTGACAAATTGTTTGGATCATTCATTTTTTTTAGAAGGAAACTGTGGCACTGGCAGGACTATTCGCTTTAAAGTTAATAAGGGATTTTGAGTGTCCTTTTGATTCTTGAAAACCTCCACTCACCAGCAACTTCCCACTGTTTTCCCCAAGGCCACTCAGAAAACAACTTCACTGGTTTTCTTCCCACTAGTTCTACAGTTTCTCACTTTAGACATAGTTTTCAACTCCTCTGATGCCAATGTGAATCAGCCTTTAGCTGAAATATTTTTGAACCTGGCTGCAAATGAAGGGACGACTGATCCTACCCAAGGCAATATAACTTAAGTAACTCTCCTTCGCTTTCAAATCCTGCTGCGGGGCACCAATCTGCAATGACAGACATCTACAATTTTTCCAAGAAATGGCTCAAGCCCTTGGTCTGGAGTGAGAGGGGGCCGAGCGAGGAGCCCTGCAAGCAGAGAGCTGCTCTGTGGGCATCATCGCCCTTCCTGGGGACATCTGCAGCAGGACTCACCCCCTCCTCCATGTAAGCAATGAAGTCCCACCACTTCCACGACCCAAGGACCTGTGTAGCCACAGGGCTGAGGCACAGTTGGCTTTCCTGGGCATATATGCAGCTCTGTTAGGATAAGTTCCAAAGGCCATTTGGCAGCTTTCCCCCTTCTTGTGTCTCACTCAACTGCCTGTTTGTGACCTGTCACTGGTGGCTCCCTGCCCATGGCTGGAGCTGGACTCCACCATGCAGCACAGGGTCGTTGTGCCAGCAGCCTTCCATGCTTATCCCACAGACATTCTCTGCCTCACCAGAAACATGTCCTTATTCCTCTATACACTTATTTTTTTCCTGGAGCACAGGAACTCGCAACAGCACATTTTGTAGAAATTCAGCCACTATTGCTAGTCGCGTTAAGGATCAGCCTGAGTTTCTGTTATAGCCACCTGTTTTCAAATATTTTAAAACATTCATTGGGAAAAAGGAAGAAAAATGAAAAAACCTTTTAGTGGGAGTCTTGACACTCAGGGACTCAAGCAGAAGCAATTCATTTTTAGTTAATGTAACACTGTAATTTGGAACTATTTCATTGCAGGTGGAAAAAAACACAACTTATTGTTTTCATGGGGTTTTTTTCTGCTCCTGCAGTCAGTAGTTGAATTTGTTTAATAAAGTACAAGACTACAACATTCTCTAATTGTTTGAAAGAAAAACTGGTTGGTAATATATGCTGGAACTGTAAAACCAGCTATTGTCTATATGCACTTGCTACTCCTTTGCTGAAGTGTTTAACATTTATTTACTGTTAAGGACTGATAGTAAGACCTCCTAATGGGCATGCTGATGGATTCTTAACTACACAGTTTCTGGCCAAGCATCTTTTTTTTATATCTTGGCTTTAAATATACCGGATTATAGTTCTTACACATTGAAAAGCTGAATCTCATTATCATTTAGTGGGTTTGTTTTGGCCAGCTTATGGGTTTTATAAGTACTGCAAAATCACACTGTGCATATAACTTTCACCATGGCAATAGGAGGCCTTACTCCTGAGAGTGCAGATCCAGCATTATTCTACAGTACCCAGCGGAGCAGCCAGAGTTGAGAGTAGTGGATATTATTTAAATTTTGAGAGGACACTAAATTAATTTCTGATTTGGTAGACCCCCTAAGATGAGTGTTGTTTTTAAAAGAAGTAGCCTGGGACATTATTATGAACACTGTGTAATGCTGCAGAGCAACTGCACTATATAGCTATTATATTTTGCATTTCATATGAGACTACTGGAAATAGCAAGAAGGGAACTACATCATGTAACAATGAGAAATGAGGTTACAACAGACTTATCTCATGTTCAGACCTGTCTGAAAAACATATTTTCTTTCATAAAGAGCCATAGAGATTTAGCTACAACTTCAAATAACTATACTGTATCATGTCTCTCCATCTCTGGTTCCCACAGACCTAAAAGTATATTTTTAAAAGGCAAATTACATAGGTTTTGCCTTTTATACTTGTATCTAATGTAGAGTCAAACATATCTCTGGCACTACAATGAACATTCATAATAATAATCAGACATTGGGGAAAATACTAACTGTTCAGTGGGATAAAAAGAAATAACTTTCATCTCTTGTCATGCAGGGGATGCTCTGTTGCTATTCTGTAGCTCATAACATCAAAGGAAGCCTGTAAATCTAAGAAAGCTGCTTCATGTTTCTAGGTTATAATCCTCTTTGCTCCTTTGTTATTTGCACAGAGGTCCCAAGAGAAGTTCATAGGAAACATGACTGGTTTTTTAAGCTTTTTATTGGGGTATTTCACCTGTTTGATTTACACAGTCCCCTTTCATTTCTCATCATCTAAATGTAGGAGTTTCACTGTCTATCCATCATTTCACTCTTCTGTGTTCTTCTCAAGCAAGTACATTTCAAGAGAATAATTCAAGTCAGTGATTATTATACAAGAGCTGATGATGACCTCACCTTTTAGCTTGCATGATACTTTCCATTGTCAGATACTTGTCAGTGTTTTTCAAGAGGTCTCATAACCTTTCCTTCCTGATATTTGCCAGAGAGTAAACTTAGATTAAATTTAGATTAAAAAATGTCTTCTCTGTACCAGACAAAATTCAGACTAGTCCTGACTACAGTGAAATATTTTTTTCTAAAAAAAAATAAAAATTCACCATTTTACTGCTTTTATTTGTAATCTTTAGGGAAAAAAAAGCATAACTATCCCATTTGCAGCCATCAAATTGTATGTAGCCCCAGTAGGTCATTTCCACTCTACAGGTAATGACCGTCTGTTGCCAGATGATGCAGTAATATACTTTATAGTGTAAATGGCAGAAATCCATGTTGTAGCTCGAGGTCATGCTATAGTTGCAGCTCTTTGAAAAAAAAAATTCTCAATCATCACAAACCTAGGAAATTAATGAAAAAAAAATCACTCACAAAAAATACTTGCCAAACAGAAACCTATGTTAAAAAAGTTTTATTTTAGCTGGAAAAATAAGTACTTGAAAGTCAGGAAAGGGCAGCTCACAGTTGCCCTATGGTATATCAATGCATGATCACGGACTGCTTCTCCACGGGATCCCTCCACTTGCACTGGAAGGGACTGACACACAGCAGAGCAGAGTCAAAGCTTCTTGCATAATTTTATTGAAGAGCCTGATTTTACAAATAAAACAGTATCCATACCTGGATGCTTGTTTGTTACATGGTTAGGATACACAAGGTGAAAATGAAAACCAAACATCTTTCAGGAACACATTGCTGGTGACTTGTGCTGCAGGACAAAATCTGAGCTGAATGTTTTACAAGTGCATGTTAGAGGTTAGGCGCAGGTATTATCCCACTCAGGGTCTGTGTCTGGCCACCTCGTGACAACGGAGGAATGGGAACGGTGTTGCAGATAAGCATCCAGGAAGTAGGGTCAAAAGAGATGAATAAAAATAAGGCTGCATGTGTGTTGCAGATGTTACTGGAGTCCTGGGTTCCTGATCCCTTTGTTTGTTTGCTCTTAAAATATCTATGATTTTTTTAGTCCATGATTTTTGAGATCTCTGTATCCATGACTTTTCAGGATGTGCGAGGGCATGAGCGAGGTGATGGTGGTGGAGATACACATAACGGTTGTACCAATTTTATCAAAAACAGTGAAATCCTGAGATTGCATTTTGGATTAACAAAGAAACCCCACTGGTTATGAGGATGAAACAACTTTATGAGGGACAGAGATTTCTTGTTCTTTGTATAACTTCTTTAAGGAAACACTGGATAGCCTTATCCCTTAGCAGCTGAATATCAGCAGTAGAAATCTGCAAGCAGGGAGTTATGTAGAAATATTTTAACTGTAGTTGCTGTAAATGTGGACATTTTGAGAGAGGTTTTACTTACATGTGTTGAAAGGAAATTAAAAGAGAACGTTAAAAACTGAGTTTCTCATCTAGAAAAAATGTGCTTTTAGGTAAGAGCATGAATACAGCCATTTCAAAACACACTTTGCAGTTTGCTACTTTGAACCATGGCTATGAACAGAGACATAAGGAAAGAGCACAAGAAATATTATTATAAAGTATTGCTTTCCACCTGTGTCACCCAAATTCAGCATATTGGTGGGTAATATGTACCCAGATTGCTGTGTTTAATTGTCTAAAGTAAAACATTGCTGACCAAGTCAAAGTGAAAAGTCACCTTGTAAGACTTTCTTCATTCCTGTTATTTACAGTCATTTTGAAGTCTGAAATTCTGGTAGATTATATTATTTACCTTGAAATATTATTCCATTATTTTATATCAGCAGCTCTAAGAAGTTGTCTTTGATGGAAAACTTAAATCTGTTAACACGTTTCATTTATTTTTCTTAGCAATGTCATGTAGAACATATATATTTGGTGGCATGGTGGGATAGTATCTTCTCTTAGCTTTTCCTTAAACTTGAGCTGATTCAGAATAGCTAAGCAATGCATTTGTGAGAAATGATTTCTCAGAACACTTCTGGATTTGCTTTTATTTATGTATTTCCCATTGTTCTCTGGGTAGGTAACAATATTCTTATGCAATTTAGACTCTCAGAAGTATCCACCATTGAGAGCTTCTGAGACTAGAGGATCAGATACGGTCAGGAAACCTAGAAAAACTACCTCTAAACGTGGTGCACACTATTCACATGGTCACCTTCTGCAGATACATTTACCCCATATTCTGTACCACAGGCATGTATTTCTATGAGTTGCCTGTCACTCCCTTTGTTGAATTGTTTTATAAATATTAAATTTAGCCTGTAATCCTAAAACCCACACATTTCTTTCACCTAGCACCCAAAGGCTCTTTCATTTCCATCAGAGAACTCCTTGAAACTTGGCTAACTGCTCATTTGTCTATTAGATGCCCTTTAGGTGCTATGTGTACCTCTGATAACATTTGTGCAAGTGAAGTCACACTGATATATACATGGCTACTTCAGCATTTATCAGCTTCAGCATACATGCAGCAGAACAGTTTTAACTTAAAAGTGTAGTCATTATAAACGCGAATACAGTGGTTTTGTGCTCCAATATGCAGTCACTAGACAGAAATTAAGATTTTCTACTGTTGTACCTTGCCAGGGAATAAGGGAATTGATATACAAATCTAAAGTCTTGTCATATTTGACACCTGAAATAGGTATCAAGATGTATCAAAGGAAAGCACAGATTCCCCCCAAAAGAAGGTAGTAACGATAATGAACTACTGCCACAACAATTATTTTACTAATAATAACATGTACTTTCTATCTTATTCAAAGCTCTGCAAGGCAAAAACAGGGTCCACATTAACTCTACATGTAGAACTGTTTTGGGAGTCATGCTTAGTACTGCTGGCTTTGATAGCAGTCATTTTGCAGTGCTAATTACATTGCAGAGCCATCATTCTTGCTTTGCACTGACCTTATCCGAGATCAGAAAGAGGACCTCTTAGAAAGGATTGTCATCTTTGTTGACTGGTCTCACCCTGCCTGATACATGCCCATGGCTGAAGGTACTGTGGTCAGTAAAAGACAAAATAAGTCATTATAAATTCCATGTTGAAGAGCCTCTGGTGAGAAAAATCTTAATTAACAGGAGATATGCAATTACTTCCCCTTTGAACCTAAAGTTGTGGCTGCCTCAGTTTGCCTCTGCTCTCCTTCTGCTCCAAAAAAGCATTTCTGGTTCAGTAAGTTTGACCGATACTTTGCTAATCCAGCAGTGTTTCATGAATCCTTTTGACATTATGAGTTTGTCTGGTGATCTCAGTTAGCCTGAGCCCAGAATTTTCAGCAGGCAATATGAGCCTGGGACCACAATGCTGGCAAACACTTTGGCATGTGTTTAAATCCTTTCCCATTCTGCATAACATTTAACCTTTTTCCTTTGATGGACTGCAAGCATATTTTAAAGTCCATGATAGCATTGTGTTTTTGATTTGCTGAACAGGGACACTTTCTTTAAGTTAGGATAATTTCAATTTTAGAATTGTATATTTAGAACCCCAAAATAAAAGGGTAAAAAAAAGGCAAACAAATTTTGTCTGCTTTTGCTTGCTAGCTTGGATCAAGTAGTTAAGCATCATCCATTCCAGAAAGATCTCCCTCGGATCATTCTACAAGAAATATACTAAATTGAGTCATGACTGAGTTTTCATAGCACAATGAAAATTGAAATCTTAGGAAAGATAAGAAGAAAACAATACTGAGTTGGTACTTTCGTTTGATTCAAAACAAAATTTCTCAAGACAAGTTTTAAGGATTTAGTTAGCTTGTTCAGCTGTCAGACAAAGTGCAGCATGCAGCAGTTCCTGTGTATTTCTTTCTTTTTGATTTATAATATAATACAAAATGCATAAATTATACTTTGCCAGGTATCAAACATCATGTCACACAGACCGCGCTTAGCTGAGGAAAACTGGCATCCGCTTGTCCAACTCCACAAGTAAGAGAAAGTATATAAATAAAGCATAAATGATTAATTTAACCTTCCCTCCCTGCCTCCCGTTAACAGCTCAAGGACCCACAGCACACTGTGCTCCTGTGATGTACCAGTGTGGTAGAGCCTTCAAGACTGTGGCTAACCCCTTTCCAAGTACAAACACCTGTAAAAACAAAATTAGCCCTGCCAATATGTCTAAGAAAAAATGCTTTCCAGTAGGTTACAGATATAATATTCACCCCATTCAGGGGAATCCAAACAAAACACAAATGTCTTATTGGGGCAAGAGGATATTAAGAATAATAGACAGATTATAAGATAGTTTATTGAAGGCAAAGGAAGAGACATTAGTCATAGTTTTGTTATAAAATGAGACTTAATCAAAGAGGAATGGGTTAGAGGTCATGTGTTTTATTTGTGCTATTATTATTTTTAAATCATTGAGACTTCCATGAGTGGCAAAAGAAATGATCCTGAACAGTGCAAAACAAGCCAGACCTCACTGGAGCACTTCAAGATGAGCCAAGAGAATCCACCGCACAAGCCCTGCTGGCTGTATGCTAATCTTTTTATGCCTTTTTAACAAGGGATGATTGGGATCTAGGATCACCTTTGCCAGAGAAGTTTGTCTCAACAAATCACTAGACTGTCTGGGCTATGCTTAGTGATGTGTAGCAACCTGAGCAGAACATAACTTATCATGGAAACGATATTGTTTTTATATGCTGCTTCTTTTCTTTCCATTATCCATTTTTTTAATCATGTAAGAAAACTCTGGTATAAGTGTTCAATTTTTCCTCTAAGTTATTATGCATGCCAACTTCCAAATACGTGTTTTGATGCTGAGGGGCCAGGGAGACAGGCTCAAGGAGAAAATCTTTAACACGTAAAGAGTTGCAATATGTTTTTTTATAGATGAGAAGTTGCCTCCCACACTTAAAGTATTATCTTTTAAATCTAAGCCCATACACAAATTTACACCAGAAAATTGGCATTTTAGAGTATTCACATGAATTTAGGATACAATGCTATTGAAAATTGAGTACCTCTGCTAAATGGCATTAACACTTAAGCTAGAAGAAAAAAAAACACTTTTGTTTCCTTTGGCACTAATTGAAGGCTCAATGATTTAAAAATAAGTATTGTACAAAGATCTTAAAATACATAGCAAACATTATTTTTCCTATTAAAGCTAACATTAAACCGGAGAAAACTCTTATCATATTAATGAGAAAAATACGTACAGTGAAATATCTTCAGGCAAATTTACCTTAACTCCTTGTCTGTGTACCTTTTCCCCACTAACATTTTAAAAACAGCTGCAGAATTCAAAAAGTTATGTTTTATTTCACTTACACAATTTCACAGCTCAATACACCTGGAAGTAAGAGTGTTTCTTCCACTACACAGCCTTGATTTTTCTTTTTCTATTTTTATACTGTTACTGCAAACTAGTCTCTAATGCAGCATACTTTAGTGTCAGTCATTTTCATCTATCCAGACTCTTTCTGCTGCATCCAATTTATCTACTGGTTGATTTTTGAATAATGAAAAATAAGGATATCAGGTTTACCTTCATTAGTAGATTCACTTTAAATTCATAGTCTTTGCTGCCTTGCTTTTTCTTATATTCCAGATCAAGGCTGTTCAAGCTTCCTGATCTTTTCCATCGTAGACTAAATTCATTATACAGCTAAGTGCCACAAGACACAAGTCACCTATGCTGCACAGCTGAGGGGAAAAGGAGCTCCTGGACCACTTCACTGGCAGGAGGTGACTGGTTCCTGCCAGTCCCTCCAGTCTTCTGTGGAACACCACCAGTCTTGGTGGGATGCCCAGGACTTCTTAGCCTGCTGCACCAAATCAGTGGCACTTACAGCTGCATTTCCTCCAGGACTCAGCATAACCAGGGCCCTTCTTCATGGCAGCACAGTCCCATTAACAAAGTAACACGGCTTCACCTGGCAGTCACATGTTCCTCCAATAAACCTATGTGAAACCTTCAGCCTGTATGAAATGTCAAATCCATCTCACAAGATTCAGCAGAAGATGAGCTATTACTGTGGGTTTTCTCTTTGGTCCAATGTTGCAAAAGTTTTGGGACTCAGCAAAGGAGATAAGAAACAGGTTCAAAATCATGCCATGTTTGAGAGGATTTGGCTTACCATTGTCTCTTCTCTAATGATCCCAAGTAATAGTAATGCTTAAAATTATAAGAATTATCCATATAAAACGTTTGCTTCAGGAACTTGCAATTAAAAGCAGAAGAATAAAGTAATAAAAAATAATACCACACTGTCTTTTTTCAATTTCCTCACAATAATCCTCCAACTGCGTATTTATATATACATCTGTATATGCCGATATAGGCAGTAGAATATATAAGAAGAATATATAAAAGTAGTATATAATCAGAAAAGAGAAAAAAAGGAACAAAGGATTTTGAGGCACAGGCAGGGACAGAGGAGAATGACTAATGAGGTTCATAAAGATTTTGCCTTTTGGAAGGACTGGCATTAAAAGCAAAACCAAAAAAGCTACTCAGCAACAAAGAAAATACTTTTGACTTAGCATCCTTTTCTCTTCAAACTATTATGTGTGTACAATATTTCCTTTGTGGTTTTATGAACATGTGCATTACTTATAGACCATAAGTAGCAGTTTGGATACCAATATGTCAGAGCATTTATTGGCGGTGCAAGAGTAATACTGCTGAAGGCCTATTGACCTGCTATATGAGGTCTATGTGAGGTCACAATTATGACAGTATAAAACTGGGAAAACCTTTAGAAAACTTTTGTGTTCTTACAGCCAGCATCTCCCTTTCTCTTATTTCTATAATTGTTTCCCTGACACTTAACCGAGGCCCAGGAGGTCAAAGTGTTGCACAGTCACAAATGCTTTTACTCTGCCCCCCAGATTATTGTTTTTTCCTTCATTTGGGCCTTTCAGCCTTTCAGAACTGGGTTTCTAGTAGGAGGGTAAGGATCACTGAACCAGCCCTGAAGCTCTAATAAGTACAAGCAAAAGTGCTCATGGTCCACATCAAGTGTGAGGCTTGTACCTGAATCACTGCACTGGCCCTTTCCTTCCTCCCTCCCCTGCCTTCAGATTATCCCTGTCCTGCTCATGTTTGTCATACTCATTGCTTCATCATGACTTCAGCATTTTTAACAAGTTATTCCTCCAAGTGGTACTTTAACTTGCCTTTAACACTGACAGAGAGGTTAGTGAAGCAAGAAGAAAGCCTCTGACAGATGCTTGTTTCCCCAAGCTGCAGATTATCAGGAGGGAAGAGGAACCATTCAGCATATTACCAAGAAGAAGAGCATTTGGTAACGGCTAGAAGTTTCCTTTGGTTTGTCACCAGCTTCAGCGTTTGAAGATGTAACACACCTCTGAGTGCACTGGCCTCTGTCCTGTGGGGACCATCTGAAGTGTTTCCTGTCAGGGTTCGGTATCAATAGCACTCAGAGGGGTCTCAGTGACCCCTATAGCCTGTGCTCAAGTGGACAAGCAGCCAGATGGTCACACATTTCTGCATTCTTTCACCGTGTTTTTCCAGCAGTAGATATACATGATACCATCTTTTATCTTGCAGATCTAAAGGGAACAGAGACCCTGAAGAACAGCTTACCAGAGAACTCACTGTATGTGGCACAAAACAACACAGAGAATCTGTAAAAAATAAAATCTGTTATCAAAGGGCAGAAAAATCTAGAAAGGTTTCTTTTTTTTTTCTGTGTTTTAACTGCTCTAAACAATAAGCAGATAACATAAGTTTGGAAACACTGCCTTCACACGTATAGAAACATTCACATTTATGGGATATGTATTCATAATAATAATCTTAAAGTGAGTGAATTATTATTATTATAATTCAAACAGTATGACAAATCAGTGCAATATTCTTGAGATTTTCAGTTGTTGGTCAGGCTTGAATTCTGAGGACAAACTCCATTTAATGACTCAAGGGTCATGAAAAGTTTCTAATACCAAAAGGAAAAAATAAAGAGAAGGGAAGAAAAACCCCACCACTCTAGAATTCCCAGCACTTCTAGCAGAGACTAAGGCATAAATCTGAGAACTAGCAAACTCATACCGCAGACACTCTCTACAAGCCAAATCCTCCCTTTACAGACTGCAGGCTACCATGATTAACACCTCAAAAAATACAGTAGATTTCCCTGAGCTTACAGCGAGCAGGCCAGGTGTGTATCAGTTCTTGTCAAGACGATAAGCAGTTAAGAATATGGAAAAGCATATGCAGCTCTAAGTGTGATAAGTTCTGACTGCATTAAAGACAACAGATTTATGGGGTCTTATGTTTGAGTAAGAGGAATAGACAGAGAAATAACAGTTTAGGAACCTGAGGCTAGCCAATGGCCTATGAAACAAGTGTATAGCAGCATTTAACAGAAAGTAGCTTTTAATTATGGTGGCTAAGTGAAAGCATATAAAAATGTCAGCATGTATCACTGAGTCACAAAATCGTATGGTTATCAGTTCTCTCCCATGACAGATTGTATATACATTATATGTTTATGTCCTGACAAAATCCGCCCAAAATCCAGTGAAGTATGGATCCACTGGTGAACTTCACAGAGGCCCCACCTGGCTTAGCTCTGGAGTTGGCTGAATCAACTCCCCTACAGGATCTGAACACAGCTTTTGAGGCTTGGATCTGTCTGAGAACTGCAGATAGTAATTTATCATGTTTAAATTTCAGTTTTTCAAGCAATGTAACTTATGTTTCTTCCCAAGAAGGATGCATTTTAATGAGATACTGCCTAACTTCTCCAGCCCCATGACCAGACATATTATTTCCAGTGACAAGTTCTACAACGAGGAGATGGGGTGCAATCTAACTTGTTAATTTTTGTCTAACTCTTAATTCATAAATAAACAAAAGCCTGAAAAAAATATTTGTAAAACTATGCCAGATAAAATGTATTTGTGATTTCTCCTTTCATCATGTTGTTATATACACTCAGCCTTTGCTCACGTCTGCTGAATGTATCTTATTAGCTGGAGGTGTGTCTGCATATCAGTTTTGGAGGGACTGAAAAGCTCTTAAATTCTTTACTAAAACCCGGGCATAGCACGTTTGCCAAATATTGTAATTCATTACAAACCTGAAGATACTCAAGCTTGAGACGTTTCCACCATCATCTACAGGCTCCTCTCATCTCCTTTCTCCTCCTCCTCTGTGCTCCTCTACTCCTTTAATCTCTTTCCTGCTCTTCCTCTCCCCATCAGAACAGGAATGTGTGAACATTTGTCTGTGTCTTTGCTAGCATGAACATTCTTCCACTCTCTCTTCAACCATTTCCTACCCCTCCAGGAACAAAAAATCTCAGAAGTGAGAACATCTCTTTTCCACTCAAAATCTTCTCATCCTAAAATTTAGAGATGAACTTATTGTGAATAAAATGAATAAAACTCACCATTCTGAGTGCTGTACAGGACATGAGGTTCAGGAGTGCAACACTTCTCTAAATGAAATGGAGGACTGGATGGAAATAAGTTTAAAGTGCACAAGAAACGTTCCTACTTTGGCACAGCCCCTCCTTGACCTGGCAGTCTGGTATTTGTAAATGTTTTCAATCATCTCTACTTTTTATCATGGCCGCCCACATTACCTAGCTTCAGTGTTGCTCTGAGCAGCTATACATCTGTGCACAACAGCATGCTGAAGCTTGAATATCTCTAATTAGGACCTTAACACCTCTAAAACATTCCATATAGACTCATCGTGATTAGCGTTTGCTGCCATTCCCACCATAGCTGCGTTAGGCTGAGATGAGATCATTGCGTGACCCATGACTTTAAGGTGCCTCTCCTGTTTTTCAGCTTCCTCTGTCTTCTGAGTGCTTCGTATAATAATTACGTCCTTCTCTGCCCCTTCCAGTTGGGTACGTGCTGTACGTTTCTGTTTATAAATGTTTCAAAGCAGCACAGTTTCTCCTCAATAACTTGAACCACCATTTAAAAAAAAAAAAAAGAAGAAAAAAAGAAAAATAAGAATGTTATTATTTCAAATATGTATTTTTTTAAAAAAATATATGTATTGAATTAAAAATAGAGACATGCAGAAGTTATGGCAGAAGGTGCTTTCATTACTGTGCAAATGCTGCACATCTCCATATAGCCACCGCTTGCATCTCCTGCAAGTTCCCAGCAGTTTTGCGGAGGTGTCCCCTTCCCACTGTGTCACAGCCCGGATGACAGCCCCCCAGGGCTCACTGGTGGCAGAGGTGGACGGGACGGGCTGGACACGGGAGCTCAGCGCAGCCCACGGCCTTTTCCCTCCCGGGGGGCTCTGAAAGCAACCGCGCAAGACTACCTGCACGTACGCTTGGCAACCGCTCCCGTTCAGGGCTGCAATGGTAGGAACCGCCAACTGCTGCCGGTGACCACTAGAGGGAAATGTTGCTCTGTTAACAAGACCGGTTTGGGGGTGATTTTATTGCATTTTAATACTTTTTTTTTTGCATTTTATTTTTAGAGGAAATATATAAAATGTATGCTCTACCTTTCAATCATCTGTTTGGTGCTTTTTTACAAGAGAAAAATTCTTAAAATAAACACTTATTTTCTTAAAACAGAGTTAAATATTTCACCCAGTGTATATGAGAGTAAAACTGGAATTAAGTTCACTGTCCAAAGTACATGAACCTCTCTTTTCCCTCTATGTAATGACTAAACACCTTTTGCAATATGATTTGGTTTTTTGCTGAAGGTTTGCTAAAAGAATATAAGTTCTGTTGCCCCTTTGTCTTCTGAATACAAATGTTGAAATCGTTCACTTTCCTGTTTTCCCAGGTAAAAATGTTATGGTCACAGGCTGAAAAAGACTTCCATTAATTAAATTACAGGTTCTTTGATTAAGGACTGCAACCTCTGTCTCTAAGTCATTAACTAACTCACCAAATCATACCACAATAATAAATCATATTATGATGTTCCAGTGTATACAGTCATTAAGCACTTTGGAGTGCATGACTTCCTGATTTGATGTGTCTACATTTTTAAATAAACACATGCCTATATTCTCCTGTTGCTTGTGTACTGCAAGCACCTCCTGTTTGAGTGCCCACAGTAGTGAGATGGATTGGCTAAACTCTGACAAAAGGTACGGTCAGCAATAAAATGTCCAGAGAACAGCAATAATATCAGACATCCCAGAAACAAGATGAAGGCATTAACAGAAGAGTTCCTTTATATGAAACGTGAAATACAATCAGGAGATTGTATTGCAATGCCTGTATAAATATTTTTTATAAATAGTAAGTGCTAAGACTAGAGAAAAAATGTGCTAATATTTGGGGCTTTTAAAAAAATACGATCTGCAAATTATTCAAGGTATCTCATAATAAGGAAAAGAAGCTTTTAGGAATAAACTAGTGTTCTTCAAACAACGTTTTCACGGACAGTATTGAATTGTTTTAATCGTGACATAAAGAATGAGTAAACATAACAAGAGTGAATAACTTCAAAGTGCTTAAGGTTTATTGTTGGGGTTTTAAAATATTTATTTAATATTTACATGTGATTTTTTTCTAGTTTGATTAGTAAAGTAAGACTGTGTGTTTATGATTTTCTGTTTTGTCCATCCCGGTAAGGGATTCATATGTTTTCTGATCTCACTCAGACAACACTTCTAAACCATCTTGCCACAAACTGTTTCTGAGCTTGCCTAATGCTACAATAAAGCCTTCCTAGGTTATGTTATGCCAAGCTACTGCCAGGTATAATGAGAAGTTTTGGATGCAGCATCCACAACTTATGAAAGCCCAGATTTTATTTGTTGCAGTATTTTGTGCCAGATTCATCCAAGAATAAAATCTCTGAATCTTAACGTTTACCAACACTAAGTAAATATAATTTTAACAGACAGTAGTAAGTGTTGATCACTCAGTAATGACTAATGTGAGATGATGGAAGCTGTTATATCAGCTGTAACAAAAGGAGGTGAAGGAGTTTTATTCATTTGTTTTATACCATGAATAGCTCATAGTTATTATTGGCTGAATATGCATGCAAAATAATAACCTCATGAAATTTCCATTGCTTTTCACCTTGAAAATAGTACTACTAGTCTGCATGATATATGCTTCTGTTTAAGAATATGCAGGACTAGCCAATCGTCTAGGAGAGATGGAGTGAAAAGTTAAATGTTAGCACAGGAATTCACCTCATCGATCAAAACTGCTTTCTGGATGGTGCCTCCTCTCCTACCTTGTGTGAGCCCCTGCCTTGCTTCCATCAGGCTGCCAGGTCCAGGGGACAGTCAGAACACACCAGTCCTTTTAAAAAGACAAAATAAATCTCAAAATAAATCTCTTCTGCAGCGTGTTTGAGAAGTGTCGATACCTTGATTTTCGTAGGCTTATTATTCACATTGCAGGTAGTTTATGGAGAAAATCATACCAAAATAAGTGGCTCCATCACAGTGGGGGGGTTGGTCTTTCATTTCCTGAGTTTGGATGTTAAATGCTTTTAGGCACTTACATACCCTGGAGACACTTTTTACACTGTTCTGATGGGCACAGTACAAACACTAAAATCAACAAACAGATTAAAAAGCAGTACTCCTAGTGTGTGTTATTTAAACAGCTATAAGGATAACAACTTCAATTTGTTCCACAATAAAACTATGTTATTACTAAACTTTTCTTCTTATCAACGTCATTTATCGCTTGTATGGGTCTGGTGTGTTAATATCTCTGTTAAGAAACAAGCATAATTTTAAGTACAAATTCAATAAAGACTGTTTCTGGTCTAAAGCTCAGCTACAAAGAGTGTACTTTTTGTATCAAGAAATCTAAACATAAGAATTAATATTCAACAGTTTCTCTGAATACAGTCATCTAACAGTCTTTATACAGCTGGGAACTCTGGGATACAGGAGGCATTTTGTTTGTGCTTGGGAAATAAATAAGTCAACAAAGTGTTAGTGCACAAGTAAAATCTGATAGAACACCAAATAGCATTAAGAGTGGAAAAAAAAAAGAAGTGACTCTTGCAAATCATACAGGTAGCATGACACAACAAACATTATCAGAAGTGGATGTGTGCAAATGTGTTCAAACATTCTGCCAGACATGTAATTTCTTCCTACATGTAATTCAAATCAACACTTTAAAGATTTTGTATTAACAATCCAATTCAAAGGATCTTTTTATGCTAGGTTGACCTACATAGTCAGTCAAAGGACTTATGGTTTGGTCTCCATTATGTCCATAACAGCATAAGCAGAAGAGGTCATAGTTTGATTACTGTTGCAAACTAGGTTAAACAGCTGAGAATAGGTTGTAAGTATGTTGTTTACAATAAAACATTAAAAAACTGTTGTTTTTTAACTTGGGATATTTGAGAGAACAAAAATGCACCACGCACAGTGTTAAATTATGCTACCTGATTTCCTATTGAAAATTTTCAATTTAAGTTTAATCCATCCAACTAGTTTCCTATAAAACAACCATCACTATCTAAATGCCTGGTGCTGGGCAGTGAGAAATAAAGAAAAATGTAATATCATCAAAGAGATTATTTGATCATGTTTTCAGTGGACTGTTCATACAAAACCCACATTTTTCACTTTAGCTATAAAATCAACCACTCCCAGCTCTTTTCCCTGGACATTGCAAAGCAGTCATCTACAACATGCTCTGAGACTGACAACTTTCTTCCATATATGGGTAATATTTTAATTTTCCCTAGACCATATTTGAAGTCTGTTATAAAATGCATAGAGATCAAAATCCCTCCTTCTGAGCCAAAATGTTAAAAGCCAAGTGTTTTAAAGCATAAGATGACCGAATGCCAGGCAGATTACGCACCTAAAGTTCCATGCAGATGTACTTCACAGGCAAAATTTAAACTCTGTTTGGGTATGGCTGAGAGGTCAGAAGGAAATCTTTTGCCTGGAAGGAGAAACATGCAGAGTGCACCTACCTTCTGTATATCCATTCATAAGCTCTGTGTCTGGATGTGAAGAAATAGGAATATATAAATCAGTTATAGAGTCTAGTGGAAAAAAAAAAGAACTGCCTAAAGTTCTCAAACCAAGGAGAAAAGCTAAAACCTCATGCTATTTCCATCTCCTCAATGAAAACCACTGTAGTGTGGATTACATATGCACTAAAGCATAGTATAGCTTATATATAAGAGTAGCTGACAACTGCAGCAACTGCACAAATTACTAGAAAAGTGATCTTTCTTTCATAAAAGCACAGAATAGTGTTAATTCACTTCGATTTAGAGAGCTCATATTCAAGTTAAGCCAGTCTGCATAGTGGATGAATCTGGCCATAGCATATTCGTGATTTTCCAGGGCAGGCAAAGACTGATTAAAAATTAACTGTAATGATCTATGATGGCTAAACTTCATTCAGAATAGGCATTTGTCAAACACATTTTTATAGACATTTCCTATGCAAGTGTCAACTACAGGAGTCTACTTAAGACTTGTCTTAAGTGTATTTAACAGCTGCCTTTAATGAGTTAAATGCATGCCCATTAATGAAAGCATATATGGCATAATATGGTCCTAGTGCTTTAGGAGAGGAATCATCATGTCTCTACAACATGTACAAGCTGCTAAAATGAAGAAGCTAATGTAAAATCTCTGGAAAAAAGGACTTATGATCAGCAGATATCATGGTCCTTGGATAGAAGCCTGTTCCAACTCATCTAGGAAGTGACATCAGTGTTCTTAACTTGAAAAATTTCAGCTTCAACTTTCTTCACCTCACTGGGACTGAAAGAAAGAGTTTCCTGTTTTCATTTCCTACACAACAGCAATGAAATTTGTTTCAGGAGTTAAGAACAGGATCACAGAGATGACTGTTGTGTCCCAGCTACTGAGGATGCATGGATCCTTCCTGTGATTCTCAAGGTCACAATAGAAATAGAAAGTGTTCCTCTAAGCTACCTTTTGAGCCATGTTGATAAAGTCCTTTGAACTCTGCTTTGCCAATTACATGCCCAGCACGTTATAAATATCAAATAAGCTTCACTATAAGCCTGAGAGGTGAAGAAGAAGCTGTAGTTTCAACATCTGAGCACTATGCCTTAGCAAGCCATATGCTAACTGAAAATGCTACTTGTTTCAAATAAGTTGTCTAGCTGAAGGAAGTAAGATGAGAGGTCTGCCATGACGGCTTCAGATACGTCATAACATGGGGCCAGCCATGGTCTCTGTTTTCCTGCTGTTCTGCCAAGGATGTATGTGAGTTTCATGCACTTATCCTGGTTTTAAATAGCTAATTGGTCAGCCCAATAGTCATCTGACAGCTCAAATTCCCTGGCAGATGACAGCTGTAGATGCTCAGGTCAGGTGCATACATACAGAGGCAGTGAGGTCTGTGCATCCTAGGTAGGCTGAGCTTACAGTGTGTGCAGCAAAACCATTCTGAACTTGTGACACGTCAAGAACATATTTGACATATCTTCTATGGGCTTGACGTCTCTATTCAGTATGTAGACAGTAGGTCCAATATATTCAGACACTTTGGACTCACTGTATGCTCACAGCAAATGCATGTGTACACTTGTCCAGACTGATAGATAGGAATCCAAATTGAGTGAGGACTCCTAAGGATTTTATCTCATAATTATATAAATAAGGCTTACGTATTGCATTAGAAATCCAACATTTTCTTTTTCTTGGAACCTGAAATGTTGCATAAGAGATGACTGACACACCATTAGTGGAATTCAACTTAGAAACACCGCCTGACAAACAGAAGAGGAAGTTTCCACTGAGTCACATTGTCCTCATGCAGGAGTTCTCCAAACCTGTTACAGAACTTCAACAAATCTCAAAAAGCTTGGGACAAGACAGTCATAATACATTGAACCTTAGGAACATACTCTACTAGTCATAGAAATCTCAAAATACTGCTTCATGTTCCTATGGACCAAGAACTGAAGAAGAGATGGTGCTGATATTTCTGCTCTTGCAGAAATTGGTAATATCAGATTGCTAAATGGTTGTTGCCTTTGTCAGTATACATGAATCACAGCTGTATGGAAATAGTTCGCTCTTCTCCACCTCTGTTACATGTTAATATCTACACAACAACAAATAGTATACACTTAAGAACTATCATACTCTATCTAATCTTCTCTCCATTTTGATCATTAGAACAGACTGAGAAAGAGAAGTATTAAAACCTTATTTGTATAAGTCAGTCCTCTCCACCATTTCTTTTCCTGGCTTCCAGCAAGCCATAGCTCTGGATCTTAATGGGCACATACTTCTAGATGGTTCAGTGTGTGTAACATTCAACAGTAAACCCATCTTCCACAATGCTCTAATCCCTTTTTGAGCTCTCTTCTGCATTTAACCACTGTAGTATCATATGACATCGAATCTGATGGTTAATTAGATCGATGTGTGAAAAGGACACTTTTGCCTCTTTTAAAATTTTGGCTTCATAAATGGTTCTTCTCTTACAATTATGCTGACCTCTATTGTATCTCTTCGTTGCTGTATCTTCTACAGAGATATGTAAGCAATTCCATATGGATGCTATTTTGAGTCTACCATACTTTCCTGTGTGCATCAACAAAACTGTTGCATTCTGGTATAAGCACTTTTTTAGTGGTGTCTGAGTCAAAAAGAACTTGCTGATTTTCAGTTTTCTGCATGAGCTATGACTAACAATTAAAAAATACATCTTTAAAAACATTCAATAAGTACATTCCAAAGAAAATAAATGTGGACATCATAATATCATTTTTTGCAAAGTATACAGTACAGCTTAATTATAAACATGGAGTTAGGAATTTATGGCAGAATTTTTGAAAGTACAAAAGCATTTTAGGAGCAAAATTCCCAGTTGTGATGGGTTGGCCCTTGGCTGGGGGCCAAACCACACACACACCCGCTCACACAGTCCCTGCCCCCACCCAATGATAGGGGAGAGAATTAAAGAGGTAAATGGCAAAGAGGACTCGTGGGTTGAGATAAGGACAATTTAATAACTAAACTACAATAATATTAGAAATAATACTATATACAAAGATGCAATGTTATACACAGTGATA